>OZ020247.1:26581368-27152443 GCA_963971285.1 Astropecten irregularis | reverse complement strand
CATGTGGGCATGCGCAGTTTGATTAAGAAATCGTACCGGTGCGATTTGGGTTTTTCATCTTCCTGCCTACGTGAGGAAAAAACGGAGGTTTGTTCAGTCTAGTCAAAAGTGAACAGACAGGCCCGGCGCTACGATGACGATCTGTGCTGATCGATGACGACCAGGGGGCCAATTTCACGGCGCTGCTTAGCACAAAAATTTGCTAAGCATGACATTTCACTCTTAATAAAAACAGGGTTAACAACCAAATATCCATGTGTTGTGTATCGCTTGTGATTGTTCTTTGGCTGTTGTTGACTGACCATGAACATCAAATGGAATTTTATTTGTGGTTTGTTTTATTCGGACGAGACATTTTTGTGCAAAGCAAATTTTTGTGCTAAGCAGCGCCGTGAAATTGGCCCCAGAAGCCTCGCACTGCATCGTGGAGCAAATCTTCACGCCCTGAAAGACCCCACCCAAGCTCTTCTCTGACATACTGGCAGGAGACAAGGAAACGACAACTCGGTGTTGGTGTGACCCTGGATGATCTTCCTTGCCTGGGAATAGATTTTCGATGTTAGCATCGACATCCAGGTTGTACTCCCTCGTGCGAACGACGGTGGGATGGTGATGATGAGGGTGATGAAGAACAGCAGCCAAGAAGCCAAGCCGAGCTGGTCAGATGGAAATGGACCAGACAGTGACACCCTCTACTTGATGCACGGGAATCACTTTTCCTACGTGTCTAACTTGAGTAGATACAGTCGCTGCTACGTCTGTTGCAAGTGTAACACCGCCAGTTCGCCAAACAGTACAGTCTTCACCGGCTGGCACGTAATTCGTCACCGTTTTCGGGCACCGGAACGAAATTCCCTTTTTTAGCCTAAATCGGTTGAGGGGTATTGCAAGGGACATCTTGGCGAACTTATTTTTGTATAAATCAAATCAAATCTATAAACATCATGGTTTAAGGGCAAATATCACCCCTAATATGACACTTCAATTTTTAACGAACAGACAAAATGAAAATGTTGCCATGCAGTGTATACACAGATTAAAGCGAGTTGGGTAACATGTCACCCCAACAGTCGCACAGATGTTGACGACGGAAAGAATGGGGAAAAATGGCCGGCAGCTACCATGATTGGCCAAGAGACCACGGGTCTATTTCTACCTTCATGTTAAGACGTACATGACTGAGAAAATGCTAATGAATTATGGATAGCCGTACCCTCTGTGGGATGCCAAATGCAGTATAAGGACAAAACCATGCAAAAGGAAGATTGCCATGCAAAGATATTGCTTCTAAATTGGAAAATTAGTCATCTAAAATAATCATTCCTGTTCACTATTTCAACAACATTATCTCCGCAACTGACATCTCGGTAACATGTTGGCCAATGTTTTCGACAGGATCCAAAGTTCATTCTGCCCTGGGCGCGATTTTATTTTTCGTACCACACGATGAATAGGGGACCACAATAAAGCGTTCCAATTGGTCTGTTGCTAATGCATTATGCATGATACATCAGTTTTCCTTGACTTACCCACACTGTGCATTATGTACACACGTACACATGTGCATAATAAGGGTAGAACTGCCATCTCTAGACCCCACACTGACTTATCTGTCAGCAATCACATTGACCACAAGGTCACAAGTGGTCAGTTTGGCTACTGGTCCAGTCAAATTAAGGTTCCTATAAAGGGGGTCGCTCTGCTATAGACCTATAAATGTACAAGGTCCATGGAAGTACCGTGCACCATATAGAAGCTGGACCACGAAATAATGATCATCAACAGTGATGCAATGCCAGTACAATTTATCAATGCCTTCGAAGTGTCAAAATAAATACCGGCAATTTCTGTTCACAACGGCTGTCGGAACAATTGCAACAACTTTTTTCATAGATATAAAAGCTAATTTCTGTTCTTATGAATGGTAAGTTATTAGCATTGTCATTAACCAAGTAATAATGTTGCATGATTTTCAGTAAGCTGAATTTTATTTTCATCCCTGACATTCTGAGAAGAGATGGAGCGATTGTGTCGAACCGATTTGTGATGTCTTGTCATTTGGGGGATATTTTCGGCGCAAGTACCGTAAACTTTAAGTACGATTTTTCCGTGTACTACTTCTAGAGATGTCGAATTAACTCTGCAAGGGATTCTCTGGGGCTAGTCTGTTCCTTCCTCTATGGACCCCCCCCCCCCAAAAAAAAAGAAGCCAGTTCAGTGCTCAAACAGGAGTCTACCTACTACTCCACTATACTGACACTAGCCTATAATAACAGCTGCAACTCTTGTGACCTATCATGCATAATGCATGAGCAACAGACCAATTGGAATGCTTTATTGGGGTCCCCTATTCATCGTGTGGTATGAAAAATAAAATCGCGCCCTGGGCCCATTTCATGGAATGGCCTATTTTTGTGCTTACGCCGTGCGGGCACTGCTACGCGTGGAATCTATTTCATGGAATCCGTAAGCAAGACCTTTCGGTTATCGAAGAATTTCTAGGGAAACCGTGATTAATTGTTGCTAAAGTATATGCATTCTGTAGAACTTGAAACCATGTTAACCGTTACCAAAAGTAAAACTCTCCCATGAAATACGCTAACCGTAACCCAAACAAGTCGGGGAGAAGGCGAAGAATGTTTGCTACCGGTAACGGATCGATTCCATGAAATTGGGCCTATCGCCTACACTACACACGGCCCACGGCTAAGGTGCACCCGCAACCGCCCACTTTTACAGTGTCCTTGCTTGCTTAAAGCATGGAATTCTACCTCCCCTTAAAAGGAATAATACATGATTGGTAAAGGTCACACAACAGCACTCAGACTTTGTCTGATCCAGCATGTACATGAAATAATAAACCTGTGAAAATTTGAGCTCAATCGGACATCCGAGTTACGAGAAAATAGAGAAAAACCAATCTTTTAAAACATAAAGAATCTTACTTAATTGATCTTACCCACAATTAAGATATCTTGTTTTCGGTCTTTGTTTTATAAATTTCTGGATAAATACACCATTTCAGGCGGAAATAATTATTTTAACGGTATGTTTCTATACAAGCACCATCTCCATACCCTGAACGTTAATTTATACGTACATCTGTGAACATTTCTGTTTGGCCATGTTACCAATCCTGTACTGTACCTTTAAGTTCGCTGACGTAGTATTTGATTTGCATATGAACGGGAGCGTTGGTGTATTTTGGGCAGATCTGTGACCTCCGTGGTATTTGTTATGGACCCACTGTGTACCCCGAACTGTTCGCTGCCTTACGAATTACACGTATAGAGGTCATCGCCGTTGTGCATGTGCATTGTTATACAGTGCAAAACACACTGTAGCTTGTGGAACGTATGCGACTGTAGTAAGCGCACGGGTGTAATATTGAGCGACAAATTTATACACTGTACCATTAGTTTTCACCATTATATTTGATCCTAGCAGCTCCTGAAACATACGGCACTTTTCACATAATCATCAAGCGTTTACTGATCTCACTTCACTGCATACAGGACAGGAAGTTGTGCTAATGATTGTCTTAAATCAAGTGATAAAAAGTTGACAATTCATTCGTCGAAGAGCGTTGATAAGACAGAACAACATGGCTTGTCTCGTCATTGCCGTTCACGTGTTGTTGATTGCCTTTGGACAAATCCACTGCCAGACAGCTGAAACAGGGACAGCAACCAGCATCCCTGTTTATGGGAACGCAGAAACCAGTGAGGAAGCCCCAGCTTACACCAGCAGCGGTCCCCCTGAATCACCCTCCTGTAACGGCTCGTCGTTGTCTGTGTCTGCAGACAGTGTAAAGGACTTTCGTACTCTCGTACTCAAAGAAGGTGCCATTTTCGTCTACGCCAATCTGGTTTTCGTCGACGCAAAGTTCGATGACTCCAACACAGCCTATCTTGAAGACAGTGGAAACATCATCGACCCTTTGAGATGGGTGTGGGCTAAGGGTGGAAAGGGTAAACTCCTTCTGTCGTCACCCTTCGATTTCTACCAGCTTTCACTGACACTCCTGGGCACAGGTGTGCATTCTGTTGAGCTGAAGATACACGGCTGTCTTGACGCAGATGATGGAGACGAGGAGAAAATAGAAGCGATTGCAAACCTTTTACTAGACGTTGGTAAAGGTGTGGAAAAAGAAATGGATGATGATGGTGATCAAGAGGAAATGCTTATCTGTCTGGAGAAGCAATTGGGGAGGAAGGACCTTAACTTGCCAGGGGCTTCTTTTTACTACTTCCCCGTTTCGTCATACACCATGATGCAAGCCAGCACTGCATTCGATTGCTGGCTAAAGGAATCGAACATGACGAATGCGAACACGACGGAGAGACTGGTTCCTACTCAGTACTGGCTAGTTTGGATCTTCGCTGGAGGGTTCATCTTGGCCATGTTCTCACCGATGGCGATGTCCTTTTTCATCCAGAAGAATCCTCCAGAAGTCGATAGTGCTGATGGCAAGGAGAGGATTAGCCTGGTCTCCGATCTACCACTCGGACTGAAATACATACTCTGTTTCTGGAGGAATGACACAAAACATTTCATTGTTAATTCAACCAGGTGGACGGTATTCATTTTGGTTTTCATGATAATTCAGTACATCCCTGTCCTAGTGTCTTTCCTCTCTGACACGGAGGGCTTCGCGAAGAGACACAGTGCGTTTTACCAACATGGTCCCATCAACGCCATGCTCGATGTCATTTGGCACGTCCTCATCAATCTTATCCTTGTCGTCGCCGCGATTTTGTTTCTCTGCTTCTCGGGGCCGAAGTTTCTGGATCTTCTTCTCAGGGAGAGTGAGAGAATCCAGTCCGCCACTCCCCAGGACAGACACGGGGATCCCGGGGATAGGGCACAGGAAGACCAAGGAGGGAGTGATGGTGTGCATGAGCCCTCCGCCGTGGTTGAAGTAGCTGATGAAACGGGCGAGCCCAGGTCTGATGCTCAAGTAGCGTCATCCGAGGAGGGGAGCAATCCAGAGGAATCCAACATTGCCTATAAATACATTGTTATGGTAAAAGCACCCGATAACCTACAGGCACCAGCTACTCCTCTTGATAACTCCCAAGCTTTCTTTTATTACATGACTTGGAGGGCAAAGATGGGTCTGAACCGAACAGCCTGGAAGTTTGTATTTTTCGATTGGCTATGGGGCCATATAACAAAGAAGGTAGGAGCTCCAAATCACCCACGGACTATCCTCTGTGCCATCCTCTTCGGCATCGCGTATATTGTGTATCTGCCACTTGCTGCCATCTTCTTTGGATTCAACTGCCTTCCATTGATGTACTGCATGACGAGATGTTTGCAAAGCATACTAAACGACGTCTCATTCTCAGAGCTTATGACTTGCTTTCTCTTTGCGATCGCGGCCATTGCTTGGTTCTTTAAGATGGTGGCCACATTCGTGTACATCGCTGAGCTCATTGGGTATTTCTTCATGGGATTCGTCGTTAACGCCGAAGCGGTGGGACCCAACGTCCTGGTCGTGGTGATATTTGCTGGTTACGTCATCACTGCCATCACTTCATTCTATGATGGGTACTGTATCCTGTTCAAAGACGTCATGGACACGGCAGAGGAGTGGGATAGAGATGTAAGGGAGAAGCAAGAGGAAGCGTCGACACCTGTCACTACCAGGCCGGTTGTGCAGCCACATGCAGGTGGAGATTCCTTGCAAATGACAATCCTCACAGGAGGGGGGTCCTCTGAGCAGCCACCGGCAGACCAGCAGCCTCCTGCAGACCAACCGCCACCGGCATACCAGTCACCAGCAGACCAGCAGTCACCGCCACCCCAGCATACCCCTCTCATCAAAGCCAACGCCAGTGACACACCAACCATGTCACTTGATCTTTTCTGGTTGCTGGTTGAAAAATACCGACCCATCAGGGTTCAGGTCGCCTCGACATTCTTCGAGCTCCTGGTGGTCCTAGTGGCTATTGGTTTTGGGATGTCGATTCTCATCCTAGTCGATTCTCTGAGCGAGTTGTCCTCCACCGTCGAGCTCTTCTCATCGGTCATAATCGCCGGTGTCGTACCCACGGCGATCCTCGCACTGAAATCGCCCGCCTCCCAATGCTGTTACGAGACGGCAAGAAACAAACAGATCAAGGCAGATCTTGTGCACTTTGGGAAAACTGGAAAATTAAAAGACTATAGTGCATCTTGAAGATGAAACCAACCAGCGTGGGGACATAAGGGGATGTTTTTCATTAGCCTAGTGATGCAAAGCAGATGCCAAGTCTGTAGATGGTTTTGCCAAAATTAATACGGGCGATTCACAATATTGCACCACCATGAGTTTGCAACGCGTTGGCCAATCACAATGCGCGGAATTAATTTGTCAATAAACTGCGCATGTGGAGAGATGCGCAATTTGTCGACAAATTGGCTAACGCGTTGCAAACGCATGACGGCGCACTATTATGAAACGCCTGTATTGTAGGAATATTGCGATTTTATTTGTAACTTGCCCACTATTTTTGTCCTTTCGATATTCATGTCTCATTAAGAAGCTATTAAGCTTTGGTAAAAAAAAAACCCACAAAAACAAAAACAATTTCAATAGTTCATCCGATTCTGAAAGAATCGTCTGTCCTTCAAAAGGTATTTATTGTAGGCCTGTACTGTAAATAATGCCATAATCATCATGACTATTTTTGCAAGGTGTTGCTTTTAAATGTTAAAAATGTTGGATTTACGGCAGCCGTCCCAGCAGTTGACAAATTGAATGATTTTTTTCTGTAATGGTATAAACAATCATCTGAAATTATACCAATGACTGATATTCAGATATGTACTTTTAAAGGTTTACTGCACAAAATTTGGGAAAGGGGTGAAAGTGCTTTAAAATAATTGCTTAATACATAATTAGAGTTAAAGGTCACATAACAGCACTCACACTTTGTCTGATTGGACATGTACATAAAATGATAAACCTGTGAAAATGTTAGCTCAATCAGACATCTGAGTCACGAGAAATAGCGAAAACCCAACTCTATTTTTGCTATAACAACATAAAGAATGGTTTTGATCTTACCAAGAGATCAAAACTGTTTTCGGTCTTTTGAATTAATTTATGGATAAATACACCATTTTAGGCGGAGATATTTAAACGGTATGTTTCTACCAGCACCATCTTCATATCCTGAAAGTTAATCTGTGACAAAGTGTCAGTGCTGTTCTGTGACCTTACCAATCATGTATTATACTTTAAACTTCACATGGGTTTTGATTACTGTAAACCTTTAACTTCGCAGTCATACATCATTGATAATGTTTTTTTTATAATGGTTTTAAGCTTCACTGAAGAACATACAAGCATTTCAAATTGCCATTTAATATTTCGCACATTGTATGGGTTTAGTTACTTACACTGTAGGTAGACATGAGTTAGTTAGATTGCTTCGTAGTCTTAATGTACAATTATACGACCATATAGAACATGATAATTTGAGATTATTGGGATGTTTAAAATTTCAGGTGTGAGCCTTGGAGCTTTCATAAGTATTTGTGTAAAATGTTTACTAATTGCGCTTTAATTGGAAAACTAACTTCGTGCTATGTTAAAGGTAGTATCATACTTTGGTAGGAAACCAAAACATAAATCTCCACAGATTTACGTATAACTTTCAGGGTATGAAGATGGTACTGGTAGAAACATTTCCGCCTGAAATGGTGTATTTTATCAAGAAAACTGTAAACCAAATAACCGAAAACAATTTTGATCTTTTAGAGAACAAAAATAACGATGAAAATATTGTAAAAAAATACTGTGGGCGTTTTTCACTGTTTTCTCAAAAGTGGGCCCCGTATGGGACTGAAATTTTCACAGATGACTGTTGCTGTATCTTTCTTGACATTTTTGCCCATGAATCTGCATTTCTTTGACATTAACCAAAGTATGATATTACCTGTAACTTTGAATAATTTCTGTACAACTTGCTAGTAGCTTTCACCATGCAGACGGCCTATGCCTATGCCTTTTATGTACATTATGCAAACCCAGACACACGTTTGTTCAGCGTAGTGTGAGCATGGAGTGGAACGGGTTGATATTTCAAGAATGAATAAGAGCAAAAGGAAAGTTAATTCCTTTGCATTTACAAAGTTGATTCCTGACGTCTTATGATGTCAGTGTAACCTTTGACCTGGAACCGCTAACCATATTTACTGAACAAAATCTACACAGCTTTACACAGGTCACCAGTTAAAATTCCATGTGATGTATAACTGGTATTCGATGTTGTCATTACAAAAGGAATTTGATAACGAGATAAGCATTTAGCTTAACATAACCAGGCTTACATTTCATGTCAATATTACTGATATTGTAGTCAAGTACTTATTGTTGTTTATGCTGAACAATTTTGGTTCAAAGATAGGAATGAATTCTTCCTAAATTGCTTTATGAAATAGGAAGATAGGAATGTTCCTAAAGTTAGGAAATATCTTGGACTTAGGAACAATAATTTATTCCTAAGTCTGAGATAGGAATATTCCTAGCCGTTATAAAATAGAGCCCATGTTAACCTTTCATGTCAATATTACTTATATTGCAGTTGTACTTATTATTGTTTACTCTGAATGTGATCATTTGAAAATATTTATCCGAGAGTTGTTAAAATACACTGTATTACTTTTAATACGTTTTTATATAATTGCGTTAAATTTAAAAAGGCAGCTAAAATTTGTTTTATATGATCAGTACTCGGTGTTATGTGTAGAGTGGTGCAGATGATTTCTCGGACCAAAGGTGCTTTCCAGCCTTGTCTCAATTTCGAGAACAAACTTGACGTCAAACTTTAAAGGTTTACTGTTATCAAATTTGGGAAAGGGATGAAAGTGCTTTGAAATAATTGCTTAAGACATAATTAATGACTACATATATTCAAAAGTGCTCAATTTGACTAAATAGTTACAAAAATCAGTACATGTATATGCCTTCCCCCAATCCCCCTTGGAACTGATCCACGCAACAATGCGTGTGACGTCACCTTCAGAACTAGTTTAGGCCACAGTATAGTACCACAGTATACTGCAAGGCGTTCTGCATGTGACGTAAGCAAGGTTTTTCGTCGCGAAAAGTGGGATGCTAAATTATAGGTCTAAAATACCTCCTTTTTCTTTATACAATATGTTTTAGCACAAACAATGATAGACAGGTTGAGTTTTATATCAATGCAGATGTATTTAACTTCATATGAGTTTGGATTTCAGTAAACCTTTAAGTTGGGACTAATAAATTTGAGAAGTACTGTATGTAAAATAATAATAATTAGAATTATAATCAGGTGCACTGTATTAGTTCCTTAGTTTTTTTCACTGAGTTTGCCACCATATTAATAAAGGTGAAAGGGTATACAATAATGACTCTGCCTGACCGTCAGATTGAAATTTATCAAGTATTCATTTTACATAATTATGTGTTCACAGTATTTATGAATAATAGAGATATAAGGTTAAATATCCGGTCACAATATTGAGTTCATTAGTTTTGTTTGCCTCAAATAGAAAAATGTGCCGCCACATTGCCTATATAAAAGTTACAAACTACAACTAACTGCGATCATTTAAAAAAGGCAAATGAAATAAGGATTTAGAATTCTTTTCAAATAAAGTTATATTCTAATTTAAACTTCAGTTGTTCATAATCCCACAAAAATCGGCAGAATGCTAGAGCAAAAGATACGGAAAATGTATTTTCAAAGATTATTCGGTTTCCTCACAACACACTATGCACTGTTATTCTTCGTTCGAGGACTGTCAACGGATTAATAGTCCTTTGCTATTTGTTGTTATTGAGCATAATCAAAATTGATTTCTAAAACGGCATTACCCATTAGTGCTGGAAACTATAACTTCACGGTAACAATTAATCTTCAGGCTTGGCACGTTCTAATGGACAACAGTACTAGTGATATACGAAGACCATGGAGGGGAAGGAATGCTTGATGGGGGCTTTGCAGCTTCCTTAGAGGAGGAACAATGTCCAGGGTGACCACTTGAAAAATATGATTGATGTCGGAGCGTTTTTGTCAAGAGGACAAAACCATCGATTGAAAAGCAGCCAATTCCACCACGATTTGTAACAATTACCAAAGTTAGAAGTTTCTGGAATGAAGAGATAAGTGCATCAAGAGATTATTACCGAGTACAAAATAGTTCTTAGTCAACTCTGGCTGCCTTTCAGATATGGAGAGTAGACTGATATGTCACGAGCGGGAATTAGGCTATTGTACCCTGTGTGTTCAAACACTGATGAGACAAAATGAAAGAAACAATATGCAAAATGTTTAACTCAAATCAAGCCACACCCCGATCAACGTATGACTCCCTGAGTCTGACTTGGATCAAGCCATACCCTAAGCATTGTGACTCTCTGAGTCTGACTTGGATCAAGCCATACCCTAAGCATTGTGACTCTCTGAGTCTGACTTGGATCAAGCCATACCCTAAGCATTGTGACTCTCTGAGTCTGACTTGGATCAAGCCATACCCTAAGCATTGTGACTCTCTGAGTCTGACTTGGATCAAGCCATACCCTAAGCATTGTGACTCGGAGTCTGACTCGAATCAATCCATATCTAAGCACTGTGACTATCTGAGTATGATCCGATTCAAGCCACGCCCTAAGCATTGTGACTCTCTGAGTACGACTAGAATCAAGCCATACCCTAAGCATTGTGACCCGGAGTCTGACTCGAATCAAGCCATACCCTAAGCATTGTGACTCGGAGTCTGACTCGAATCAAGCCATATCTAATTACTGTGACTCTCTTAGTCTGACTCGAATCAAGCCATACCCTAGGCATTGTGACTATCTGAGTCTGACTCGAATCAAGACATGCATAAAGCATTGTGAATGTCTGAGTCTGACTCGAATCATGCCATATCCCGATTATTGTGACTCCATGAGTCTGACTCGTATCAATCCATACCCTGAGTATTGTGACTCTGAGTCTGACTCGGATCAAGCCATACCCTAAGCATTGTGACTCTCTTAATCTGACTCGAATTAAGCCATATCCTAAGCATTGTGACCCTCTGAGTCTGACTCGATTCAAGCCATGCCCTAAGCACTGTGACTCTCTGAGTCTGACTCGAATCAAGCCATGCCCTAAGCATTGTCAGTGTCTTAGTCTGACTCGAATCAAGCCATGCCCTAAGTATTGTGACTCTCTGAGTCTGACTCGAATCAAGCCATGCCGTAAGCATTGTCACTGTCTTAGTCTGACTCGAATCAAGCCATGCCCTAAGTATTGTGACTCTCTGAATCTGACTCGAATCAAGCTATGCCGTAAGCATTGTCACTCTCTGAGTCTGCCTCGAATCAATCCATACCCTAAGCATTGTCACTCTCTGAGTCTGACTCGAATCGATCGAGCCATGCCCCAAGCAATGTCACTCTCTGAGTCGCCATACCCTAGGCATTGCGACTCTGAGTCTGACTCGAGTCAAATCACCGATCCTAAGCACTGCGACTTTCTGAGTCTGATTCAAATCAAGCCATACCCCTTTTGACTCTCTGAGTCTGACTCGAATCAAGCCATGCCCTAAACAACGTAACTCACTGAGTCTGACTCGAATCAAGCTATAGGCGTACTCTAAGCATTATGACTCTCTGAGTATGACTCTAATCAACCCCATATCATCCACAATAAATGAATCCAAGCAGTTGACCCGAATCAAGTTGTTTTCTCTCACAGTAATATTGACGACTAAGTCACCTCCTTGTGATCAACTCGAGTCATTTCCTCTACAGACACTTGGTCTACATATCGTCCGTGTAGATATGAATGTCTCAGCCGTTGTTTGGATGCCCAGCAACGGTAAAGAACCCCGACGAAGTCGCCCCATGCTAAGTATGCCTTCCTCCAAGACGCTGTACGAAGTTAGTTAATGATCAGCATCAAAGCAAATTGAGAATCGCGACTCCATCGCATATCCAGCCAATTAAAATATCTGGTCGCTAAACATGTCTAGCTAAAACGTAAATCCTTGGGATCCATCTTACTAGTAAAGTCGATTGCAAAGCGATGTCAAAATAGCAACACCGGAATGACCACCGCTCACAGACGAAAGAAGCCGCTAGCACATCCATCAAATCTATCAATCAGACGTGGTTTCATTCTGTGCGTTTAATGGATACAAAGATCTAGCATATAAAAGTAGAAGGATGGGTTTCAGCAGTCAGAATCGGTAGTACCCGTTCAGCGAGACAAATACACTCCTTGCAGAAGTGACTGCTAAAATCATGCTACTGTGAACTTGCAACTGCTGCAAACACAACAGTAGCTAACTACAAGTGTCAACTCAAACCTTCGCTTCGATAAAATTCGCCAGGCGAAAATGAATGTTAGCCCCAAATGACCGTTGCCACTCACCAATCCGCTAATTCTGCTCCCTCTCGCGAAAACACCATCTCGTTGGATGAGGAAAATACCGTCGGGATTTGGTTTTGAGCAGGCGAAGATTTGCCGTCCAGCATCAAGAGTGACCATCAATGTACATCAGTCATGATGGTCTGTTTCAGATTGAGCAAGTTCGTTCTCATTACCTACGGTTTGTGCTTGTATCATCAGGTAATGAGCATGGACCAATTGGCAGCAGTGGATAGTTCTACCGATGTGCCCAAAGTGATGGATTCAGACAGAGTTGATGGAGACAGCGAATGTGACTTGCATCAGGGAGAGGACATGTCGCTAGGTAAGTAACAAACGTAAACCATGAAAGATTTGAGGCTTTGCATGGTGACAATTGGTATGTGGATCGGTTTGCGGAAACACCATGTAATAATCATTTTCACTTTCGTACTTCTATTTCGTTTGCACTTCTCGCAATTAAGGTCTTAACGTTTTGAATAGCCTGCTCCCGTCCCCTGATGAGGACTAGCGCAGGCTAGTCGAAACATTGAGACCTTAATTGTGAGATGTGCGAACGAAATAGAAGTGCGAATGTACGAACGATTCTTACATGGTGTATCCGCAAACCGATCCACAAACGTAAACCATCTTAACTCTGCGAAGTAGCAGCAAACTTGAAGTACCGGTACCAGAAATAATCTGTCTTCATTAAAATGACATGTTTTCTTCATATCAGGTGAAAACTCATTTTATTGCATTTCAGTTAAAAAGAAAATAGTGTCGCTTTATAAAAGATCTGTATTAATCTGCCAACATAAAGTTTCCATTAGGTTTCAGTCAACGATATGTCGTGTCTAATGTCTGGAAATCAGGACTAGCTATGTCCCGAAAAGTCAAAACCATGGCAACGGATTATTATTCCATGAATCAAATCTGGTTGATATAGGGAAGTATGACATGTTTTATTTTACATCTCCAATTATGTAAAAGAGAATAATATAAATTGTGGTTTTTAATTTCATCACGTATTGTATCAGTCACAATGATGTATGCTCTGAGTTCGGTGAATTAATCTATTGTTTTAGTGCATTTGTGATTTTTTACACTTAACTTGAAAAATCCCAGAAGAAAAAAAAATTGAAGACGATGGTGTCAGTTGGTATTTGGTTTCATGATTTTTCATGATGTAAATAATATTAAGATCAATGTAGTTTTACTTGTGTTTCATCAAGCAGCCAATATCACCGACACACCTGAACTGCTCACCACGCCTGAGAAGAATACCACTGACTCATCAGACACTGCACAGTCCTGCCCTGCCGGTCGCTGGGCCGGTCTTACCTGGCCCGAGACAAGTGTTGGCGTGACCGTGTCGCTGAAGTGCCCTCATTCCTCCGGCCACGCCAGGAGACTCTGCCGTCTGAGACGGTTCAAGCTCCCGATCATCGGGGAGGTAGAGACGGCGATGTGGGACCGTCCGGACACGGAGAGCTGCGAGGATACGTGGGGAGACGTCTTGCTCGCTGCATGCCAGAGGGACACCAGCTACGCTACCACCTGGCCAGAGACACCCATTAACTCCACGGCTACTGCAAGGTGTCCCAGGAACCTTCGCAGTGTCACCGGGGATGGCGTGACGGCAATCAGACGGTGTACTCGGTCGGTAGTAGGTGGGAAAAGGGTAGGTGTGGTGTGCTGTGGTTGCTTTACAAATATTCCAACCTATACATTGTATATTGACTCAAGTTTAAATCCATGATTTCAACAATAACTGACCTAATAGCATTAAAAGACACCGAGGTGGCTGCACCTTCACATGTATCTTCATCTCAACCATTGTGCATTATCTTCAAATTCTGGGCCAATTGAAGATGAAAATCACCCTCCTTTTGGATACAAAAATCAGATACTCCATCCATATTTCATTTTACTCGACTGAGTTTATTTCACTTCAAGACGGTCCGTAATTTCAGTCTGTACTCGACTTTTCATTCAAAAATAGTGAGTTTTCATTGTGGAAATAAAATAATTCGGCCACACGGTACATCAACTAAAGGTAGCCATGAAGACAATTCAGGGGCCTGCGTGGACCGTGTTGGGCGAAGTGGCCTAGTAGACATATTTGTCTTACTCAAGGTCTTGTGGAAAATCCAAAGACTGTGGGTTCCAATCCAGTCATGGATTGTTGTGCTTGCGTCTCTGGGCAAGACCTAGGAGTAAATGAGTTGATATTGTTTTACGAATGACTATTTTCCTCGACAGGTTGCAGAATGGCAGCCAGCGGATCTTACGGATTGCATTGCAACAGCTATAAACTCCTCATTCCAGGATCACTCGGAGTACGTCCAGCAAGCTCTTGAGGAGTGGTTGGCCAACAACTCGTGTGACGCGGAAGTCGTCACTACTTCTGTCTCAGGTATGGACTCAGGAAAGAGCAGAAAACTTAACTTGATACCCAAAGAAGCACAGATAGCTTTAGGTTGAATTGATTGTGTTTCAACTTTCACCCACAGGCTGCTTTGAATGGAACACCACTGTTATAGGAGGCACCTCATTTGCTCCTTGCACGTACGGCTTCATCTTACCACCGAGGAAAGGTCTGGATTTTGTCAGAGCAAGTCTAAGTGTAACCTCTACCCTTCATCGTCTCCAACAGACCATCATATCCTCTGTGAACATATCCGAGAAGGTGAATGAAGCCAGGTCCAGTTTTGGCGAGAACCTAATCGAGTTGATAGCCAACAGGACGACTGTGATGGTCGAAGGGGCAGTTGCACTGGACTGGAATCAGACAGAGGTCTTAAATAGCCTCCATGAGTGGCTGGAGCTTGCCACGGTTCTAATCCCTGAAGCTGGTGGCTTCACAGGGGACTCGATCCCTTCAAGGAGGTCCAACAAGAAAGCTGCTTCCTCAGAGGACTACTTCCTGTGGATGATGGACAGCTCAGTGCTGAGTTTGGACCTCCCAGCGCAGCTGATTGTGACACACACGCCGGAGGATGCCACGCGGAGACGGTTGACATATGACCTGAGGGGGTTCGATCCTCTGGGTACTGCCATCGATGACTTGAGGGAGTGCCTGACCAGCTGGTACGAGGAGAGCTCAGCGTCAGCAAAGTGGTACGCCGCCCAGGCTAGCAATGGGGACCTATCGACGATCGGTCAGGAAAGCAAACCGGGCTGGGATTTGATGGAATTCATCGGCAGCATTGAATTCCCAAATATCACCAAGATTGTGGATGTCTTCAAAAATATGACCAGGCAAGTGAATTCAGTCATTATTAACCTTTCCCTGTACGATCAAACCTACGACTTATTTTTATAGATAACAACGGGAAATGCATCGGCTGTCATAGGGCCAAGGTAAAGACATGCCGAGTTTATTGAAACAAGTGCACTCTAAGATATGCCTAACAATCATGTTGACATAAATTATTGTTAAAATCTCATCCACACTCTTGGATGGATTGCAACAATTCTAAAAGAGGCAAGCGATAAATGCAAGAACTAACTGCCTATCAATCAAAATATTGACCTGTAAAATGGTTGGAGTTAGGAGGGCTGACGTTCCGATCCTACCTTTCTCAAAGCATTTGAGAGAGATCCTGCTAGAATGGAAACGTCAGGCCATCCGTACTCTGAGTGTCTGAGCGCTTAGCCTTACAGAAAAATCCTGCTTGGATCGAAACGTCAGGCCCTCCTAACACTGACCACTTAGCCTTTAAGAAAGATCCTGCTAGGATCGAAACGTCAGGCCATACTTACTCCAAGCAATTCAAAACGAACTCGTGATTAACATAGACCCTTCACTGAAAATCGTCTGCCATGTTCGTCTCCATGACTTCTCTTCACCACAGACCTCCGATCAGGAAGTGTGAGGAGCGGTCAGACGGCGAGGGCGTGGCCTGGGAGGACGCAGAGACTTGGATGTGCCGATCTGAGAATGGGACGTTCTCCCAAGATCTAAACAGGGTAATGACGTTTAAATCTTTCCGTATTTTGACACGGTAATCCAAACTTACTAAAATAACCAGAGGAACAATAATATTTTCCCACGGCCTGCGACTTGAAACTGATACTCCAAAAAGCATTCTGCTTATCCACGCCTGGAGACTCTTGGAAGCTAGACTTGAGGCTGAATTCTCAAACAATTTAGGAAATTTAACAGTTGCTCATGATGACGCCTGGTCTCTTATGGAGCCAGTATGGAGACCACGGTCCAGCGATGACAACAGGAAGGTACACGTGTTAGGCATAGCTAGGCTATATACGCCGTGCCACTGCCGTGTCGAACTCAGATAACTATACATTTTCCATTTTGGCACGTCAATAGCACGGCGTTTAGCGTCATTTTGACTCGGCAAATTGAGTTCGGCACGGCGAGCTCTTTGGCTCGACAGGGTCTGCCGGGATATCGGTATTCGGAACTGCAGTGGGTTGACACTTTCAGTTAAGTTCGGCGTTTAGCGCAACTGCCGCGCCACTGCCGTGCTATGCTGCACTCATTTGATTTAAGTTCGGCACGGCAGTAGCACGGCGTATAGTCTTGGTCTAATCCGTCGTGTTTTTCACATTACCTTCCTCGAGTCCATCCATACTCAAGACATATTCTGCATGCTTTATGTACAGGCGTTGAAGGAGTGCCGCAAGTTTGGCCTTGAAAGTGCGGTCGATCTTTCGTTCGTTAAGATCATCCTAAACCTGTGGTATTTCGTTGACTCCTTTACCAGCAACATGCCCCAGGTAACCATTTCCATTCTTGTCAACATTTTATCACTTTTATAACTTAATTACGAAAAATAATTGACGGTCAGGGCATATACATTTTGTTCATTTCGTGGCATGCGATACGGCCACACGGACTTTGGATAATGAGCCTGCACCAAACACCTGGATATTTCCCTGGTATTACCACTGTGAGTTACCTTTCTAACGGTGTATGGAAGTAAAACTGCCGAGAGCTTTCTTTTATCTTCATTAAAGGCATTGCATACGTTTGGTAATGACTCTGAACATTTATGGCAATAAAAACTTACTTGGTGAGAAGTACAGCTGCTTTGGATAGTATAATGCATATTGAGAAACGTTCAATTCGAAGTACCGCGGTTATGGAAAAATATGTCACTTTTTATCTCAAAAAATTATGAATTTGAGAAGCGTTATGGCCGTAACGCTTCTCAGCTATTGACTAACTGTTCTCTGGCGTGAAATAACCGCTCTAGTTTGTCGCCAAAATCTCAAAAACGCTACCACCTTTTGAATTGAAACTGTCACAGGTTAGTTTTATGTATATACAATTATATTGGTTTGAAACAAACAGTAGGCTCAAATTACCAAACGTATGCAATCCCTTTAATTACTTGTTTTTTGCTTGCCCATCCTGACCAAGTTACCGCCTTCGGTAGAAATGGCACTTTTTTTTAGGCTGTATCAAAATATGGCAGCTTAGAATGTCATGTCAGTTTTTTCAGTATGTGCGGGACTGAGTTTTATTAAGACACAGGACGCATCAAAACGTGTCCTGCCTTTGCCCTTCGTGGCGCGGCACATGCAATTCTTTCAACACAAAGATGATCTTCTACGCAAACGTTGGTAACATCTTGAATATTTGGTTTGGTTTCAGGCCACCGTTGCGATAGTACAAGTCATCAACTACCTCTTGGCGCTCCCGGGACCTCTTCTACCTCAACTTGTGAATAACAGGTACAGTAAAGAAATGCAAACAACTCATCCATACACAAATAGATTACTGTCATACAAGCAAGGAGACAAGTCACAATAGCTGTTTCTAATAGCTGTCGTGATTATCTGTTTGATATTGTGCTGATCTGTTTAATTTAACCATGATAATGTACCGTTTAAAAGTTTTGTTTAGCTTGTATATTATTTGTTTATTTATTCGTTTGTTTGTGTTTGTTTTTGTTATCTTGCTGTTCTCTTGTGTCTGTCTGTTCCAGTGTTCCAGTCTATTATGTGTCTTCATTACTTGTTAGTGTTTCCTGTATTGTATTGTATCACTATGTTTATAGGCATGTATTTATAAGCTTCGGCTTCTTGTCACCATGCCTCCATCTATAAATTCATTTTCTTTACTGTTATACTGCTCATTGTATTGATTATAGATGGAAATAAATGTCATTGAATTGAATTGAATTGAATTGATCTGTAATAACTACGAGTGATGTGCTTTGATTATTAAACGATCTGTGTATTCTGAATGTTCAGATAGGCTATATATGTTCTGAATACACCTGTACCAACACAACCTGCAAAGGTGTATGAAATAATGTAGGACATATATTTCATAAAATAAAATACACAACCTTCTAATCCCTCTTTTCACTCTGACCTGTATATATACGTAGACTAACTGAATTAAAATATTTCTCTTTTCCTCTAGGATCATCATGAAGGTTGAGGAAATGGCGAACCAGCCATTGCCAGAGAACGTATCTGGTCTGAGAATTGTGACTGAAAATATGGTTATCGACATGGAACAGGTAAGGGAGGCTGCTGTTGCTTTTGCTGCTGCTGCTGCTGCTCTTGTTGCTGTTGCTGCTGATGCTACTGTTGTTGTTGTTGATGTTGCTGTTGCTGCTGATGATGCTGCTGATGCTGCTGTTGCTGTTGCTGCTGCTGCTGTTGCTGTTGTTGCTGCTGCTGTTTCAGTTGCTGCTGCTGCTGTTGCTGCTGATGTTGCTGTTGTTACTGTTGTTGTTGCTGCTCCTGCTGCTGCTGCTCTGGCTGTTGCTGTTGCTGCTTTGTTTGTATATGTTGATCCAACTTTTAATTTCGTTTTATATTTACGTCACCGTCTCAGTGACGTATCTTCTGACCATATTTCATTCATCATCTGAACATTTGACATTACTTAATGGTCTTTTTATTTTGTATTCTGTTAAATTTGTGTCTAGATTGAACAGAAAACCTTTGACGGGGTTTTGTTCGCCTCGATCAAACCTGCAGATAAGACACACGACCAAGGCAAAAAAGCATCTCCTTCAAAGAATGGTAAATTCTGATTCGATTGTCAATCTCAAACCAATTGTTTTTCTAGTATCCCCTGTTTTCTCTGGTATGTCTATTTATGAATTTCTTTCTCTTTTCAAGACTCAAATATCGGCAACAATGCCTTTAAACACATCGATGGCGCCCTCAACGACAGCCTGCAAAGTCTGGACCTGGAGTCTGTGGATGAATACTTTTACGTACCAGAAACCATCTTTACGCACCTTCCGACACACCTGTGTGAGGGTTGTGGTAAGTGTATATCCTAACTTTAATTTGGAAGTTCGTTGATGATAAAAATAAGTTGAATATTGGTATGAATGTAGATTTGTTAGGAGATTATGCCCTTTCCTCTTGAATTCCCGAGCGTTTAAGTTTCATGCTAAGGGAAAAGTATACTTTTATTACCTGCCAGATACTAACAATGTCTTGGCAAAAACTGAGTGCCATGCAGATATATTCCACATGCAATATCATGCTATAAGCGAGATCTTGGTATTAGTTACGAGCAATGCATGTCATGCCGAATGTTGACATGAAATTTATCCATTGCATTCTCTGTACGAGCTTAACAACTGCAGGGAATTGGCACCAGGGGCCGATTTCACTAACGCTTTGCGATCATCGTAAAGCGCAAATCCATCGCTAAACAGAAAATTGCTACGCAAAGAAGCGATCAATTTTCCGTTTAGCGATGGATTTTGGCTTTACGATGATCGCAAAGCGTTAGTGAAATCGACCCCTGGGGTCGTTTTCCCCAAACTCGTCGTAAGTTATCAACAATCGTAGGACTTGTGATGCATTGCAGTCCTATACCTACATGTAGGATGCGATGGGTTATCCTTCGTAACACAAGTTAAAATCGATCGTATAGGGCTTCGTGAAATCGACCCCAGATCTTTTCCTTATGGGTAATTAGAATCCATTTAATGTATGTACTATCGTCAAATAGATTAAAATACACTTAGCTCCTCTGAAAACAAACTATCGAGTCCATGTCTGCTCCAGTGTCTTACATTTTGGAGAGTGGAGAGTGTTTATTTCAAACTTACCAGAAGGATTGTTATGATTATGATAAAAATTATACAGACGGGCCCAGCGGTCCCTCTCCACCGGCCAACATGTCCACTCTGCAGTTTGTCATCTACGAGAATGACCAGCTATTCCGGACAGACAGCGGGAAGGTCTCGGTGCTACAACCGGGGAGGCGAGAGGCAGACTGGCAGGTAGCAACCGCTGTCCGATCACTGCATCAACTCAATTAAATAATGAATCAGGGTTTTCCGTTTCTAGTATAAAATATCAAATTTTCAGTGCAAATCATAAAAGTCAAGATAAATCTAAAACTGCATTATAACCTTATTTCAGACCACAGAAATTAATGTTACTCACAATTATTTTCCTCTGACAAGAAGTTCTTTTACCATTGTAGCATGGTGCCCTTAACTGCAATTTTCTTTCTTATAATTCTAGGTAGCCAGTCGGGTCATTTCAGCATCTCTTGGCGGTCACCGAGTCAGGGGACTAGACAGTCCAGTCGTGTTCAATCTTAAACACCACAATAACGTGAGTAGGCGTCATTACCAGTAATGTCAGCCTGATCATCACATGAAGATATTACACATTCAAATTCGATATGATGGAAACAAATCTCATTTTCGGACACGTGTCCGTCGTTTAATTCCATTTTGCATTTTATTCTCTTGTGTGCAGATCCAGAATACAGTTTCGAGGATGTGTGTGTTTTGGGATTTCAGCGCCAGAGGTTAGTTTAGAAATTTAATGCAATTTCATGCTAAAAGTATTGAAGCAAATGGCCATGTGCCAAGTCTTTGGCTGCGGCCGCAAATTACACACGCACCTATGGCAGCCACTAGCCAGTGACTGCAGCCATTTCCATAGACTTGTGTGTAATTTGCGGTTGCAGCCAGAGATGTGGATCTCGACCTAAGAGACTGACTGATGGATTTCCGATTTTTTCATCAACATTTATTTTGGTTGATAAACGAAGCCCGCGTGTCTAAAAAATGTTCCAAAAATAACGATTTGCTTACAAATTTTCTTGACGTTGGTAATTTCTCAATAATATCACATTCGTGATTTGATTTCAGGCGGACTTGGTGCTTGGTCAACTGAAGGTTGTAGCGTCACCTCTGCATCACGTGACCACACAGTCTGTGAATGCACGCATTTGACAAACTACGCAGTAATAATTGTGAGTTTCCAGTTAAAAGTTACTGATGTCCTTAGTATATGCTTAATATTGTCTTACATCTTCGCAAAAGTCAATGTTTGTTCATTATTTTGCTTGTCAGAAGATAGACCTACATAATTGACAGTTATTAGGGACACTGCCAACACAGGACTGGATAGTTCAGTTGGTAGAGCGCCAATACGGTATTAAGGAGGTTGCAGGTTCGAATCCAACTTTCTTTGTTCACCTTCCAATAACTTTATATTTAAAAATGAACCAAGTCAGTTGGCCTCGTGGTCTATAGATTTTTTTTTGCTCGTGGCGACAACAACTTGTCATTTTAAAAATACGAAAGTTCCCAAACTGCGGCGTTAGTCTCAAAACCCCTGACGTTGAAGTAAGAACGAAGAAACTCGTTCATTCAAATTGTCTCTGTCTTTAAGATGACTAATAAAGACGTCTTGACTGTCATCCTCCTAGGATATCTGGGATCAACTTGGACGGGGTGGACTCTCTACACAGCACCGTCTTGCTCTAGAGGTCCTGAGCTATGTAGGATGCTCATTGTCACTCGTAGGACTGATAACCACCATGGCTATGCTCATATCAATCGGGTAAGGAATCCTCTGTTCTTATGTCTAAGGTGCACTCAGCCAGCAGTATTTGTCTCTAGCTAGTCGGCTAACGAAATTTCATTTCAGCTATGATGGCTAAAATGAACTTTCGTTAGCCGACTAGCTAGAGACAACTATGACTATCTCACAAAATGCTCGAGCTTGTCTGAGCCGTCGATGACAATATCGCTTATGTCTTCTGACTCCATTTACAATAATATCTCTGGCTTCGACCGCAAATAACACACAATCTTGTGGGTAAAATGGCAACGGCTACCAGGGGGTACTGTCTGTCAGGTGTAAGACTGTTCCTACCGCACAGGGAGGTCTATGAGTCGACCTGTTAGTTTGCTTAAAGTATATTGGCTGATATTAGAGGGAGTCAGGTTGGCGTAGCAGTTCTTTCCTCGCCTATCACCTCTGGTGGCCCGGGTTCGAGTCCAGCTCGGTCGACAAGTGGATGTTGGTTTTCAGTTCCTATCTGATTCTGTGGGTTTTACCCAGAATATTACTCTGGGGTTTTCCTCCCACGTCTAAAACTGTATCTTCTTCTCATCATCTTTCCATAAAAGGTTTCAATCAGGCTTTCGAGCTACAGTGCATAGGCCGCTTTTGATGATCCTTGGTTTCATTTTCAGAAATAGATAATTATAATACTCTCATGGGTCATCAACCTTTCTTGTATTCACAGGAAGCTTCGAGAGGCGAAGACCACGCCTACCCGCCTGATGCTCTGCCTGTCATTGGTCCTTTCCATGACCTTTTACCTAACCGGTATGGATCGAACCACCAATCAGGATGCCTGTACAGCCTTCGCTTGTTGCATCCATTACTTCACCTTGGTGGCGCTATGCTGGATGGGAGTAGAGGGCGTGTACCTGTATAGGAATATCGTCATAGTTACTATCGGACCCAGCAGGCATTTGTTCAGGAATTGCTGCATGGTGGCCTGGGGTACGTATAAATTCTATGTGAAAGTGACATCAAACTATGCTCATATCTGTGTGCGTTCCTGGAGCCAGTAGGTGACCACGGTGCACTGAGTACCACACTAAAGTACATACACAGAGTTTGGCGTCAACAGTGCCATTAAGAGCATGTGGCACTAAGTCAACAAATAATAGTCAACAGACAATCATCCAAATCATGAAACCACGTGGCATTTGGGTGATGCTCATTTTATATTCGACTCAGTGTGAGAATATCAGCATGTGTGGCACCTTGGACATATCAGCCAATCAGAAATCATGACACTAGCATAGCTACAACAACCAAAGTCATTGGTTCAAGTTATCAATATGACGCCGTAGCAACCCTATGCTTTAATTAGGTTATACAAATTGATTATAAATTTCAAAAGTAAAGTGTAAAAACATTCTTCCAGTTGACATTTATCTGAATTTATTTTCAGGGCTCCCAGCTATTCTTGTTGGTTTCGTCGCCGTATTTGACATAGGTGCTTATGGCAACGAAGAAAGGTATGCAGTCTTTAAAGGGAAACAAGTCGAAAAACTTTCATTTTACGCGAAATGTATAGGGAATTGTTGTGGACGTTATTATTATGGGCAGATTATTATGTCTTGTTTAAGGAGACCTGTGGTCGATTTCACAAAGCACAAAGATTGATCTTAAATCATGAATCAATCTTAATTGCTAAGCAAAGTGTGATGTCACAATACAAATCACTGTGGTGATATTGACAACTCAAAGTTAAGATTAATCTTATGGTTTGGTTAAATCGGCCCCTGGGCTGGATTTCACCAAACACTAAAATTTGTATTGTGACGTTCATACTTTGCTTAGCGATAGGGATTGATTCACACTTAAGATCAATCTTAGTGTTTCGTGAAATCGGCCCCAGCTTTACAATCTCGCAACCAGGCTTGTACCTACATTTCATTCATTCAATAGACGTTTGATTCGGACGCACCATACTACACAGCCATGGCGCTTCACGTTAGAAAGCTCCACCGGTAATAACGATAGCCGAATATTGGCCACTGTCACTCATTTTGTGGTTTTGATGGTCTTTTTATTCCTAGGTGCTGGATATCGAAAGAGGCTGTATTCTTCACCACATTCCTAGCCCCAGCCTTGCTGATTGTTGCATTCAATGTCGTCATCTTCACCATGGTGATATGGGTGGTGTGCAGAAGACCACTGAGTGGAGCTCATCGCTACGTCACGGGCAAGGAAAAACGTGAACTGACGCGCAGGCGCAAAGAGATTCTTGGCATCGTCTCTCTGACAGCAGTACTTGGTGAGAATGTTAATTCAACAAATATTTTGTGTGAACTTTGTTTGTGCTGGTCAACTGATTACAAGCTTACGTCACACGAAGCAGTTATCCGGCAAGCGGCGTTCCGCACTAATGACGTCACGCCATGCATGCACGTGCACACATACAGCTCAGCTCACCACACGTCTGCATGGCCGGTTGCAATGTTTGTCTGAGGTTCGGTGCAATTTTTAGCGCAAGGGCGCAGTGCTATTGGCTTAAAAAAACCTTCATGACGAAATAAAATTCATTCTAAAACAATTTCATAATTTTTTTAGAGTTAGTAAGACACCATCAGAAAGATATATCTCGTTCGATCGACATTTTCCTCTCATTAAATTTAACCAAAGTTTTCGTAAGCTTGGAGTTAGGAGGGCCTGACGCGGAAAGGGAAAAGAACATGCACTCTAAGCATTTGGTATTTTTTCAGGTCACTTTGGCTGATGAGCAGTTTGCAGCAGTTTATTACTTGTATTAAAGTCATCGTTACTTCCTATTAATCGTAGGATTTACGATGCATTGCAGCCCTATGCAGGATACGATGGGTTATCCTTTGTAACTCGAGTTGCGATCGATCGTAGGGCTTCGTGAAATCGGCCCCGGGTCTTACATGGCCTTGACAGTGAACGTGTACTTTTTGTCTTGTTTTAGGTCTGACCTGGATCTTCGGAAGCTTCTCTGTCGGAGACGGAGTCCGCGTGACATCCCTCTACCTTTTCACCATCTTCAACTCCGCTCAGGGGTTCTTCATCTTCCTCTTCTATGGCGTCGTGTCCTGTGCCAGTGCACGGGGAGGGATCAGGTTCGGTCCGGCTGGCTTGACCGGTAGGGACACGGCAGGCAGACGCCTGGAACAGTTCGTCTGGTCTACAGTGGCGTTGAACAGGAAGATCCTCCAGTTGCAGCTCTGCAGGTCGGGGTCAGAGAGTGGGATGAAACCAACCGATAGCCCCACCACCTCCTGCAGTGATGTGCAGCTTAATTTCGGTGAGCTTGTAGAATATTAAAAACCTGTATTACATTTCCATCTTTCTATTGGGAACATCGATGGGTAGTTCCAGACCATAACGATTTCTGAATGACTGTCGTCATTTTTCTGTCACCATTGTTTCGTCTGGCGTCCATAGGCCGCCTCTTTGGGCCCAGAATACAACCAATTAGCTGCAGTACACTCAATCTCAATCTAAAGTCACGTATGACCTGTTATTTCAAAGTACACTGTACATGTATGACTGTTTTCCTGGCAGGATCTTTATCATCAAAGGCAAAAAGCGTGAGACACGTCGTGCCGTTAGTGACTCATGCGTAAGGCACTCGCCTCTCAGTACTGTGACCCCGGTTCGATCCCGGCCTGGTCGTACTTACGAGTCGGGCTGTGTTTAGGTTCTCTTCTGATTCCACTTCGAGTGCTTTCAACTTCGCGCTTCAGGAGATGTGCGTCAGGAGATGCATATAATCATTTGATGGGGTTAGATTGCTATACATGTAAAGGCGCAATTCTGCTCAAGTTACGATAGTCATCCTCCTGAATCCTCCTCATCCTCCTAATAAATATTATCAACAAGACCTTCACGAAGAGGGAAAAGTAACCGGTGGTCGCAGGTTCAAATACCCACTCCCAGTTGTTCCTGTTCATCCTATAACTACGAAGTTTTACGACTGGTTTCCCACTGAATCTCTCATGAAACCCACCCTTCAATTTTTGTTTTAATTTTCTTCTTGGAAAGTTGAATAATTGATAAAATCTTAGTTTTTTTATTGAGACCTCGGTATTTGTATCTTCTCAATAATCTTTGTATTCCAGGGAAAGACAGCCACAGTTCCTCATCCACCAGCGACCCTGAGAAGAGTGTCTTCTCTAACCCCTCTAAGACGGCCTGCAACTTCATTCTCTCTGCTGGCATCTTACACACGGAAAACCTGGTAGAGATGCTCTGCCTTGATGACAGGAAGAAGCAATGCACAGTGTGGCTGGAGTCTGAAGCATCACCCAGGGAGGTCTTCGTAGTCGGTACAGGAATTATATTTTGTGGAAAGCCATAAAAATAAACTCGAAACTAAGTAGTAAATTGCTGCGAACCACTCATCAAGCAAATAGTGACCTAAAACTATATAAAAAGCTTAGACTTAAAAAAGCCTCATGTTTCGATCAGGGGCCAATTTCATAGAAATTATTAAGCACCAAAACTTGCTTAAGCACCAACAACCTTGGTAAATATAATCAGTACGCCAGCCAAAACTCCTTGTGAATGTTATGCTCAGCAAACAATGACAGAATACAAGTCAAAAGCAGTAAACATCACATGAAAATTTGATTGGTAATCCTGTTTGATCAAGGATGACTTTTCATGCTTAAGCAAATGTTGTGCTTAATAAGCAGAGCTATGAAATTGGTACCTGGTCAGGATACGGTTTTTGGTTAGCATAATTGTGATCGCTAAAACTGCCATCTTCGATACAGGAAAAAAACTACTTCCGCTATGAAATGATAATCTAGTATTCAGTAAACTCACAAATTATACACTAATTATTATTTTTATTAAGCAAAAGATTCTCTGAATACATGTATATAATAAAAATGGAAAAGTAGAAAAAAATACAATTATGTTCAGTTTACGAATCTTCAACTGTTTACAACTTTCATTTTACTAAAAAAAGGAAAGGCTAAATACAAGAGGCCTGCATAGGTCTATTGAGTTGCGAAAATGAATTTGATTAATTATTAATATAAAATGATTAATTATATAATAAAACAAAAATCATATTATTCATTTGGAATGTCATTTTAAAACCTGACAATTCGCCCAAGTTGGTTAAAAGAATCTTTTTTGAATTCACATGCAGCGAAAATTGTTCAATGACAAAGCTTTGTTTTCAATGGAGAGCGAAAGGAAAATGACTATTTGTTATTATTTGTTATTATTCTTTAATGATCAAGCCCAACAGAAGACGGCAGATTAAACAAAAAATCATTCATATTTACTTATTCATTAATAGACTAAATTATATAAAAAATATTAAATATTATCCTAAATGGGACCTTAGGGAGACATTCCCATAGGGTTGTGCACTGAACTTTACTAACCTATTTCTAAACATCCTCCAAACCAATGAACTTGAAATTGACATATGTTTTTGTTGAGAGCATTCTCTATTTTCTAAAACAAATTTGGACAGTAAAAAGGTGTCTATAAAAGGTACCTAAAACATTAGGGAGACATCAAAATGTCTCCTTAATGTTCGGTGTCTCCCTAAGGTCGAATTTATAGCAAACCTTGTCTCCCTAAGGTCCGATCCAGGTGAATAGGAATAACCCTTCGTATTTGCGTCAAACTTTGAGCACCTATCTGTAATATTCTTTCTTTAAATCATTCCTTATTGATTATCCTATTTGTAAATAGTTTAAGCTGCGAGATTCAAGCTGTCATTTTTTTATTCCTGTTTATTCATGCAGATCATTGTAAATGTTGCGATTATAGCCTACTTGAATCTGAGTGAATATAAGAAATTTTAAATTATCTATTACTAAATGTATAAGAATATTGATTCATTAAACGCATTCGATGCTGACGTTCAACTAATTTCTCTAATCGAGTCAAACATTGTCCGAAACAAAATCGTCAAAAATTGCAGATTCTTTGGGATTTATTTTTGTAATTTCAATACTCGACATCGTTGCGAGGATACTCGTAGTTTTCTCGTTCACTCCTGGCTTGATCGAGCCCATCCATCTCTCGTATGGGAGGCAGACCCACGAAGCGACCAGACGTCGAAGGCATCATGTCCCGGTCGCTGAGGCTGAAACGCCGGTCAGGCTCCAGGCCACGATTGGCGACCCCGGCCAATGCCTCGTCGCGCCCAGGCATGGAGGCAAAGGAGATGTTATCATCCACGCGTCTTCGGGTGTGAACGTCACTGGATCGGATGTCGGCCTGAGGGTCCTTCAGATGGAGAGCTGGTCGTCTGCAAAGTAGAGAGAAATAACATGACCCAATCGAACTGTTAAAATATAACAAGCTTTCCACAAAGTTTCCCTTCTTTTCTTCGCTCCTTACTGTTAGTGGTCACTGCCTGATTCGTGTCTTCCCCAAAAACAATCTGCTAGAGTTGCCCGGTGCGAAGATCTGGTTCTCCTTCCCTTTTCCGAAACAGGATTGCCGGTGTAACCCACGGAAAAAAGGCCGTGCTTATAGCTAGAACAAACTTCTTGAAAAGGTTTCTTTACCTGTTCCAGCGGCGATGCAGCCAGGCTATTGAGGCGAAAAGGACGACAAAGCACCCAGCTAGCACTCCAAACATAATGTACAGAAGCGTCTGCAACGGAACTGTAAGGGAAGGAGGGAAACAAATCATTTGCGATTTCACAAAAGAAAACACATGGAAAATAAGTCAGCAGGTAGCAGCAGGCAGCAGCAACAAGCAGTTAACAATTAGCAGTTTTAAATGTAAGCAGGCTACAGGCAGCACCAGGCAGCAGCATGCGAGAGCGGGAAGCAGCAGACAGCAGCAGACAGCAGCAAGCAGCATCAGCAGGCAGCAGCAGGCGACAGCAGAAAGCTGCAGCAGTTAGCAGCAAACAGCAGCAAACAGCAGCAGCAGCAGGCAGCAACAGACAACAGCAGACAGCGGCAGCAGACAGCAGACGGCGGCAGGCGGCGGAATGTGGCGGCAGGCAGTAGGCAGTAGGCAGCAACAACAACCAGGCTTACCTTCCGGTGATACCGTTGCCAGTACAACTTCTGCAAAAGAAGGAGAAAAGGATCACAGTCAAACAAGGATAGACATGAATATCATCTACTATCCACACGATGCTCTAGCAATATAAACCATATCAAACGACACAAGAGCGCTTTGAAAGACTCGTGAGAAGGGAGACACATTATATTATAGTGCGGAAATTCGTCACCCTTTCTACATTCACCAATGATACGAAATTGTATCGTAAATATTTGTTTTATAAAGCCTTCAATTGTGTTGCTATTAGGCGGAGTAAGGCCCATTCCAACTCTTAGAAGCCGAAGGGAAATTAACCGCATACCTTGTTCGCAGTTCAGCCCCATAGTTCCCTCGAAGCAAGTGGCGTAAGAGACCGAAGCACTAACCCCGACCTCTCCGTCCTCTTCCTCTGCCTGTCGTCTGCCTCGAGATGAATCAAAGCCACCCTGGATTCGCTGGGTCAGCACGCGCATCGAGTAGCCCAAGCCAGGACGCAGACCGGCAACGCTGGCTGATGTGGCGTCACCAGGTAGACGAGTGCTGTTCTGCCACTCGGACTCACCGCTGAGCCTGTGTGTGAGTGATGAGTAATACCCGAGTATGTAAGACTTGCAATCTTAGTTGAACCACCTTCTGCTTCCTACCTACCTGTCTACTTCCTTTACCTGTTCTGGTATGAGTAAGAATTGCGGTGACACCATGTATAATACTCTTTTAGGAAGAGGTGTGGTCCTGAAAAGGACCGATGAGAGTGAATTTTCGACATTTCGACTAGTGTGCTCTAGTCGTCCTCAGGAGTTCTGAAGCTCAGTTCATATTCTGGTGCTTGGAAACGCCAGTTCTAAATTTCGGTGCTTACGTACCAACATCGATCGTCCAAAACGACAAGGAAAAACTAGGAAGGATGATCTTTAGGATGAGAGACTTACTGGTATTGAACTAAGTTCCAACCGGCATCAACCATGAGTTCCCATGAGATGTCAAGAGAGGAGCTAGTTGCAAGCTGCAGGACAACATCAAACGCTCCTATCGAAGTGTAATCTGCAAACAATGAAGAAGCAATAAGAAGCAGTTAGGTCTGGCGGCCGCGCCATTGTCCTAAAATGGTTCTCCAGTCGCTTTTGTAGTTAATAGTAAACCGTCTTACAGAGTCGAGTTCATACTTCATGCGAATCGCGAAGCACAGCGAATTTGAAATCATAAATTTGTTTAAGTTGAAAAAGGTGTGCAACTTCTTGCGAACATTCGTTGCGAATATCCAGTTATGACGTCAGTTTCGTTTCGCACCACTCATTCGCACGAAGTATTAGATGCAGTCTCAGCTCTTATAAAGACTTCATTATGGTTACCAGTTACAGCAAATGCAGCCAAGACAAAAGAAGAAGCACTTCATTCCAAGACACCTACCCGTATCGCACTGCGTACGACCCTGCCATCCGCGCCTGCAAGTCCGCACCACGATGACATCACTGGCAACGACTTTATCATCCAACCCGTACAGGACACGCACTTCATACGTAGTCTCCTGCACCAGCCCTCTCAGGACGTACACAGTGTGCTGGCCCAGAGTCAGTGTCCCGTTCCTCCACGTCAGCGAGTTGAGGACACGGAACTGCAACTGCACGAAGCCTACACCCATGGAGGTAACCCACGTGCCGGTGATGGAGATACTGTTCACTGAGGTAATGCTGAAGGTGTTAGTGAAGGGCGTGGTCATGGTTGTTACTGGAGCTTGCGTTGTTGGCACATCTGCAAAATGTAAATTGACCAAATAATTACAGCAAGCATCCAGATGACGCCACGACATGAATGTTTGCCCAAAAGACTACATTCATTACCAATATTTCATTATGAGAACATGCTTGGGGTTAGGAGGGCCTGGCGCGTTTCGGTCCTAGCAGGATCTTTTTCGAAGGCTAAATGACAAGAGGATAAGAACATGCAAGTCAAGATACAATTAAGTGGACGAGAAAGTCTAGATTAAATAGGGGTGTATGGGGGTGAAGGTGGGTAAAGGTGAACAACGGAGTGAGGAAGAATGGGGTGGGTGAGCTGGGACAGTTTATTACTTGTATTGATTATGAGAAGATAATTATTACAAGTAATCAACTGCTGCAAACTTCTCATCAGCCAAAATTATCTGAAATATATCAAACGCTTAGAGTTGGGATGGCCTGACGCGTTTCGATCCTAGCAGGATCTATAGCCTTTGAGAAAGATCCTGCTAGGATCGAAACGCGTCAGGCCCTCCCAACATAATTATTAGATTGGTTAATTGTCTTAGCCAGGACTACGGTGAGCAAAAACCGATAACAGAACCTCCAAACTTACAGTTTTCGCAGTTGATGCCATTGTAGTTTTGAGGACAAGTCAGGAACACGACCTCCTCGCTGCTGATGACCTCCGTCTCCCCAGGCAGGGTGACCAGTACACGGACGACGTAGTAGGTGAGCGGAGACAAGCTCTCGATGGTCAATGCCTGGCGTCCTGGAGTCAACTGACCCAATGTGGTCCACTCGCTGTCACTCTGCTGGCGGATCTGTACTTCGTATGAGCTTATGTCCACATCCAGCTCCCAGGATACTGTTATGTAATTGCTGGTGGCTTCAACTAATTTAAGATCGTAGACACTGGCAGAATAATCTGAAATCAACAAGATTGTCAATCATAAATTATCATTAGAACTCTTCTAAAATAACATTAACGATTTGGTGTAAACGAAGATAACAAATTAAAGGATACTAGAGAGTCTTCTAATGTTGGAGAAAGGTCTTGAAGTATTTTTGTGTCTTGTAAGAGACGAATTTCCGCTCGTGGTCAGAAAAAACTCTTAACAGAACAAAGTTTTAGGTTAAGTCACTCGGGGGATATCTACAAATAGATGAAAACATCCATGTGCCCGATCCTAGTACAATTTCTCAGTAACAGGTATATCTCTTGGATTGGAAGGTCTTGGAGATCACATCTTACCACTCTGGCAGTTGATTCCCTGGAATCCGTTCACGCACGTAGCGACGCTATACGTCTGTGAAATGGTAGCATTGCCTGCCTCTGCTATGAAGACGAAACGGACATCGTAGTTGAATCCAGCATCCAGTCCGAATAGGATGTAGACCTGACGAGATGCTGGCACGGTGGGGCCAGTCTGCCAGGACTGGCGAGTGACGGCCGAGCCAGTGCGGTACTGACCGGTGACCGTGTCAGCCTCGAGGCTGGAGTCTAGCTGGAAGGTCAGCGAAGAGCTGCCCCTTGCGAAGATGCTGCCATCGTATGGTAGAGCTAAACAATTAAAAAGAACAGCGTCATAATATTGGAACGATCCCTCTTTTGTTGGTCAATTTGTTTCAGTGGAAACACTTGTAAGCTCTTAAAAGTGTTATAATGATGTCTCAGTTCTAACGGAGCAGTTCAGGATAATGTTTGCCTCTTCAGCGAGAACCAACACTAGGTCTTCAAGACGCACAATGAGTGACAGCAGATATTGAGTTTTACTCTGCAATTTGACAGAATTTTGACAGAGGTTTGACAGAAGTGCGGCCAATTTCATAGGACCACAAAGCACCAAAATCTACCTCAGCACGAAAGGCCTTGCTGAATAACTCTCACTCAATCTCTCATAAAAGTGCTGATTCTAACATCCATACAACACAGTGTCAATGAATATCAGTCTTAGTGAAGTATTACCAATACAGGTCAAGCCCACACACTTACATTCCTGGCAAGTAGCTCCCTGGTAGAAGTTACTACACGTCTCATACGTATTCTGGTCCGTGTAAGCATCACTGTTGGCCAGTGTGCGAGCATGTATACGAACTAGTACCGTCTGCTGGGGCTCGAGACCGAACAGCGTAGCCTCGGTGGTAGAACCCGAGACCTCTGGGCCCTCTCGCCACGAGGTGTCGCCTGGGAGTTGGTACTCCACTCGATTCCATTCGGTCTCGCTGGTCAGACGCCATGACAGGGAGAGGGATGAGCTTGTTGCTGTCACGAGCGTCAGACCATAGACAGAGAAATCTGCGGGGTGATAATTCAATAAAATAAAGCAATTGATGACTTTGGAGGAGAAAATTGGGTTCACTTTCCTGAGTATGACTGGCCTAAGTGTAACACTTCCCATAATTATACCCATTCATCCCTCTCCCAAAAACCACAACATAGGAAAAATACTTAGCAAAAGCAATCAATTTGAAAGACACTGTCCATATTTTTGTTTAAGTGATAATGAAAATTCCATGAAATAATAATCCATCGGGTGTCATATAAATATACGTTTTCATTGATGCAATAGATCGTTGCAAAGTTGCCTAACCCAGACAATGGGAGACCTTTGAGACGTTGGCGGCAGCAGACTGAAGTGTCCTTTTTGCTAGCTCTGAGCATACGCGCACAATTGTGAGCATGTGCGCGTTGTTGTGAGCATGTGCTATCAAGTTGAAGACCCATCTCTAAAGTCTCCCATTGTAAAATAATGAATATTACAATACAGTGCTTCAAAAAGTATAATTATAACCTGTATAAAAACGAATTGTTGAATAATATTAAGGTTAAGATTATAAGGTTATTTTCAAAATGTTGAAACGACGCTGACCTTCTGAACAGAGTAGATTGGTGAAACCTTCTGGACAGGTGCTCTCGAACACAGAGTCTCCGTACAGCGTGGTGCCGTCCTTTGGTAAAGCCAAACGGACTTCATACGTAGTAGCCACATTCAGTCCAGTAATGGTATACTCGGTCACGCTAGGCAGCAGGGCGGGGCCATTCTGGAAGTCCGATCCCACCGACAGAGGGCGCCATTCCACCTGGAGTGCTGCCACTTCGATGTACAGCGTCCAGGACACTGTAAGGGACGTGCTGTCCTTGTTCGTCACGGCTAGATCGTAGAGGGTGCCCGGCTGTGTGGTGGGTGTTGGCTGTTGGGTAGTGACGAGTGTGGTAGGTTGTGTGGTAGGTTGAGTAGTGGCGAGTAAGGTTGTGGCCGGCACTGTTGTGGGTATTGTAGGCGGTTCGGTCACTGGTGCCGAAGATGTTGTCGCTTCCTCTACCGTAGTCTCTGCCTCCGTAGTTGTCTCAACCACTACCTCGTCCGTCGTGCTCTCCTCAGTGCGGACGAGCTCCGTAGTTGAACGGAGTGTTGTCTCCGCACCAGAGGTTGTTGAATCCGCAGTTACCGGGTCCTGTGTAGTAGTCTCAAACACCGCCTCGTCCGTCGTGCTCTCCTCAATGCGGATGAGCTCCGTAGTTGATCGGAGTGTGGATGCCGCACCAAGAGTTGTTGAATCCACTGATTCCTGAGTAGTTGTTTCTGCAGTGGACTCGGCAGAATAAGTGGTTGATGGCTGCCCGGTGGTGCTTAAGTCTGTGGTGGGATTCTCTTCAATGGTTGTCAGATCATTCAATGTTGTTGCAACAACTAGAAGAAGAATGATGAAAAAGAGCGAAATCTGAGAAAATGAATTCAAACAAATTTCTATTCACCCATATAGGTCGATGCTGTGAGAATTAAATTGCAGTGGTGCATTTCAGACTGTCATTCATTTTTCTTGAAAAGGAATACTTGTCACCATGTCGCTATTCTTTAAGAATTATTTACCTTTCAATTGATAATAAGCATAACACACTTGTAAGGTATTCAGGAGGTCGCCGGCTCAACTCCGCTCCAGTCAATTTTTCCTTGTCCACTTTTCAATGACTTTAAATTTAGTCAGTTTCCCTTGTGGTTGTTTGGTGATTATAATAATTTTGGAGGTTAATCATCTTCAATCGCACCTGGAGTGCTGAATTCTGAAAAGATGCTACAACGTGATCGAGTAGCAGGCTTTGGGCGACCTTGGCTGCCAGCCACATCAACCCATATAAATGATCACGGAGCACAGGCTGAGATCGAAAGTGTTTGATTTTTGTGGAGGGAGGAAAACTGGAGAACCCGGAGAAAAACCCTCGTAGCATAGGAGAGAACCAACGCACAACTCTACTCACATATGAACCCGGGCCACATTGGTGAGAGGCGAGTGCCTAAGCACTTGCCACCTTGCCACTTATAAAAGTTAAATTATTTTGGTGGGGACAGTGAAACTATGTCATAGAAAGTAATTGTTTTGTGGCAGCTTCAAGTTTTCTTTCGCAAGCAGTTCAGTTGGTTATCTACAGAATGCCTGCAAATTCGGTCTTGTGGGACAAGGCTTTAAGAAAAGTAACAGAATTTAACTGAGGCAATACGGTAAAAAAAAACTTCCCAACCAGTGATTCAGACCAAGTAAGCGGCAAATTGTGTGTGTGGAATGTGGTCCCACAAAATAGACGAAGGGCCTCACCCAATCCAAGTTGAAATACTATCAAAAGAGAGCTTAGGAAGTTATCAAAATATGAACATTTAGAAGGGATTAAGGGTTTCGATTGGAGGAGGCATCAACGTGTTGAGTTTGGGAGCTGCATTGGCTAACTCTCTAAGTGGCTCGGCGACTCTAACTCAATCTTTAATCTTTGGTTACAAAATATTACTAATCAATAATTTATTGTGATGAGCACAAAATAATTTGAAATTCAAGTATTTCATAGTGTGCTTAGATGGACAAGATTCAAGATAGCACCAGTCTACATAATTCCTTGCAAGGTTTGTTCCATCACGTACCAGTAAGCTGGACGAAGACAAATCGAGATGATATACTAAAAACGACCTCCACAGAGCTACGTTGAAACATCTAGTTGCTATAACAATAATGGTAACAATCAGGATGCCTATAGTCTGGCCTCCGCCGCACAAACCGACACATAAATCACCCCAAACAAAACAAGTTGTCTATTCAATAAGTGCGATTTGAAAAATGCCCTGTACACCAAACCAAACCAAGCAAGGAAACAGTCTTAATATTGGGCCTAATCATGCCAAGAAATTTCGAATAAAAAATTATTCAATATTAGGGTCTACTCTAAAAACAAAATCAAATTCGGTATTCTCATTTAGATAATTATCAAATAGATAATGGGAACTATTGTGCTGTATTGTCATCCATAATTATGACACAGCCTAGCACATAGATTTTTACAGGGCTAAGATACTCAGTTTTTTTTTACTCCGTTCTATAATTTACTCCCAGACCATATTTCAACTGGCGACACCGCATCAAAACTCGACTTTTATCACCAAGCCCCTTTTTTATTTCATTTTTTTGGTTATTGTTTGCCTAAACCATTTGCCACAGCCCCGGGGCTTAGTAACTGGGTTGAAAGGGTCATTTTGTGCTATTAAAAGAGCCAATTTCCAGGGCCGTGTACTTTCAACCAGTCCTGGTTTCGGGGGGTAAATTTGTTAGAATTGAATATTTATTTAGCTCTGTCTGGATAAGCCTGGTGAGACTACGTTGGTTAGAGGGATTGTAAACCTACCAGAGCTAGGATAACACTATACACGAAAACCCCTTCACGATTTATACCCACATCGACAAGCAATTACATTTTTTCAATAATCCCTATGAGAATTTTAAGCCATTGCATTTCTCCAATAGACACACACCCCTCGCCATCAGAGGCGTGCATGCCAAACGCACACCATACATCCACTGATAACCATAACATCCCTTAGCAGGTTCTTAAACCAATATGCAACAGGGGCCAATTTCATGCATTCTGGTTGAGCACCAAAATTTACTATAAAATCAGTATGCCAGCCAAAACTCCTTGCGGAATGTTAGGCTCAGCAAACAATGACCGAAAACAAGTCAAACCTGTTAACATCACATACAAATTTGGTTGGTAATAATTTGGTGATAATTTTGTGCTTAAGCAGCTTTTATGAAATTGACCCCAGGTTGGTAAAGCAATATTCCACCACAATCATTAAGAGAGTAACGAGATGATTAGGAAAACAAACTTTTAAGCTTAATGATGGTATAACAGGTTTATATTTTAGCACTTTTTAACCATGACGCAATCTTCAGTAAATTTACATCAGTTATGGGTATCATTCCGCACTAAGTTTCAAAGCAGCACATTATTGGCAATCAAGAACACTTTCGAAGATAACAAACCGAAACCGTCATTAATTTTAAGAGTCTTTACAAGTAAACTAACATGTGCCGAAAAATGTATCCCGTCTCAGTGTTTAACTTTTGACTATTAAGTTGTCTCAGTTTTTAACGAAGTTGTAATAACTTAAACGACGCCCATATTTACAGTACATGATTGGTAACATACCCAAACAAACATGTTCACAGATTTACTTTTCAGGATATGAAGATGCAGCTGGTAGAAACATACCGTTAAAATATTTCTGCCTGAAATGCTGTATTTATCCAGAAATTAGTAAAAACAAAGACCGAAAACAGTTTTGATCTCGGGTAAGATCAAAACCGTTCTTTATGTTTTATAAGAAAAATTTAGACGGGTTTTCGCTATTTTCTCGTGACTCAGATATCCGATTGAGCTCAAATTTTCACAGGTTATTATTTCATGTACATGTTTGATCAGACAAAGTATGAGTGCTGTTCTGTGACCTTTACCAATCATGTATTATACCTTTAAATCAAATTTTGCCCTGACCTAAATTATGCAATACGTCTTGGGGCCAGATATTACGAAACTTGTTCTTAAGTTGGAATTTACGTAACGGTCATTAGTTTTTGGTTGATAAATTTAGTTAAAGTCTCAGTACAAGTGCATGCATGTCAGGAATGTGCCAAAATGCCAGCATCATAATGGATCATAATGGACTATTCCATACTGACTATAGCTCAGCCTAGGTCGTACCATTATACATACATACAAAGATGTATTGAAATGGGGTGAAATGATTTTGATAATCGGGTTTCATATGACCTTTGACCCGACAGAAGTTGCACTGGATTCGCTCTGAACCGAAGCATGAAATAGAACGGATGTATATGTATAGCGAGATGCAAACTGCATGGTGTGTGTTTCATTCAAACGCCATGTTTAAAGGTAATATCAGACTTTGGCAAGACACCAAAACAGAAATGTTCACAGATTTACGTTTAACTTACAGTGTATCAGTGAAGATGGTGCTGGTAGAAACATACCGTTAAAATTGTTCTGCCTGAAATGGTGTATTTATCTAGAAATTATTAAAACAACGACCGAAATTCTTTTTGATGATCTTTTAAAAGATCAAAAATAAAAGAGAAAAGACTTAAGAAATACTGTGGCTGTTTTTCACTGTTTTCTCAAACAGTGGGCCCCGTATGGGACTGAAATTTTCACAGATGACTGTTACTGTATCTGTCTTGGTATTTTTGCCCATGAATCTGTAAAAACAAAGTATGATACTACCTTTAATCAATGTATGTCTATGGCGTTGAAAAAGTTAACCTACAACTCGATAACACAAACCATGCATGTGGGAAAAACAGTGTAATTCAATGATAGAATCAAACTCCATGTACATCACGGTTTTTGAAAGTTGCAATGAACGCTGAAACGACATTTTTCACATTTCTGTGGAATCACAGATGCACCCTTCATCCACTGTCCCATCAGACTAAGCATTAAAGATAATACATTATTGGTAAAGTTCACAGAACAACACTCACACTTTGTGCATGAAATAATAAACCTGTGAATATTTGAGCTCATTCGGACATCTGAGTCACGAGAAAATAGCGAAAACCAGCCTCATTTTTTTCTTATAAAACATAAAGAATGGTTTTGATCTTACCTCGAGATCAAAACTATTTTCGGTCTTTGTTTTTCTAATTTTTGGATAAAAATAACGCAGTATTTCAGGCGGAAATATTTGAACGGTATGTTTCTAGCAGCACCATCTTCATACCCTGAAAGTTATACGTAAATCTGTGAAAATTTCTGTTAATTTCTGTGAATCAATCCTTTAAGTTGTACAGACATTGAACAAGCTATTGGAGGTTCATTTTATTGTGATCCTCCATTTTAACCAGACAGACCCCAAAGTGGTTTTAACCAGATTTAACCAGAATCATAGTTTTGAAACAAGTATTTTGAAACGAGTTTTATAAACAGCGATGAGAGAATTGTATAGAACGTGATAAAATGCTATGAATTTAAAATGTGTACTTCAAGTTATGTTACAGGGCAAAAAACATCTTCCTCACACACAAGAAGGACATAAAAATGAAGAAAAAAAGGCATTAAAAATAGAGTTGAATAGTTTCTATGGTTGTCATAGTTCCAGTCAGGTCAGCTAGACGTCTAGGCCTGATACAGCCATTGTAGTACTGGCCATTGAACGACGCGTTTCACACGGTCCCCCAACAATAGCCCCCCTTTCAGCCAATAATTTCCCCCCGAATTTCCTACCCCGGCATATTCTGCCCAGCAACACAGATCGAGCATGCCAAAATGTGTTTTCCTTTTCTACCTTTTCTTCAACTTTCTTTGATTGGAAAAACCGCATTAGATCGTTCCTTGTTATGCTAAGTTTATGACCCAGTGGTATGACCTTGGTGCCTGCTGATTTACCAGCTCCGCAGTTGGCTGCCGGTAAAAAACCTTTTCACTGCAACACGAATGGGCTATTTAACCTTCATTGATAATCATCATGAACAAACGGGATGACAATTAAGCCAGGAAGGCTTAAGGAATATATCTTGTGTTCACATTAATTTCCCATTTCAAATGTGGTTATCAACATTTTACTGATTAAAGATAATACTTTGTTTTTTGTCAAAGAAATGCAGGTTCATGGGAAATATATACAGGAAGATACAATAATAGTCAACTGTGAAATTCCCAGTCCCATACGGTGCCCAATTTTGTTGAGAAAAGGGTGAAAAATGCTCACAGTGTTTCTTAAATCGTTTTACTGTTTATTTTTTCTTGTTTTTATTCTTTGGTTTTACTCTTTTCTTGATAAATACAGCATTTCAGGCAGAAACGTTTTGACGGTATATTTCTACCATAGTTATAGCTACATTTGTGAAGATTTATGTTTCGGTAGGCTACCAAAGTATAATAGTTATTACCTTTAAACGAAGTCTACCATCATGAATTGTGAACGGTACAGAGTTAAAACATTTTACACCCCTGTTTTGCGTACCTCTTGCAATGAAAATCTTAAAATCTAAGTACTTCGAGAAAACACAATTCTGTGCGACTTTTAACTTGTCATGAGAAACTTTATGTACATAATCGGACCTGTCTGAAATACCTGGCAAAGAAAAAAAAATATATGGCCTGTATTTTCAAGGGACCTTGCAGTAAAATATTCTCTTAATAATAGGTGCAAAGTAATGAAAAGAAGTAGGATTGGTATTGGTTGCATAGAGGCTGAACGCTTGGCTGAGCTCATTGTGATAACCAACGAACCCCATGGCACTATAATGCTACCATAGTCTACCTGTACCTACCATACTCAATCATATTTGTACACAGACAGATTTGTGGTGCCACATTTTCTTTAACTATTCATTTTTTTTCTCCTTTCTGTTTATATCAGCCAATCAAAAGCCAGCATACCGATGACTTGCATATCGTGTATAGAAAGTGGCAGGTAGCGGGGGCAGGATGGGGTCAAGGAAAAAATATTCTTTTGAATTTACCTTCCTGCAAAAAAAATTTAGGAGAGAGAGAAAACGTTGGAAATCGATTGGGACACGTCATCGGTGGGTGTGAAGGTAGGTCTAACTGGCAGTGCGGTGCATTGGTTTGTTTGATGTCTGAGCCGGCCAGGTAACAGCTAGCAACACGGCAGAAAAAACAGGGTGTGGGAACGGAGAACGTTTGCTTCGAGCACTGCAGTAAAAAAACACAAGACATACCGACCGGCCTTGATCGGTACTGCGTGCGCCAGAAGAGACAGTTCGGCCGTAGAGAGAACCCATACTACTAGGTACAGTCCTGGTAAGTATCACATTTGGATTCTGTGATTAATTTACGCAATGTGATATCTGATTTGCAATTTGATTTAACCATCAAAGTTAGGGCTGTTTATGGTTCTTTTGTTGGTAGAGTTTGTTGCTTGAAACTAAAAACCAACTTTGAAATTGTTGTCATGTTGAATCTACTTAGCATATAGTTACAAATGTAAAATGTCAACTATAAAGTAAAACCACGTATATTAACTTGTTAAGTCTGTAAACTGTATTAACGATGCTTTATTGGGGGAAACTGCACTCGTCCTTGCATGACGATGAACCGAACGCAGAGTGTGAAACGTTGAGCTGTTTCATGCTGATGACATGCAGCTTTGACGAACCATATAGCGATCAGACATGCTCATAATAAAACACACGCTCGCAGTGCATATGTAGGCCTATCACTCAGCTGCGATTCCAGCAACACTCAAAAGGTTTTCTAAAGATAGCATTAAGTCTCGACGTAGTCTTATTAATCGTTGAAACCCTTCCATTGAATCACAAGGACAGCTGCTTTGTAGTAGATCTAACAGTCGTGAGTCAGCCACGTAACTTGCAAGGATCCTACCACGGATCTACCGTGTCCTGAGGTGACCCTCCCCGCAAACAACCCCCGTTGAAAACACCAACAGATTCGACCGTCATCATGGCATATTTTACGGCATGGCAAACATGCATGGGCCAAAAGAAAGACGGGCAAATATCTCCTTGCAAAAAGCAAGCGGCGCACTCCACCAGCTCAATATTGGTAGACTATGCACGTTGACAGAACAACGGTTCAAAGTCCGAAATTGGTGTTTGTGAAATCACATATTTAAAAGGCATACAGTAGAAGAACTGATTTCATTCAGTGTGCAGAAATATTCATTCATTCTTAATGTTCTTGCCACGAATTCGATGAGCGAACTTTTTTTTTTAAGTTATAGGAAAGGTCCTCCTACGTGTATCTTTACTTCCTCCAAAAAGACCAACTTAAAAAAGTGAAATTGGAAATGAGAATTTGTGAAGCGTTTTTCAACAGCCTTTCCAAACCCTAAATATTGAGCAGTTTGGCAAATTATCTAGAGAGTATTCGTTCCCGAGCTCATATTAGAATTTCATAACTAATACTGCTATAATACAATACTGACAACAAAAATGTATGAAGATGTCTAATCTGTGAATAGATTTGAAGAACTTGTACAAAAAGTAAAGATGGTTTCTTCATAAATTGAAATCTTCTTAGATCTAAGGAGGACAAATATGCTTATCTTGGGAGCAAGTTTTTTAATAAAAAACACTTTAGGATCGTAATGTAGAGACCTATTAATGATGTCAATATCTTAATTGAGACTGCTCGAAACTAATCCTTGTAATAATTATGAACTGCGTGTGGTTTAAGGGTAATAACATACAGTGAACAACGCCCACAATATTTTGAAACATACTTGTCACCATTAATTGTTTTATCTTTCAAAGATCAAAATTGTTTTTGGTCTTTGGTTTGACTCTTTTCTGGATGTATACAGCATTTCAGGCAGAAAGATTTTAATGGTGTGTTTCTACCATCACCATCTTCATACCCTGTACTAGTAAGTAATCTGTGAAGGTTCTGATTTAGTTTCTTACCCAATACTGTACAACCTTAAAAAGGTAAAGAAAAAAAAAAAAAAAAAAAAAGTTAAAAGTGCCATGGGGTGAACGCAACAGAATGTAGAAGTGGCATTACGTTTACATTAAGCTGCATTTGTTCAAAATTAATTACCTACTGCCTTGCCTGCCTGCGGTGAATTTTGTACCGAAACTTGGCACATTTTACCAGGAAATATCAAGCCTTTATAACTGCAAATTTACAAATAGGATGTCAGTTGGTTCAATTGGTCAATACCGATTTTTAAAGTCTATTTGCTCGATCTAGTTTTCCATACAGTGTACACAACTTGTTGACAATTCTTAAAATAAACCTATGTCCCTGGTAATGGCTTATCCTTTACACCGGTCGGGCCAAGTTTTCTTTATTGCCCTAAAGATACTTGGTATTTCATGAGGAAATGTCCAACTCATTATTTCCCACCGATCCTACATTATGGTATTGGTATTACTACCCATTCATTCAGTATCTATCTGTGGGAAAACAAAACGAAAAAGACTGGACTGGATCAGTAAAGGTGTGTTTATATAGGCACCCGGTGAGGAATAGGTCCTGGCTGGTGACTTTCCATGGCTAGGTAATTATTATTTCAAGCACTAACCGTAAGGAATAACCATTGAAAAAGTGAAATCAGGCTGATTTCATTTATTCTACACTAAAGGATACAAATTATACATTGGTTTGCTGACTGTATTGTGATATAGAACCAGTAAAGCAAAGGGACTCTCTTTTTGCCATTCCAATGGAATTTTCCATTATAGGCTTCTCTACCTTTAAAAGCTACGTTGCAAATGATGTGCGCTTCACAGAGGTTGCAAGGCAAGAGCCCAACTGAGGCTTAAAGTTTTTGACCAAACATTGGTGGTATAAACCCCATAATAGGCATTCAAGTTTATGCCCCGCCCCCATTTTTCAATAAACGTCAAATACGTGGCGCCCTGCGCGTCGTGACGTTATTAATATCACATTTAATCTACAGCTTTTCAGACTGTACAGTTTGGTCTTTTGTTGGTGAAAAGTCGGGCTTTTGGCTGGCCAATGCGCCTGGAATATTTTGCACAATTTCCGTGTTCGGATCGCACCCCATGCAAAGAAACCCCATAAAACAAATTATTCGGGACTTTACCTGGAATATCCTGAGCTCAATCCTATTTTGTAACAGCATTCAAAGCATTAACCTCCCCCACACTCCGGGAAAAAAGAAATACACTTAGTTACTGGAGATAAGAATTGCTCTCGCATCAAACGAATTAAAAATGCAAATATTGTTCACTTTTCTTGTTTGTTTTTTTCACTTGCAGCAAAGTCTTCTTACAGCAAAGTAAATGAACAGGTCATACATGGCGAGTATGTTATACTAAAAAGGGACTTTGATCTTTATCAGATATTTTTCTTCAAACTGTCGTTCCACTTTGGTAGTACTGAACTTTGTTAAACTGCTTTGTATGTTTCAGTTGATTGGAGTCGGTTTACGTGGGCGAAGCGTGAAATCAAGACTTTTACATTCCTCTTATTCATGTGGAACGGCTGCTGTTATGAACAATTAAAATTTCAATAATCGATGATCGTACGTTTATTTTTTTATCTCAAGTATCGAAATCATTTATCGATAATTATTTATTTGTTTCTTATAACAATAATCGATAAGCATACTTTTTATTTCGTAATTATGTTGGGTATTTTTTAAACGATTTTGAATGAGTGGTGAAACAAACCTTGTGATTACCAGTCTTTGATTATAGACCTTTAGAAAAACTTTTAAATGTGTGAGAGACATTGGCGGCAAGAGATTACCCTAGGATTTTCTGTATGCTCAAATTCTCCAAGTTATGAGATAAAGAACAAAAACAGAAAGGTTGCATTCATAGAAGTGACGTTTCGGGCCTTGCCGAATTTGTCTTAAAAGACCACAAGTCTTATTTTACTACGAAAGATTCGCTGAATGGGAAATAATAAAAAAGATCCCAACTGTAGCACAACTTTTATTTTTGATTTGAAGTATTACAGGTCTTTTCTGTTGGTAAGTAGGAACCTGTGATTTTATAAATCATCATTAACATAACTCTGTGAACATATTTTGAATCATGTCTATATTCATCAGCTCTGTACTAAGTCAACAATTGGTCTTAAACGTAGACACGTTGTCAGACAAATGTTTGACCCACGCGAAGGTGAGAATGTCCCAATACGTCTAGTCGCCTCTCAGTCTGACTCGATGACAGCCACTGGTCATTGACAAGGCTTCCACTACACCACGACACCACGTATGACAATGTGACATGTGCCATCGCCACCAGGTGTACTTCAGTGTAATTATACTGATCTGAGCACACTTGGTAGCGGTGCCCTAAGTCATTACCTTACATCATGGACGTCCAGACTTCAGACTTGATGGAAATCGGCTTGATCGACCGCCATAAATTCACGTGGCTGTAGTGCCACGTGTGTGCCTTTTGGCTTTGAACTCTCTACATCTTCTCATTATTGTTCATGTATAATAAATAATCCTATCTGAAAGTGAGTTTTGTGGTCTTTTTTAACGTTCATACTACAAGGCATGTCACTCTTGTGAAATTATGAGTAGGTATCTCCAAAATTTACAAATTTTGTACCATTTTGTTTATATAATTAAAGTTCTAATTATATCCATCCTATAATTGGCCATTTTCATTCTGTAGTGTTGTTCTTTATATAAAAATGTCTTTTCGTTTGTGTTTTCTTCTACTTTGTCTTCGGACAATGTCGTGCTTTGCTGATAAGTATGAAATAAATGTCCGGTTGATTTGCAAATGGATGTAATTTAACCAAATCAAAAAGCCAACATTAAGCAGATAGGCAACATAGTTTGTGCCGCGATATATACATTGCATTTTATCACATAATTTATTATCTTTTATCACACGATAGCGTTTCGGACGTTCATCTTTCTACAATAAAACAATCCTTCCAGTTGACTTACTTTGCTAAATACTCTGCTATCAATATTCCCAAGAGGTCTTATTTCAAGTCTGAAATTTCGACCTTTCCAGACACAAACTCCCAGGATCTTGCCCAAAGCAATACCGCCCTCACTTGCCTAAATTTTGTTTTCTGTTCAATCGCTGGCAACGCCACATGCATGCCATGCTAACCTTGGTATTTACATCACTTGTAATTATTTCATCGAGTAATTATTGAACAAGTATAATTATATAGGCCTAGGTTATTTCTCTAATTTGAAAACCCATAGCAGTTTTTCTTGTCACCAATGTGAAAATCAGCAAATCTATGCCCAAAATCACTTACAGTAAATTCCAGATAATGGCATAACCCACAACCAACAAACAAACCTTCATACACTATACATGTAGGTTGGTTGTTAAGCACCAGTAACCCCTCCCACGCCAAGCAAATAAAGAATATTATATAAATACATATTTGTAATAATACAAAAATGCATTCATCCAATCGCGTGTGGGCTTGGATCAATGAGGTCACCCAAGCTCGAAGCCAAATGACCTCTCCCAGGGCAAAGCGAGGATTGTAATTTGTAAAGAGACGCTATTTCCACTAGAGCCCGATGAATAAAGCCTTCATATTTGACGGATTTCACCCTGCTGTGATGGGTATTCATGTGGCAGATCAGTCGTTTAATTATTGCCTGGTTTCACCATGGATGAAACTCAGATAATATAAACACATCCATCATTGTGAGTGTTCATGAAGTAACTTATGGAATCAATATAGCGTCGCCACGTGACTCGGATGAGAAACTATTATATCACTCTAGGAAAACATGAAGCTCTATATAAATACTCTCTCCAACATATACAAACAACATCATGAATGAAGGCTCTGTATCAATAAAAGTAAAGATTTCTTACCTGTAACTGGCTGGTAGATCTGCGTACAGTTAACACCATCTCCTACGAAGCCTTCGTTACATACGCATGCGCGTTGACCTTCCCTGACCCCACACGTGGCGTTACCATGACATTCAAACGTTCGACACTCCGTGGTGCCGTTCTCTGGGCAGAAGCAGACGTCTGTACAACCTTCTCGCAGCCACTCGTCACCAATCTAGGAATACATCCGTGGAGAAATGATGGAATAAATGAAAGATGCCAACACAAATTCTTACGGTGCTCTATAGAAAACATTGCTTTGTTTTGGACGCAACTTACAATATATGTGTCATTTATGAGACACCGTAGCCTTGTAAACATTTCGTGCAGTATTTTGGTCAATTGAATAATGCAAAAGAGATGATAATTTGATTATCTCATTGAATCGCCTATTACTCTCTGAATACCGAATGAATACTGAATTCAAGGGTAATCAACTGGTTAAATTCCCGGATAAATGGAAAAGACCACAGTGTACGTTTATAAAGACTTCAATTAGGATAAAACATCTGAAATGACAACATAACCCCTAACTTAATGTCTATAGTTTCTAAAGGATAAACTCGTTTCATTGTTTGGTTTTGCAAACGTTTATTGATATTTCCTTTGAAATAAGGGGAATACCATTATAGCCAGCAGTTGAAATCTACATCCGGGTATTATCAACTACATGCAAATGACGTCATCGAGCGAATTGAGAGAAACAAAAATGCATTTTGAACAAGTTGTCCTTGTAATGATTTTCATGACTCGATTCATAGATTGCATTGGTGATATTAGCTCTGTAGTTATCAAACAAGGTACCATGTGGGATTATGTATGTAATAAAGGGAAAGGGGTACAGCTAGGCCGTAGCACGTGATGTAGATTAAAATCGCTGTAATCTCAGCTCAGCTGTGGTCCTTACCGAATAATAGACACCATTGTCAGAACAGCCGCAATGGCTTGTGGGAACACACTCCTGGTTGTCAAGTATGAGACCTGGTGGGCATACACAGCCTTCCTCGCAGGAGTCACAGAGGTAAGCCTCCAGGAGGTCACCGTGACTGGCACAGGTATCGGGACAGTTTGGTGCGCAGGTTGAGTAGACTTGACCACCGGAGCAGTTAGATGCTTCAAATAAAATTCATAAAGTCATAAAATTGTTCTCTAAATCACAGGAATGGTTTTTATGAAGTAACTTTAATTGATGATTTGAGGCGTTGCAATTTTGCATGGTGACAATAATGTATGTGGATCTGTTTGCGGAAACACCATGTAACAATCGTTCGTACTTCTTATTTCGTCGCCTTTCTCGTAAGGTCTCAACGTTTCGACTAGCTTGCTCCAGTCATCTCTATAGTCATCTGCTCTAGAGTTTTCTGATGGTGATGACTAGAGCAGGCTTGTCGAAACGTTGAGACCTTACAAGAAGTAAGACGAAATAAGAAGAGCGAAAGTACTTCCGATTCTTACATGGTGTTTCCGCAAACCGATCCGAATAACTTTAATTGTTTGGAACAATTACTGGTTGACATAAAAGCAACATTTGCAAAGTTTAGGGATCAAGGACTGAATCATACAGCACAGACAGATTAATTCAGAGCTAATATTAGGCGGACCTGACGTTTCGATCCAGTTGCAAGATCTTTTTCAAATACTCAAAAGACTTAAACGTCATGATAATTAGGATTTGCCTGGATTATGTCCAACATAAATGAAGTTTTGCAGACGAACACCAAATGATAAAAACTCACGACAAAAGTCTTCACTCCTCCACTGTTTTGGCGGGAATCCGCGGCCATTACAGCCATCGGCGTAGACGCTGATGTCATCACATATGACGTCAACATCAGGCAAGCTTGCGCATGCGTCATAAACGCAGGCATCGTAAAAGGGGTCGGGATTCCCGTACATATTACATTCCGAAAACGGACCTGCATATAATGTGGAAGATATTTGATATTTGCAAGCGAATCAACAACGTATGGTGACCTCATGATGTATAACATTACTTGGATACGTCAGGGCACCAGTCCAGTCAGACTATGGGAGTTTACGAAACGGAGGCTCAGGATCAGGCTTCGTCTCTGTCACCCATGCTGAAAATATAAACTGTGGCTTTTCACTGAAGCTGAAGCTCTGTTTTTCCTTTCAAACCAGAGAATCTAAGTCCGAACCGCAGCAAAAAGCCATATTTTCGTATACCCGTTATTTTAGAATGGATTCACGAAATGGAGGCTGAGCCTGAGCCCGAGCCTTTGTTTCGTAAACTTCATGTGAAACGTCTGGTAGTATCATATTTGGAGACGGAAGCAGATGGCTCAACTGCTGGTGTAAATGGCCATATTATATTGGTGACTTATTACAGCTTCGATTGAATTGCCAGAAACTTTGTGGTCAAACTGAACAGACTTTCGCACAAAACTGGCCAGTGGACCTTATTCTGGTCGCGTGGGGGCGCTATCATAGACGCCACCTAGAGTTGCAAATCAAAACTGAAAATCCATTGAATAAACACGGAGTGTAGGCAATTCACAAATTCAGTAAATTTAAAGCAATTGAAATAATTTCACTTTCGGATTTGTGTAAACCTGGACATCTTACTTATTGATAAGTGTGCCCTAAAATATGTCATGATTAGGGCTCCCTCATCGGGCAAAAAATATGTAGGCAGTGGGCCTGTTGGGCAAATTGGTTTATATACAATCTACATGTATGCCAAAGGTTTTTTTTCTGGGTGACAAATACAATTTCATCGCTCAATCGGCTTGGGGGAATTTGACAAGTCGAACACCGAGTTCTTATTCAGAAACAGCTTCATTGTAAAGAAAAATACATTTATGTCAAGGTATTTTTTATGCAAAGAGCATTTTTCTTTTCGTAACCCAAGGAAACATTCTGACAGAAAGTAAACTAGCAAAGAATATGCCGAAAGGTAGGCCAACTCTGGGCATATCTGTCAGCCCATAACCGTGCAGGGGTTCTTTCTTATTCCAAAAATCCGAATGTGATCAGTCAAACATGACTAATATATAATGTAGTTTATTCACATAGGCATATCGTCACGTACTGCAAGGGATTTGCACTGTGCAACCCGACAATTCTAGGTCAGGGGTGTTTTGCAACTGGTTCCAAGGCTTGTACCGGGTCCCGGTATTGAACGCTTTCAAGAAACATTCTATCACGAGTTTGTTTGAAGCTTTATAAAATGTTCATCGTTCACAGGCTGTCTTAAAGCTCTTATCAAGCTATTTTAGTATTTCTATTTTTGAAGGAAGTTTGTAACTTCTGACCGATGTAAAATATTAAGTCTTTTCATAGGTTACCTTATGCTTGTGCCTTTCTGTAAAAATAACGGGATGTTTGGAGGTGCAATAATAAATATAGGATCAGAGTTTTTACCATTTGGTTTTTTGATGACGTAACACAGATCTCGACCCAGCGTCACGTTCGGAAAGTCCTGACAAGGCTGCGGGTCCACTGGTTCCCAGTCACAGCTTGCTTCATCCACAACCCAGCTTTGGCCGAATGTTACCTCGCTGGTAGTCTGCAGGAGATTTTGGATAATACATAAGTGACATTTCTGGCGTAACATTTGACTCAACTTGATGATCAACCGGTCAATTAGTGCTTGGGCCAAACAGGTGAATATAATGAATACGTCTTGCTTACCTCTGTTCCATTGGGGAGCATCAAGTCATTCCATGGTATGGCATCATAATTGCCACACAGACCACAGAGCAGACCGCTATAGGCTGGAGGTACTGTGATCTCAGCAGTGTGGTAACCGTCCCATCGGATGTACAATCCAAAATCGGTGGCAAGAAACTTGAAGTAGAAAGCAAGACAAATACATTCAGTAAGAGAAAGACTGGAGATTAGTCAAAGGGCCTTTCCGAAACGTAGGCTTAGGGTCAGGCTCAGGCAACATTTCGTGAATCCATTCTAAAATAATGGGTATCAAAAAGAGACTTTTGTCTGCGGTTCAGATGTAGATTCTCTGGTTTGAAAAAGAAAACAGAGCTTCAGCTTCAATTAATAACCACAACCTATATTTTCAGCGTATCATGACGGAGCCTGAGCCTGAGCCTGAGCCTGAGCCTGAGCCTGGGCCTGAGCCTGAGCCTGAGCCTGAGCCTGAGCCTGAGCCTGAGCCTGAGCCTGAGCCTGAGCCTGAGCCTGAGCCTGAGCCTGAGCCTGAGCCTGAGCCTGAGCCTGAGCCTGAGCCTGAGCCTGAGCCTGAGCCTGAGCCTGAGCCTGAGCCTAAGCCTAAGCCTTAGCCTCTGTTTCGAAAATGCCCATATATTCGATTTTTCAAACAACATCTGAGATCATTGAAAAGTGAACAAAGAAAAATTGACTGGAGCGGGATTCGAACCGGCGACCTCCTGAATACCGTACAGGCGCTCTACCAACTGAGCCATCCAGCCCTATGTTGGTGGTGACCCCAATAGTCAACTATCTTTGTTCGTTTGGCAGTCAGAAGCCATGAAACCACGCACACACCGCCACACATCTGATATCGTTAGCACTCTATTCTTTCCATATCCTTCCATATTCACAACATAGTTATTGACAAAGGACATCAGACTGAACCTTTCCTGCCAATTTTAATATTAAACATAGGCCTAATTCAATCCACGTGTACAAACGGGATGATTATTTCTGATACAAATTATTCTTTATGGAAAACTTAAAACTTTCATTAAATGAAATTTCCATTCATAGTTTACCGTTTCTGTTCCCGTGAACCAAATGCTCACACCCTCTTCAGCCGCATATGGTAACTTGACATCAACGCCCTCAACGTTTGTCGATCCAGGTTGATTCAGCATAAAGACCTTGAAAGCACAAAAGAAAAAAATGAGACGAAAAACAGTGAATTTTTGAGGTGATAAAGGTTTAAAAGAAGAACATGCACCAAAGTGAAATGTGTGAGCCTCGCTTTGAAGCTGTCGGATCTTTCAGAGCGGATAATTTACTATACAAAGTGGGAGGCTCACTGTTTGAAATGTTGGCGGCAGCAGACTGAAGTCTCTTTTTAATTAGCTCTGAGCATGCACGTGCAATAATATTGTGAGCATGCATGCGTTGTTGTGCACTTGCGGTACCAAGTTGAAGACCCGTGCTCCAAAGTCTCCCATTACAGCGAAGGGCACCTCTCTTCATTTAGAAACCTAGGGCCAATTCTATGCTCTGCTTAACGCTCATTCCGCGCTTATTCGTCACTTAAAGGGCTAGCTCCGAATTTCTGTACGGTATATAGCCGAGTGCCGAGTGAGCGATAAGTACTTAGTTCGACAACTAGATAATCCATACAATTGGAAGTCCGAGCTTAGCTTAGAGTTTTCTGTTTAAGGGCCATGATATCGAGCCCTGTTCATAATGAGGCATACCTTTCCATACAGTTCCAGCTTCAGCCGCTGTACATACGACACTTGGGCCTCGGGCTTCCTTCTGACATTCTGTGAAGTGATCGTGAACACAGGTGCGGTAAGCACCGTGTCATTGCGGCATACATCCACTAAGGTGTACTCGCAATCCCCTTGGAAGTTGAACCGTCGACCATCGAATGTCACGTAATGAGGGTCTCCCCAGATGAGGCACACTCCATGACCTGGTGGCGATATTCGTAAATAATTCGACGATTATTCTTTAAAATGTGGACTAAGCAATAACTCGACATTACCAAATTGTGATAATTAAACGTCATAATAAATCATCAAATAACCACAAGGGAAACTGACTGAATTTTAAAGTCATTGAAAAGTGAACTTTGTTTCCGATTTTTCTGTTTAACACCGGAGTATTTTAAGCTAAAATGGGTTGGTAAATGACTTTAAAGATACAGTTCAGGATTGGTTTAAGACCCAAACAAAAATTTTCGCAGATTTACATATAACTTTCAGGGTATGAAGATGGTGCTGGTAGGAACATATTATTAAAATATTTCCAGAAATCAGTCAAACAAAGATCTCGGAGAAAGATCAAAACCATTCTTCATGTTTTATATGACGAACCGAGTCGGGTTTTAGTGCTATTTTCTCGTGAATAAAGATGTCTGATTGAGCTCAAATGTTCACAGGTTTATCATTTCATGTACATGTTTGATCAGATAAAGTGTGAGTGCTGTTCTGTGACCTTTACCATACCTTTAACACAAAGTAGGCTATAACATTGTATTATTTTGTAAATTTATATTTTTTGCGCAAATACATTCAATTCAATAGTGTTTTATGGGGTATTACATACCTCTCACGCAATTTTGCCGACCATCCCCGGAGTATCCTCTTGGACATGCGCAGTCTCGAACCCCGTTCACGACTCGGCATTCCGCCCTCTCGTGACAGCCGTAACTCTCGCATACCACCTGACTCCCATTGCAGTGACATCTGTTGGAACAGTCATCATCAACCCATACATCCCCGGCCTAGTTGTATGACAATGTAATGCAAAATGCACAAGAATGACGGTTAACAAAATGAATGCCAATGTTCGGAACTTTGAGTGTTAAGCAGAGTTTACACTGTCAACATTTTCGGTAACAATCTCGGTAACATGTTGCCCAGGTTCCTTGCTGCTGAAAATGTTGTCAGTGTACACAGAGCAAAACGAGTTGGGTAACATGTCGCAGCAACATCTCGGTAAAATGTTAGGCCAAAATTAATGTTGCTAGTGTACACAGGGCCCAAAGTCATGGTGCCCAGGTGTGTTGCCCTAATTGGGCAACAAGTTACCGAAAATGTTACCGAAATTGTTCACAGGCTGAGTATACATTCTGCTTTAACCATCGGTTATACTCAGAACCACACACTTACAAAAGGAGGTTTTGTACACGGTGCTATCGCAAATATTACCCTATTAAATGCATTCTAAGATGAGTCAGAGAGATGAATAAATGAGCTTCTTCACTACGAAAGCTGAATGAAAGTTTCAAAACTAAAACAAAATTTGCAAAATGAATCTCCTGAATGAAAACAAGTCATAACATGTGCTATTTTGTCTTTACCTTTAAGTAGTCTCCATTCGGCAGGACGCAGCCGCATGTTTCACGGGGTACACAGCGCCCTCCTTCGACGACCTGACCCTCGGGGCAGCGGCAGGTCTCCACGCATGTCTCATTGCACACGTCGTCATCAGCCAGCATTGGCATTGCGCATGTGCGTTGACATGCGTCCCCGCAGGGGTCAAAGATCATGCCATCGGGACACGGACGTTCTGATTGGAAATGATACAAAAACAATTCAATCTTTTATCACTGGTTAGAATCATGGAGGAAATTCATCGCGGTAACATAAAAAAATCATTCGCATGAATTACTCTCATATCTAGAACATACCAACGGCCTCGTTATCAAAGCCGTATATAATGGTTAAGCCCAAATACATCTAGGCTTTAAAAAAGTGGGGAGATTTTTCAACACCAACCGCGTCCCTTAATACAAGCAAGAAGTGATAAGGATGGTCCAAGTACATTTGTTCGGATTTTGAGCCGATATAAATATAAAATTGCACTGTAGCAAAGCCAGTAGGAGAGTTTTTAGAATCGGTCTTCAAGTCAACAGCGCACGCGCACGCAATTTTGAGCATGCGCGAGTTGTTTTGCGTGTGCGTGATCATGCGCTGTTGACTTGAAGACCCGATTCTCCAAAGTCTCCCACTGGCCCACAATTAAGTTGTGAAGGAATTACAAAATAATTTACACAAAAAAGACGACAAAACACTAACATAATTATGGGTATTATGATGAAGGTATCGACTTCCCAACTGGATAAGCACAATAAACTAGCCGGTTAAACGTAGCACCGATAGAGCAATAATGTTACTTGGCCTTCTGTTTCTCAGTTAAATCTCAACTGAAATGATTTCTCAAAACGAGAAGCCAATGCCTATTTGAAAGCACACAGCTCAGCACACAGAGCTTTGACAAAGTACGCTGGACCTGATAACAAACAACTTTTGTCGAGAGATTGTAATTCTGTAGGTGGTTTACTTACTACACTGTTCCACGTGTTGACGCCAGTTACCAATCGTGACTCCCTTCTTGCTACATGCTTGAGCGTAACTAGCCACACTGTCACACACCAGATCATCATCAGGAAGGTATGCGCAGAGATCATACACACATGCCTCGTGATAGGGCGTAGGATCCACATAGTCATGACATGAATCAAACGGACCTGTGGGTGGAACAATTCAATTTGCAGTGATTCCTGTGGTCATGATTTCACGAAGCCCAACGATTGATCGCAACTCGGGTTACGAAGGATAAACCATTCTAGGAGACCCAGCCTACGTTTGACAGCGATGCATCCTAAGTCCTACGATTTGTAGTAAGTTACGATGAGTTTGGTGAAATCGATCCCAGGTACCACACGTATATGTTTATAATAAAATCTTAAATCGTTAGATGCGGACATCTTACAAGAAGCGTGGCTATTATAGGAACCTCAACCCTAATCCTAAATCATTATTATACAATAATAAATATATTATTCGCCTGCAACATCTCCCCTGAATGCCATCTTGAAATCGGGGTCGATTTCATGAAGCCCTACGATCGATCGTAACTCGAGTTACGAAGGATAACACATCGTAGAGGGCCTATCATAAGAGGGGCTGCAATGCATAGTATAACGATTGTTAGTAAGTTACGATGAGTTTGGTGAAATCGACCCCAGGAGCCAATTTCATAGAGCTGCTTAAGCACCAAAATTGCGTTATAAGCACAAAAAAACGGTGGTAAATAAAACCAGTACGCCATCTACAACTCCTTGTGAATGTTATGCTCAGCAAACAATCGCCGAATACAAGTCAAAAGCAGTAAACATCGCATGGAAATTTGGTTGGGAATCCTGTTCTATCAAGGAAGACTTTTCATGCTTAAGCAATGGGAGACTTTTGGAAAGTCGGTCTTGAGTTAACAGCGCACGCGCATGCACGCGCAATACAAAGCGCGCACGCTCACAATTGTGCAAGCATGGTTTGCGCGTGCGCTGATGACTCAAGACTGACTCTCCAAAAGTCTCCCATTGTTGAGCTTAAGCAGCTCTATCTGGGGCCAATTTCATAAAACTGTTAAGCACAAAAAGTTGCTTAGCACAAAAATGTCTCGCCCAATAAAACAAACCACCATTAAAAATTCCATTTGATATTCATGGTCAGCGAACAACAGCCAAAGAACAATCACAAGTGATATACAACATGTGAAAATTTGGTTGTTAACCCTGTTTTTATTAACACAAAAATGTCATGCTTAGCAAATTTTTGTGCTTAACAGTTTTATGAAATTGGCCCCTGGTCTGATGTCGGTATTTACCGGTGACTTTGATGATGATATAGCACAAATCTTCAGCTTGTTCTTGGTTCTCCGGCCGGTCATCGCAGGGGCTGGGGTCAATGATCTGATCGATGCATCGGTCATCTTGATCACTCACCCAGCTGTTGCCGAACTCATTTGGTGATGAGACCTGGTGAAAAGTCAACCCCAAAGCAACAATTTCATTAACTCGATAATAATTAATGAACTGGAGCGATTAAGACTCGCTGCTTATAGCATGACAGAACCAAAGCATCGTAGAGCAGCCGATAGAATGCAACATCGGTAGGCTGGTCTTTCTGTTTTAAGTAGGCTATAGGCCTTTTCACAAGAAAAAGAATGGCGCGCCCTTTTCTCAAGCTTTAGAAATATTACAAAGGACACCAACATCTGTCATACCCCATGTCACAGTTTCGGTTTTTCACAAAAAGCTCGCCAAAATAATATACCTCAATTGAGAAATGTTGGATTTGTTTACCAGCGCATGTAGTTCATATGAGTATCTACTATTTGCCCTTTCAACTGTTAATTCATTTAGGCTTTCTTAGACTTAGGTGTGTTTTAGTAAAATGGAGCTGTCAAATAAACAGGATCTATTATCACTGGTGAATTGATCGCCTCTCAGTATTTGACCTTGAAAGTAAATATCCAGCAATAGGATGGCCATCGTAGGCCATAAGCAGACGTGTTAACTTAAGGTTAGTAAGCTTTGCTATGGTTACCGAGTGTCCTTCCGGAGCGACAAACTCGTTCTTAGAGCTCCCATCGAAGTTGCCACAGAGACCACAGGTCCGGTTGCTATAGCGACTGGATAGCGTTATCTCGGCGGTGCGATATCCATCCCAATGGATGGTCAAACCGAATGACGTCATCAGGATCTGCGAAGGGAAAAATTAATGAAAGAATTAGGCAGAAATCCATGAAATCAGTCAGCAAACCTACATTAAAGCAAGAATGGGACCATTCAACTGATTGGATGAAGCAATCCAGCCGCAAAGACAAATCAAATCAATAAAATGTTGTAACTGTTTAGTCAGACAGAAAGGGCGCTCTGCAATGTGCTTGAAGATAAGGTGTTTTTCTTGTCTATTGGTGGCGCTGTTCTGAAAAACTTTGTTTTCCTTGCTGATGTCAGAATGCCATCGAATTCTCCAATATTAAATCCGTTGAAATCAATCAGAGTAATGCTTGACTGGGTAAGTGATTCAGATATTCATTTGGAACAATGGTTAAGAGTTCCCATGGAAGAATAACTAATATGATTTGAGTGATTATTTAGTTGGCACTTTGTGGATGTTCTCATGTAAAATTTGTAACGTTATATTTGTCATGTTTAACTAATTCTTATGCCTAACGTCACCACTGTTAATTGTTATAAATCACCAACATATCAGTCAGTTATATGTACATGTATTAATGTCAGGTATATTTATATATTGTGCCGTTGCAGCATACATGTACATACAATACATGTACGGCCAGAAAGGAATAAACAGAGGTTTACCAATAACTAGTATTCCTATGTTTAGTGCAGTGTGAGCGGCCTTTCAAACTGTAGGATGTTTGCGTCCTTGAGCACCATATTTTGTTCTTTTCTCCCATCTTTGAGAGTAGATTTTGATTAATATTAAAACACACTTAAACGAAAGGTCAACATACCAATTTAAATCCATCATTCCGCACATGAACACCATCTGCACGTTGGACGGGAGTCGTAACAATGACGTCATCAATACGTAGCTCTCCCTTACTTCTTAGTGAATACCTGGAGCCTCCGTAGTCCAACCACACCTCTCGCATGTAGGCCACAGGGGCCGACGGCTTGTCCCTGAGATTGCGGGCAGACACGACAAAGGGCGCCCTCTGGGAGGAATTGGTGCACTCCTTGATGAGAGTGTAATCGCAATCCCCTTGGAAGTCGTACTTGAGCCCGTCAAAGGTGACGTAATGGGGATCTCCCCAAATTGTACAGACGCCTGGGGCTGGATGGAAGCAGAAGGAAGCCAAAAGAATGAATGTAGGTACCTACTGTGGAGAAAGAGGGGATTTACAGGCCAAAATACTGCAGTTGTGGCTATCAAGGACACCTTGCCAAGAGGTCAGGGGTAGGCCTGGCCTACACATCGTTAAGTGAGTGTAAATAAGTCGTTTGTAGCATCATTAAGCTCAATTCATGACACAAGTTGCGACATGAGTACCAAAGCATTCTTATTCGACCCCTACCTTTAATGCAGCTCAGACCATCTCCAGCAAACCCATCGTTGCAATAGCAGTCCCGGACACCGTTTTTAATGTCACACTGGGCAGACTCATCACATTCCATGCTTGAACACTGTGCTTCACCACCCTCACAAGTACATCTCTGGCTACAATCAGGGGCTACCCAGGATTCACCATTCTGAAAGAGGAAACGAATTACGAGCATACAGTTGATGAAAATAAGTAGGCCTACATTCAATGTAAGGTAAAGAATCACATCATAGTCTGCATGCTAAAGAAAGTTCTAAATCATAAAGGCCACATACCGGGATGTAGGTAAGTCCATCAGACAAGAGGCATCCACATTCAGAGGGACGGATACATTGATCTCCTTCAAGGAGAAGTCCATCCGGGCAGCGACATGTTTCGATGCAAGACTCTGGGCAATCTACATTTCCTTCAGGCTCCTGACAGCTGGCTTGACAAGCACTGCCACACGAGTCATAGATAAGCTCGCTCGGACACTTCAATTCTGGAATTGGACACAAATGTGTGGTTTAAATGATCACCATCATTACGTTTTGCCTACTAAGTTCTTCTCTCTACAAAAAGACTAGATGATTCCAATGGAAAACAAGACTAGACTTACGACACTTTGGAAGGTCTTCTTTCCAACCGTCAATCCTTTGCCCAGCTTCACGGCATGCTTCAGCATAACTCTGAAGGCTGTCACACAACAAGTCATCACCAGGAAGAGTCACACATAGATCAAAGACACAGGATTCATGATATGGAGCGGGATCCACAAAATCATGGCATGATGCAAACGGACCTTCGTGGTGAGAGACAAAAGAAGAATGTGGTCAAGTTTGTTGGGTCAGAAAAGATCGAAGCATCAAAAAGCCTTTCGATGTAAACTGCTCAAAAGTCATACAGAATATTGCGGTACTAACCTATTTTGTTGATCAGGACATAGCAAAGATCCGTTGCTTGATCGTATGCATGAGATGGTTCGACACAAGGATCTGGTCCATCAATGACTGGCTCGCACTCCCCGTCTTCAATTGCCCAGCTATTTCCAAACTCATTACGATTTTGAACCTTGAAAAATAAAACCAACAGTCATGGTTCTTGTTAGTTATGGTCAAATTGTGTATCACCAAGGGGAAGGGTACAATCCATGATCTGGAGCTGTAATTACAAATACAAACTCATTCCCATTGTTTTCACAAAATTAATTTCAGGCACTAAGCATTTCCTTACCAGAGATCCACCAGGAAGTCTGAAGTCATTATCTGTGTCTCCGTCGAATGTGCCACAAAGGCCACATGTCCTGTTCCAATAGGTCTCAGGAACTGTCACTTTGACGGTATTCCGACCATCCCAAAGAAGCTCCACATCGACAGAGGTTGTCAGCATCTATGTAAAAAGAAGAAGCCTTATTTAAATGCCTTTGAGGTGGGAAGTACCCATATGACGGGCGGTTGTTTCAACTAACTCAAAGGAACATAACTCATGATAACACTAAGATCTTACTACTTATTGTCTACAAATGTAGTCAACGATACCCGTTGCCCATTACACAACATCACGCTACTTACCAAGTCTTTACCGGCTTTGCGGATTATGACTCCATCAAGCGCCACCACTGGTAGTGTAACAGTCACACCATTAATCCTAACTTCACCATCTTGCAGGAGAGAGTACAGCGTACCTCTAAAATCGAAGACTACTTCCCGAGTTAAGGAAACACGATCAGAAGGCTTCCGCTTCAGGTTCTTAGCAATCACGTGGAATGATGTAAGGTTAAAGGAGTTATGGCAGTCTCGAACCAAGGTGTACTCGCATTCGCCTTGGAAGTCATACTTGGCACCATCAAAGGTGATGTAATGTGGGTCTCCCCATGCAGTGCAAGTTCCAGGACCTTGAATAAAACAAAGTGAAAACATCAAAGAACTTATTGCACCTGATTCAAATTAACGATAATTTACTGGCCTTTGAAGTCTCAAATTAGTCTTAAGACCGTTAAAGGAATCCACTTACCTCTTTGGCAGGTTTTTCCGTCGCCCTCAAATCCGCGTTTACAGAAGCAGTTTCGAACACCACCTCTAATGTCGCACTCGGCAGACTCGTCACATTCTATGCTTGAACATTGTGCTTCACCACCCTCACAAGTACATCTCTGGCTGCAATCAGGAGCCACCCATTGGTCACCACTCTAAGAAGCAAACAAAAGGACGATACCCTTTCCTTAACCACTACTCAGTTTCAAATGAGGAGACAAGTGAAGTTCACCAATTGGGACAAAATACTAGATTCTTGGAAGCTACTTAGTTATTTCAACCTCCCGTATTCAAATGAATAATTTCTACGTACCGGGATGTAAGTCATTCCATCAGACAAGAGGCATCCACATTCAGAAGGACGGATACAGTGATCCCCTTCAAGGAGAAGACCATCCGGGCAGCGACATGTTTCGATGCAAGACTCAGGGCAGTCTACATTATTACCTTCAGGCTCCTGACAGCTGGCTTGACAAGCTGTGCCACACGAGTCATAGATAAGCTCGCGCGGACATTTCAATTCTGCAATTAGACAAGAACGTGCGGGGTAAATGATCACTATCGTTTCGGTTTGCCAACCAAGTTCTACTCTCTATAAAAAGACTAGCTGACTCCATTGGAAAACAAGACTAGACTTACGACACTTTGGAAGGTCTTCTTTCCAATCGTCAATCCTTTTCCCAGCTTCACGGCATGCTTCAGCATAACTCTGAAGGCTGTCACACAACAAGTCATCATCAGGAAGAGTCACACATAGATCGAAGACACAGGATTCATGATATGGTGAGGGATCCACAAAATCATGGCATGATGTAAAGGGGCCTACATAGTTGGAAAGAGACAAAACGAAAGTTTTCAGTTTCTTATAAGAAACGAATTCAGATGAAGTACACCCTAGGAACATTTCAGAAATAAATACTCAAAACCTGATACACATTTTAGCTTAACCGACCTCTTTTGTTGATCAGGACGTAGCAAAGATCCGATGCTCGGTCGTATGCTCTAGATGGTTCGACACAAGGATCTGGTCCATCAATGACTGGCTCGCACTCCCCGTCCTCAATTGCCCAGCTATTTCCAAACTCCACCGGACTATTGGCCTAAAGAAATGAATCAAGGCAATTTCCCTTTTATTTTCAAGTCGTCACAACAGAGAAAAGTCTTCGCAGAAAATGAAGTTTATCATTTCGGATTCTCTTACCAAAGATCCATCTGGACGTTTGTATTCGTTATGGTCATCGCCATCGAAGGTTCCACAAAGGCCGCACGTTCGTTCCCAATAACTCTCAGGAACTGTCACCTTCACAGTATACCGACCATCCCAAACAAGCTCCACATCGAAAGTGGTTGTGAGCATCTAGAAGAGGAAAGAGAAAGTCTCGTTCAATTTGGTCAGAAACAATCGGCAAAGGCAGCACAGACCCGAGTACGTTCAATGAAGATGGGTAACGTACTGTTATTAACCACTTACCACGTCTTTACCGGCTTGGCGGATTGTGACTCCATCAAGTGCCATCACTGGTAGTGTAACAGTCACACCATTAATCCTAACTTCACCATCTTGCAGGAGAGAGTACAGCGTACCTCTAAAGTCGAAGACTACTTCCCGAGTTAAGGAGACGCGATCAGAAGGTTTCTGCTTCAGGTTCTTAGCAATCACGTGGAATGATGTAAGGTTAGAGGAGTTATGGCAGTCTCGAACCAAGGTGTACTCGCAATCGCCTTGGAAGTCATACTTGGCACCGTCAAAGGTGATGTAATGTGGGTCTCCCCATGCAGTGCATGTTGCAGGACCTTCGATGAAATCAAGTGAAAAGATAAATAGTTATTGCAACTGAATAAACAAAAGAATTAATTGTTCTCCCTCTTTAGAAAAGTCTGAAAACAGTGCAATGAATCATTACCTCTTTGGCAGGTTATTCCGTCGCCCTCGAATCCGCGTTTACAGAAACAGTTTCGAACACCGCCTCTAATGGCGCACTCGGCAGACTCGTCACATTCCATGCTTGAACACTGTGCTTCACCACCCTCACAAGTACATATCTGGCTGCAATCGGGAGCCACCCATTGCTCACCACTCTAAGAAGCAAAGAAAAGGATGATACCCTTTCAATAACCATTACTCAGTTAACAAGGAATTTCAAATGAGGAGACAAATGAAGTCCTCCACTTTAAGCAACACACTAGATTCTTGGAAGCTACTTAGTTATTTCAACCTCCCGTATTCAAATGAATAATTTCCACATACCGGGATGTAAGTCATTCCATCAGACAAGAGGCATCCACATTCAGAAGGGCGGATACAATGATTTCCTTCAAGGAGAAGACCATCCGGGCAGCGACAAGTTTCCATGCAAGACTCTGGGCAATCTACATTTCCTTCAGGTTCCTGACAGCTGGCTTGACAAGCACTGCCACACGATTCATAGATGAACTCGCTCGGACATTGTAATTCTAAAATAACACAAAACAAGAAAATAAATCGTAAAACTGCGACATGTACAAGGTGCTAACCAAGTCACGGAGAAGCACTTTTGTCATATTCTAAGACAAATGGAATCCGATTAACCTCCGACTTTAGACTTACGACACTCGGGAACGTTGTCTTTCCAATCATCAATCCTTTGCCCAGCTTCACGGCATGCTTCAGCATAACTCTGAAGGCTGTCACACAACAAGTCATCATCAGGAAGAGTCACACATAGATCGAAGACACAGGATTCATGATATGGCGCGGGATCCACAAAATCGTGGCATGATGCAAAGGGGCCTACATAGTTGTAAAGAGATAAAACGAACATGTCAGTTTCTTATAAGAAACGAATTCAGATGAATCACACCCAGGATCATTTCAGAAAAAAAAATTCTCAAAACCTGATACACATTTTAGCTTTACCAACCTCTTTTGTTGATCAGGACATAGCAAAGATCCGTTGCTTGGTCGTATGCATGAGATGGTTCGACACAAGGATCTGGTCCATCAATGACTGGCTCGCACTCCCCGTCCTCAATTGCCCAGCTATTTCCAAACTCCACTGGACTATTTGCCTATAGAAATAAATCAAGGCAATTTTCCTTTTATTTTCACTTCGCCACTACAGATATAAGTCTCTTCAAAAATGAATTTCATCAATTTAGATTTTCTTACCAAAGATCCATCTGGTCGTCTGTATTCGTTATGGTCATCGCCATCGAAGGTTCCACAAAGGCCGCATGTTCGGTTCCAATAGCTCTCAGGAACTGTCACCTTCACAGTATACCGACCATCCCAAACAAGCTCCACGTCGAAAGTGGTTGTCAGCATCTAGAAGAGGAAAGAGAAAGTCTCGTTCAATTTGCTCAGTAACAATCGGCAAAAGGCAGCACAGACCTGAGTACGTTTAATGAGGATGTTTAGCGTACTGTTATTAACCACTTACCACGTCTTTACCGGCTTTGCGGATTGTGACTCCATCAAGGGCGATCACTGGTAGTGTAACAGTCACACCATTAATCCTAACTTCACCATCTTGCAGGAGAGAGTACAGATTACCTCTAAAATCGAAGACTACTTCCCGAGTTAAGGAAACGCGATCAGAAGGTTTCTGCTTCAGGTTCTTAGCAATCACGTGGAATGATGTAAGGTTAGAGGAGTTATGGCAGTCTCGAACCAAGGTGTACTCGCAATCGCCTTGGAAGTCATACTTGGCACCGTCAAAGGTGATGTAATGTGGGTCTCCCCATGCAGTGCATGTAGCAGGACCTTCAATGAAATCAGGTGAAAAGATAAAAAGTTATTGCAACTGAATTAACTCAAGAATTAATTGGTCTCCCTTTTTAGAAAAATCTGAAGACAGTGCAATGAATCACTACCTCTTTGGCAGGTTATTCCGTCGCCCTCGAATCCGCGTTTACAGAAGCAGTTTCGAACACCGCCTCTAATGTCGCACTCGGCAGACTCGTCACATTCCATGCTTGAACACTGTGCTTCACCACCCTCACAAGTACATCTCTGGCTGCAATCAGGAGCCACCCATTGGTCACCACTCTAAGAAGCAAACAAAAGCATGATACCCTTTCCTTAACCATTACTCAGTTAACAGGGAATTTCAAATGAGGAGACAAATGAAGTCCTCCACTTAAGGCAAAACACTAGATTCTTGGAAGCTACTTAGTTATTTCAACCTCCCGTATTCAAATGAATAATTTCCACATACCGGGATGTAGGTCATTCCATCAGACAAGATGCATCCACATTCAGAAGGACGGATACAGTGATCTCCTTCAAGGAGAAGACCATCCGGACAGCGACATGTTTCGATGCAAGACTCTGGGCAGTCTACATTTCCTTCAGGCTCCTGACAGCTGGCTTGACAAGCACTGCCACACGAGTCATAGATAAGCTCGCGCGGACACTTCAATTCTGCAATTAGACAAGAATGTGCGGGGTAAATGATCACCATCGTTACGTTTCGCCAACCAAGTTCTACTCTCTATAAAAAGACTAGCTGATTCCATTGGAAAACAAGACTATAGACTTACGACACTTTGGAAGGTCGTCTTTCCAATCATCAATCCTTTGCCCAGCTTCACGGCATGCTTCAGCATAACTCTGAAGGCTGTCACACAACAAGTCATCATCAGGAAGAGTCACACATAGATCGAAGACGCAGGATTCATGATATGGTGCGGGATCCACAAAATCATGGCATGATGTAAAGGGGCCTATAGGTGGAAAGAGACAAAACAAATGTTTTCAGTTTCTTAGAACAAACGAATTCAGATGAAGTACACCCTAGGAGCATTTCAGAAATAAATACTCAAAATCTGATACACATTTTAGCTTTACCAACCTCTTTTGTTGATCAAGACATAGCAAAGATCAGTTGCTTGATCGTATGCATGAGAGGGTTCGACACAAGGATCTGGTCCATCAATGACTGGCTCGCACTCCCCGTCCTCAATTGCCCAGCTATTTCCAAACTCCACGGGACTATTTGCCTATATAAATAAATCAAGGCAATGTCTCTGTTATTTCCAACTGACCACTTCGGAGAGAAGTCTTTGCAGAAAACAAATTTGTTCAATCTGGATTGTCTTACCAAAGTCCCATCTGGACGTCTGTATTCGTTATGGTCATCGCCATCGAAGGTTCCACAAAGGCCGCATGTTCGTTCCCAATAACTCTCAGGAACTGTCACCTTCACAGTATACCGACCATCCCAAACAAGCTGCACATCGAAAGTGGTTGTCAGCATCTAGAAGAGGAAACAGAAAGTCTCGTTCAATTTGCTCAGTAACAATCGGCAAAAGGCAGCACAGACCTGAGTACGTTTAATGAGGATGTGTAGCGTACTGTTATTAACCACTTACCACGTCTTTACCGGCTTTGCGGATTGTGACTCCATCAAGTGCCATCACTGGTAGTGTAACAGTCACACCATTAATCCTAACTTCACCATCTTGCAGGAGAGAGTACAGCGTACCTCTAAAGTCGAAGACTACTTCCCGAGTTAAGGAGACGCGATCAGAAGGTTTCTGCTTCAGGTTCTTAGCAATCACGTGGAATGATGTAAGGTTAGAGGAGTTATGGCAGTCTCGAACCAAGGTGTACTCGCAATCGCCTTGGAAGTCATACTTGGCACCGTCAAAGGTGATGTAATGTGGGTCTCCCCATGCAGTACATGTTGCAGGACCTTCAATGAAATCAAGTGAAAAGATAAATAGTTATTTCAACTGAATTAACTCAAGAATTAATTGGTCTCCCTTTTTAGAAAAATCTGAAGACAGTGCAATGAATCACTACCTCTTTGGCAGGTTATTCCGTCGCCCTCGAATCCGCGTTTACAGAAGCAGTTTCGAACACCGCCTCTAATGTCGCACTCGGCAGACTCGTCACATTCCATGCTTGAACACTGTGCTTCACCACCCTCACAAGTACATCTCTGGCTGCAATCAGGAGCCACCCATTGGTCACCACTCTAAGAAGCAAACAAAAGCATGATACCCTTTCCTTAACCATTACTCAGTTAACAAGGAATTTCAAATGAGGAGACAAATGAAGTCCTCCACTTAAAGCAAAACACTAGATTATTGGAAGCTACTTAGTTATTTCAACCTCCCGTATTCAAATGAATAATTTCCACATACCGGGATGTAGGTCATTCCATCAGACAAGATGCATCCACATTCAGAAGGACGGATACAGTGATCTCCTTCAAGGAGAAGACCATCCGGACAGCGACAAGTTTCGATGCAAGACTCTGGGCAGTCTACATTTCCTTCAGGCTCCTGACAGCTGGCTTGACAAGCACTGCCACACGAGTCATAGATAAGCTCGCGCGGACACTTCAATTCTGCAATTAGACAAGAATGTGCGGGGTAAATGATCACCATCGTTACGTTTCGCCAACCAAGTTCTACTCTCTATAAAAAGACTAGCTGATTCCATTGGAAAACAAGACTATAGACTTACGACACTTTGGAAGGTCGTCTTTCCAATCATCAATCCTTTGCCCAGCTTCACGGCATGCTTCAGCATAACTCTGAAGGCTGTCACACAACAAGTCATCATCAGGAAGAGTCACACATAGATCGAAGACGCAGGATTCATGATATGGTGCGGGATCCACAAAATCATGGCATGATGTAAAGGGGCCTATAGGTGGAAAGAGACAAAACAAATGTTTTCAGTTTCTTAGAACAAACGAATTCAGATGAAGTACACCCTAGGAGCATTTCAGAAATAAATACTCAAAATCTGATACACATTTTAGCTTTACCAACCTCTTTTGTTGATCAAGACATAGCAAAGATCAGTTGCTTGATCGTATGCATGAGAGGGTTCGACACAAGGATCTGGTCCATCAATGACTGGCTCGCACTCCCCGTCCTCAATTGCCCAGCTATTTCCAAACTCCACGGGACTATTTGCCTATATAAATAAATCAAGGCAATGTCTCTGTTATTTCCAACTGACCACTTCGGAGAGAAGTCTTTGCAGAAAACAAATTTGTTCAATCTGGATTGTCTTACCAAAGTCCCATCTGGACGTCTGTATTCGTTATGGTCATCGCCATCGAAGGTTCCACAAAGGCCGCATGTTCGTTCCCAATAACTCTCAGGAACTGTCACCTTCACAGTATACCGACCATCCCAAACAAGCTGCACATCGAAAGTGGTTGTCAGCATCTAGAAGAGGAAAGAGAAAGTCTCGTTCAATTTGCTCAGTAACAATCGGCAAAAGGCAGCACAGACCTGAGTACATTTAATGAGGATGTGTAGCGTACTGTTATTAACCACTTACCACGTCTTTACCGGCTTTGCGGATTGTGACTCCATCAAGTGCCATCACTGGTAGTGTAACAGTCACACCATTAATCCTAACTTCACCATCTTGCAGGAGAGAGTACAGCGTACCTCTAAAGTCGAAGACTACTTCCCGAGTTAAGGAGACGCGATCAGAAGGTTTCTGCTTCAGGTTCTTAGCAATCACGTGGAATGATGTAAGGTTAGAGGAGTTATGGCAGTCTCGAACCAAGGTGTACTCGCAATCGCCTTGAAAGTCATACTTGGCACCGTCAAAGGTGATGTAATGTGGGTCTCCCCATGCAGTACATGTTGCAGGACCTTCAATGAAATCAAGTGAAAAGAGAAATAGTTATTGCAACTGAATTAACTAAAGTATTAATTGGTCTCCCTTTTTAGAAAAGTCTGAAGACAGTGCAATGAATGATTACCTCTTTGGCAGGTTATTCCGTCGCCCTCGAATCCACGTTTACAGAAGCAGTTTCGAACACCACCTCTAATGTCGCACTCGGCAGACTCGTCACATTCCATGCTTGAACACTGTGTTTCACCACCCTCACAAGTACATCTCTGGCTGCAATCAGGAGCCACCCATTGGTCACCACTCTAAGAATCCAACGAAAATGATAAAAGCCATTGTTTAACCAATATAACTTAGAATTGCACGAAGATTCTTAACAAAAGACAACAAATGCATTCTTCCATTTCGTTTAAAATGATTGATCCTAGCAAAGTATATTTAAATTTCTACATACCGGGATGTAAGTCATTCCATCAGACGAGAGGCATCCACATTCAGAAGGACGGATACAACGATCTCCTTCAAGTACAAGACCATCCGGGCAGCGACATGTTTCGACGCAAGACTCTGGGCAATCTATATTTCCTTCAGGCTCCTGACAGCTGGCTTGACAAGCACTGCCACACGAGTCATAGATGAACTCGCTCGGACATTGTAATCCTAGAATAACACAAAACAAGAAAGTTCATCGTAAAACTGCGACATGCACAAGGTGCTAACGAAGTCATGGAAAAGCACTTCTCTCATCATATTTTAAGACAAATGGAATCGGATTAACCTCCGACTTTAGACTTACGACACTCGGGAATGGTTTCTTTCCAATCGTCAGTCCTTTGCCCATTTTCTCGGCATGCTTCAGCATAACTCTGAAGGCTGTCACACAACAAGTCATCATCAGGAAGAGTCACACATAGATCGAAGACGCAGGATTCATGATATGGTGCCGGATCCACAAAATCATGGCATGATGCAAAGGGGCCTGCATAGTTGGAAAGAGACAAAACGAAAGTTTCCAGTTTCTTATATCGAACGAATTTAGATGAAGTACACCCAGGATCATTTCAGAAATAAATACTCCAAAACCTTTACCAATCTCAGTTATACCAACCTCTTTTGTTGATCAACACATAGCAAAGATCCGTTGCTTGATCGTATGCATGAGAGGGTTCGACACAAGGATCTGGTCCATCAATTACTGGCTCGCACTCCCCGTCCTCAATTGCCCAGCTGTTTCCAAACTCCACTGGACTATTTGCCTATAGAAATAAATCAAGCAAATTTCCATTATTTTATATTCACCAATACAGATGGAAGTCTTTCAAAAATGAATTTGAGTATTAACGAAGATTGTCTTACCAAAGTCCCATCTGGACGTCTGTACTCGTTATGTTGATCTCCATCGTAGGTTCCACAAAGGCCGCATGTTCGTTCCCAATAACTCTCAGGAACTGTCACCTTCACAGTGTACCGACCATCCCAAACAAGCTCCACATCGAAAGTGGTTGTCAGCATCTAGAAGAGGAAGATGAATGTCTTGTTCAATTTGCTCAGTAACAATCGGCAAAAGGTAGCTTAGACTTTAGTACTTTCAATGAGGATGTGTAGCGTACTGTTATTAACCACTTACCACGTCTTTACCGGCTTTGCGGATTGTGACTCCATCAAGTGCCATCACTGGTAGTGTAACAGTCACACCATTAATCCTAACTTCACCATCTTGCAGGAGAGAGTACAGCGTACCTCTAAAGTCGAAGACTACTTCCCGAGTTAAGGAGACGCGATCAGAAGGTTTCTGCTTCAGGTTCTTAGCAATCACGTGGAATGATGTAAGGTTAGAGGAGTTATGGCAGTCTCGAACCAAGGTGTACTCGCAATCGCCTTGGAAGTCATACTTGGCACCGTCAAAGGTGATGTAATGTGGGTCTCCCCATGCAGTACATGTTGCAGGACCTTCAATGAAATCAAGTGAAAAGATAAATAGTTATTGCAACTGAATTAACTCAAGAATTAATTGGTCTCCCTTTTTAGAAAAATCTGAAGACAGTGCAATGAATCACTACCTCTTTGGCAGGTTATTCCGTCGCCCTCGAATCCGCGTTTACAGAAGCAGTTTCGAACACCGCCTCTAATGTCGCACTCGGCAGACTCGTCACATTCCATGCTTGAACACTGTGCTTCACCACCCTCACAAGTACATCTCTGGCTGCAATCAGGAGCCACCCATTGGTCACCACTCTAAGAAGCAAACAAAAGCATGATACCCCTTCCTTAACCATTACTCAGTTAACAGGGAATTTCAAATGAGGAGACAAATGAAGTCCTCCACTTAAAGCAAAACACTAGATTATTGGAAGCTACTTAGTTATTTCAACCTCCCGTATTCAAATGAATAATTTCCACATACCGGGATGTAGGTCATTCCATCAGACAAGATGCATCCACATTCAGAAGGACGGATACAGTGATCTCCTTCAAGGAGAAGACCATCCGGACAGCGACAAGTTTCGATGCAAGACTCTGGGCAGTCTACATTTCCTTCAGGCTCCTGACAGCTGGCTTGACAAGCACTGCCACACGAGTCATAGATAAGCTCGCGCGGACACTTCAATTCTGCAATTAGACAAGAATGTGCGGGGTAAATGATCACCATCGTTACGTTTCGCCAACCAAGTTCTACTCTCTATAAAAAGACTAGCTGATTCCATTGGAAAACAAGACTATAGACTTACGACACTTTGGAAGGTCGTCTTTCCAATCATCAATCCTTTGCCCAGCTTCACGGCATGCTTCAGCATAACTCTGAAGGCTGTCACACAACAAGTCATCATCAGGAAGAGTCACACATAGATCGAAGACGCAGGATTCATGATATGGTGCGGGATCCACAAAATCATGGCATGATGTAAAGGGGCCTATAGGTGGAAAGAGACAAAACAAATGTTTTCAGTTTCTTAGAACAAACGAATTCAGATGAAGTACACCCTAGGAGCATTTCAGAAATAAATACTCAAAATCTGATACACATTTTAGCTTTACCAACCTCTTTTGTTGATCAAGACATAGCAAAGATCAGTTGCTTGATCGTATGCATGAGATGGTTCGACACAAGGATCTGGTCCATCAATGACTGGCTCGCACTCCCCGTCCTCAATTGCCCAGCTATTTCCAAACTCCACCGGACTATTGGCCTAGAGAAATGAATCAAGTCAATGTCTCTGTTATTTCCAAATGACCACTTCGGAGTGAAGTCTTTCCAGAAAATGAATTTGTTCAATCTGGATTTTCTTACCAAAGTCCCATCTGGACGTCTGTATTCGTTATGTTGATCGCCATCGTAGGTTCCACAAAGGCCGCATGTTCGGTTCCAATAACTCTCAGGAACTGTCACCTTCACAGTATACCGACCATCCCAAACAAGCTCCACATCGAAAATGGTTGTCAGCATCTAGAAGAGGAAAGGGAAAGTCTTTTTCAAATTGCTTTATCGATGAAAGCAGTCTTTGCTGCTCTCTTTGAAGAAATATTCAGTAAAAAATATAGCATAGAGGTACTTTCAAGGAGGATTTGTCGCGTACTATAATTCTCCACTTACCACGTCTCGACCGGCCTTGCGGATTGTGACTCCATCAGGTGCCATCACTGGTAGTGTAACAGTCACACCATTAATCCTAACTTCACCATCTTGCAGGAGAGAGTACAGCGTACCTCTAAAATCGAAGACTACTTCCCGAGTTAAGGACACGCGATCAGAAGGTTTCTGCTTCAGGTTCTTAGCAATCACGTGGAATGATGTAAGATCAGAAGAGTTATGGCAGTCTCGAACCAAGGTGTACTCGCAATCGCCTTGGAAGTCATACTTGGCACCGTCAAAGGTGATGTAATGTGGGTCTCCCCATGCAGTGCATGTTGCAGGACCTTCAATGAAAATGAAAGAGAAAAGATGAATAGTTATTGCAATTGAATTGAACTAATTACCATAAAGTGGTCTATTCGTTCAAACAAATTTTGAAGTAAGTTTAAATAATCCACTCACCTCTTTGGCAGGTTATTCCGTCGCCCTCAAATCCGCGTTTACAGAAGCAGTTTCGAACACCACCTCTAATGTCGCACTCGGCAGACTCGTCACATTCTATGCTTGAACATTGTGCTTCACCACCCTCACAAGTACATCTCTGGCTGCAACCAGGAGCCACCCATTGGTCACCACTCTAAGAAGCAAACAAAATGACGATAACCTTTCCTTAACCACTACTCAGATAATAAGGAATTTCAAATGAGGAGACAAGTGAAGTCCTCCACTTAAGACAAAATACTAGATTCTTGCAAGCTACTTTTAATTTCAACCTCCCGTATTCAAATGAATAATTTCCACATACCGGGATGTAAGTCATTCCATCAGACAAGAGGCATCCACATTCAGAAGGACGGATACAGTGATCTCCTTCAAGGAGAAGACCATCCGGACAGCGACATGTTTCGATGCAAGACTCTGGGCAATCTACATTTCCTTCAGGCTCTTGACAGCTGGCTTGACAAGCACTGCCACACGAGTCATAGACAAACTCGCCCGGACATTGTAATTCTAGAACAACACAATACCAGAAAGTTCATCGTAAAACTGCGACATGTACAAGGTGCTAACGAATCACGGAGAAGCACTTCTCTCATCATATTCTAAGACTAATGGAATCGGATTAACCTCCGACTTTAGACTTACGACACTCGGGAATGGTTTCTTTCCAATCGTCAGTCCTTTGCCCATTTTCACGGCATGCTTCAGCATAACTCTGAAGGCTGTCACACAACAAGTCATCATCAGGAAGAGTCACACATAGATCGAAGACGCAGGATTCATGATATGGTGCCGGATCCACAAAATCATGGCATGATGCAAAGGGGCCTGCATATTTGGAAAGAGACAAAACGAAAGTTTTCAATTTCTTATAACAAACGAATTCAGATGAAGTACACCCTAGGAGCATTTCAGAAATAAATACTCAAAACCTGATATACATTTAAAATTTTCCAACCTCTTTTGTTGATCAGGACATAGCAAAGATCCGTTGCTTGATCGTATGCAAGAGATGGTTCGACACAAGGATCTGGTCCATCAATAAATGGCTCGCACTCCCCGTCCTGAATTGCCCAGCTGTTTCCAAACTCCACCGGACTATTTGCCTATAGAAATAAATCAAGGCAATTTCCATTTTATTTTCACTTTGCCACTACAGTAAGTCTTTTAAGAAATGAATGTCATAAATTTGGATTTTCTTACCAAAGATCCATCTGGTCGTCTGTATTCGTTATGGTCATCACCATCGAAGGTTCCACAAAGGCCGCATGTTCGGTTCCAATAGCTCTCAGGAACTGTCACCTTCACAGTATACCGACCATCCCAAACAAGCTCCACATCGAAAGTGGTTGTCAGCATCTAGAAGAGGAAGATGAATGTCTTGTTCAATTTGCTCAGTAACAATCGGCAAAAAGCAACACAGACTTTAGTACTTTCAATGAGGATGTGTAGCGTTCTATAATTCTCCACTTACCACGTCTTTACCGGCCTTGCGGATTGTAACTCCATCAAGTGCCATCACTGGTAGTGTAACAGTCACACCATTAATCCTAACTTCACCATCTTGCAGGAGAGAGTACAGCGTACCTCTAAAATCGAACACTACTTCCCGAGTTAAGGAAACGCGATCAGAAGGCTTCCGCTTCAGGTTCTTAGCAATCACGTGGAATGATGTAAGGTTAGAGGAGTTATGGCAGTCTCGAACCAAGGTGTACTCGCAATCGCCTTGAAAGTCATACTTGGCACCGTCAAAGGTGATGTAATGTGGGTCTCCCCATGCAGTGCATGTTGCAGGACCTTCAATGAAATCAGGTGAAAAGATAAATAGTTTTTGCAACTGAATTAACTAAAGAAGCATTTTTCTTTCGAACAAAGTCTGAAGACCGTTTAAGGAATCCACTTACCTCTTTGGCACGTTATTCCGTCGCCATCAAATCCGCGTTTACAGTAGCAGTTTCGAACACCGTCTCTAATGTCGCACGTTGCAGACTCGTCACATTCCATTGTGGAACATACTCCACCGCAGATGCATTTTTCGGTGCAATCAGGTGATATCCATACATCTCCGAGCTGCAAAGAGAAAAAATGGTTGAGTTTGATAAGTAGCAAGGTGTGCTTCAACCACAGTGCGAGCCGCTACTTAGAGTCGAATCATAGTGTGTTCAACTTTCTTCTGGTAGAGCCTTTGCCTGCAATAGCTCAGGTATGAGGCCAGCTACTCTGTTTGACCTATAAAGAGGTTCTTTACAAACAGGAACATTTCCAAGGCCATAGGTTTAGTCCCAGTCTGCTTTGTAACTAACTATAAACGTTCCACTGGTCAAGGTGAGATGAGACTGACTTACGGGAATGTAAGATAGACCATTGTTCAACAGACAACCGCATTCTGATGATTCAATGCAGCGATTCCCTTCTAGGAGCAGGCCATCAGGGCAGCGACAGGTTTCCGTACACAGTGCGGCGCAGTTAGTGGACGCCGTAGGCTCCTGGCAGGTAGCTGGACAGGCAGTGCCACAAGAGTCATAGATGAGATCCCCAGAGCATTGCATCCCTAGAATTAAAACCAAACAAAGAAAAATCAAAACCATAAGAGTTCACATTCCACCTCTGACATTACGTAGCCCTTGCGCAACACTCAATCTCCACATTGAAAACAAATAATAAACTGCTGCAATCTGCTCATCAGCCCCAAATGACCTGAAATAAATATAATGCTTAGAAGGGCCTGACGCGTTTCTTTCTCAAAGGCTAGAAGGCTTTCTCAAAGGCTTTGAGAAAGATCCTGCTAGGATGGAAACATGTCAGGCCCTTGTAACTCCAAGCATCTCCATATTAAAGGTAAACTGTCTTTTTATGTTGCATACTGACAATGTTGTTAACACTTAATCGCACATTCTGAGTTTGAATCTGAGGAAAGTTTGTACTCACGGCACTGAGGAGTTTGAGCCTTCCAGTCACCGGGAGTTCCCCCAGCGTTTTGACAGCTTTGTGCGTAGCTGTCAAGACTATCACAGAGGAGCTGCTCATCGGGTAGTGTAGCACACAGATCATACGCGCAACCTTCTTGGTACTTGGTCGGATCGACAAAATCGTGGCACGTCGCGAAAGGTCCTGAAACGAAATGTCTCATTTAGTCCAGGAGCCGATTTTATTAACTTTTTGCGATCATCGCTATAGCCCAAATCTATTGCTTAACGGAAAATTGCTATACGCAAAGTTGTTATCGATTCTCCATCTTCCTTAATTTGGATTGCCTACTAACCTGACTTGTCGAGTAATATATAACAAAGGTCATTGGCTTGTGATGCTATCTGGTTGTCTTCATCACATGGGTTGGGGACTTCTGGTGTAGAGGAACACTGTGCATCAAGCATCCAGCTATCTCCAAATACAGCTGGACTGTCCACCTGAAACAAAGAAAATATCATACAATTTAGGAAGTTAGACAAGCGACAATCACGTATAGCTCATTATGGCTTCATCCCGTAGGTCCTTGGTAAAGTTGGGTAGGGGAAACAAGACAATACAACTGGAAACCAATTAATGGTAAACGAAAATCTGGTCGCCCTAGGACATCATGGCGAGAGGTCATCCAGAGAGACATCGACGAAATGGATCTTGGTTGGTCTGTAGAAGAGGCAGAGGTTGCAGCACGAGACCGTGCTATTTGGAGGCATCTGTCACGTCAGGCGGCATTTGCAGTTATGCACGATGCTAACCAGTAGTAGTAGTAGTAGTGGCTAGAAGACAATCGGATCTTTTCCCCCAAACACCAGCTTTGTGCAAAGAACGTGTCTGCATCAGGTAACATCAGAGCTGCTTCCTTTGGAATCTATTTGAAGGGGTTACAAGGAGCCTCAAGTTGACGGTCGAATCTTCGTGTCTCTGTAGGGCATATCCTCCTCAAATAGCTTATTAGGATTGACACTTTGTCAAACCAGATACCAAACACATATGTGTTTAGTCTATACAGTGAATTCAAAGAACAAAATATTTTTACCAATGAGCCATCGGGCACTCTGAAGTCATTTTCGGCGTCGCCGTCAAAGGTGCCACAGAGGCCGCAGGTATTGTTCCAATACAGCAGTGGCACCTCTACCTCAACGTTGTGCTGGCCATCCCAGCGAATTTCAAGTTGGAAATCTGTAGTCAGCACCTGATGATCAACGGAAAAACTGTGAACATTCATGAATTACATGTCAACTGAGCCACTCAATGTATTATAAAGTCTCAAGGATGATTCTTAACGAAATGAAACACGATAAAAACTGTTCAAGGATGTTCTAGCGGATTTTAAAAGCAAAAGCTGTTTCTGGTAGCTGAAAGAAACTCGGCAGAAAGGACAGGAAATGTATTAATTTACTTTTTTCCAAGTTCCTTCTGTTCCCTTTGTCATCCAAAGGAGATATAAACATAAACATAAGCGATTTATCTCTTACCAAATTTTTACCAGACACTCGAATGTTAACTCCATCAGGTCGAAGCACGGGAGGTGTCACCGTGACACCGTCAATGCGAATCTCTTTCTGGTACAGCAAGGAGTACACCGTGCCTCCCAATTCTAGGACGACATCTCGAGTGAAGGACACTCTAGCTGAGGGTTTGTTCTTGACATTCTTTGCGATGACGTGGAAGGACTGCTCCTCGGAAGTGTTCCTGCAATTTCTGACCAGTGTGTACTCGCAGTCACCTTGGAAGTCGTATTTGAATCCGTCGAAGGTGATGTAGTGTGGATCTCCCCACGCAGAACATACCCCAGGTGCTTAAAGAAAATTCGAATTGAACGGATTAGAATGACATCTATGCTGAATACTCATTACGCATACGGAATGCGTTATACACACATTCTAGATTGATGTACGCACTCGTATCTCCTCTATATAAGTTGCGTAATGGAAAGATGAGCAAAATTATGTGGATTGGTTTGCGGAAACATCATGTAAGAATCGTTCGTACTTTCGCACTTCTATTTCGTTCGCACTTCTTGTAAGGTCTCGACGTTTTGTCTAGCCTGCTCTAGTCCTCATCAGGAGACGAAAGCAAAATAATTGTCCTAATCCTAAACATCGTATTCAATGCAAACATACCACTCAAATTTTCAAATGTGTTGAAGAAAAACTTATCGAATACACGACCCTCTTCATCAGCTCAAATTCAAATATAAATTTTAATTTAAGTGAAAAACTAGAGGACTGCCAATATATGTATATGTTTTATTACAGATGTAAGCAATGATAATGAATTAAGCCAAGAATAAGGAGACGTTGCTAACCTCTTGTGCAACTTTGTCCGTCTCCCGTGAAACCGTCAAGGCAGTAGCAACCCCGGACTCCACCCTTAGGTCGACATCGGGCGAACTCATGGCAGCCGTAGTCCTGGCACTCTAACTGCCCTCCATTACACGTGCATCGACGAGAGCAGTCTGGTTGGGTCCAGGTTTCTCCGGACTGGGATTAAGAAATAGGTTTGTAAAGTGTGAATTCATTTAGTGGACTAGTTTCTCATAATGCTAAAAGGCTGCCTGTGATACAACTTCTTCGAGCAAGATAATATCTTATGACCTCTCCCCTAATTAAATATTTCAAATTGTTTATTTACTCTGATTCACACTTTCTTAATAAAAAGACATCCTGAAACAATGACAGACAAATAATAGGTAATTCAGGATATAAAAAGAAAATAATTCACAAAATGCAATAACCGAATAAATTTTGCTGATCATTTTCAAATCAGAATGTGTCAAAGCAGAGATCCATTCAGCTGGCTCTGAAACCTCTGAAAAGGCTTAGGCCGGCTCAGTGTATCTTGGGTTGGGGCTAGACTATTTTGGTATAACAATTTCCTTAAGGAGCCTTCTTCCTGACTTATTTCAGACGTACCTGTAGATAAATGCCCTCCTCCAGCATGCATCCGCATTGCTCTTCCTGTATACATCTACCAGCATCCAAGAAAGAACCATTGGGACAGGTGCACCCCTCCACGCATACATTAGGACAGGTGATTTCCATGTTTCTATCCACACAGGTGGCTGGGCAGGGGGATGCACATGCATCAAACACCTTGCCGTCCTCACACACAACAGCTGTGGATAAAATACAGTACCTTACATGATTTTCTTGTGCTTGATACTTTCAATATACATGTATACCTATCACAACCCTTACAAAACGATATAAAGAGAAATTAATGTGTTTTGTGGTGGGGCGTGGCTTAGACTCAACCAACGTTTCATGCTTGCATTTCAAACCTTCTTCAAAATACATTTGGAGACTTCAAGAAAGATTTGAGGCTTAGCATGACGACAATTGGTATGTGGATCGGTTTGCGGAGACACAATGTAAGAATTGTTCGTACTTTCGCACTTCTTTTTCCTTTGCACTTCTCGTATAAGGTCTCAACGTTTCGACTAGCCTGCTCTAGTCATCATTTGGTGATTTGCTAACCTCCCAAGAAAGGGCGATGATGAAAGCTCCGGGAATAAAATACAGCCGCAGTGACTTATTTTCAGATTTATCCGTGATTCAGGACTGGATTACTCACCGCACTGGGTTCTGGCTGCCCTCCAATCACCCGGTGTACCACCAGCTGCGCGGCAAGCATCAGCGTAACCACTGAGGCTACTGCACAGCAGTTCTTCATCGGGTAGAGTGACACACAGATCGTAGAGACAGGAGTCGTAGTAAGGTGTTGGGTCTACGAAGTCGTAGCAGAGGCTGAATGGCCCTGAAGATTGAATCACCAATGTTACAAAGTTATGCTCTCCTCGAAAAAGCTAGATCTTAATTTTCTCGGTTTCAACAAACAAAGGAACAAGCAGCAGCAGTGTGATATAGAACCGATGGGCCCATACAGAGACCTTCAAGTCCTTCAAGAAGGTTCTTAGCAGGTAGTAAAATCACTACCGGTATGTACTGGTATATCTGTCATACTGAACTACGTCTCTCCTGAATAATCTTTGTAACAGCTGGTGATGTTGTTTTACTTCCTGTATTTGCAACTAGGTAAAAAGACAAGACCCTATTATGAAAATACATGTACTATAAATGTCCCTGTTTCCCTGATCACTCATTTCCCATTTGTTCTAATCCTCTCATCCATTAACATGTATGTTTACTTGCACGTTTGTTTTCTCTTGTCATTTAATGTTCGATAAAGATCCTGCTATGATTGAAACGTCAGGCCTCACTAACTCCAAGCATACTACACATTAGATAGACTGGAGACTGGAGGATCGTACGCTGATTGTTAAACCTACCAGCTTCTTGAATCAATGCATAACAGAGATCAGTGGCTTGTAGAAACAGCTCAGATGTCTCGTCGTTGCAGGGATTTGGTACCTCAGGGAGAACGTTGCATTCATCTCCATTCACGACCCAGCTGTTGGCAAAGTGGTACGCGCTCGACGCCTAAAAAGGACACAAAGGTATCGTAATTGGTACAACTCGGCTGCCTTGCAAGATTTCAGAGGATTTTGATGTGTTAGTGTACGTCATAAGTGAAGTGCATTGCAACCTTTGTGGTCTAAACATCTGGCTATCTGTAGTTTGGTCCAAGATGTAGGGTGCAACCATGGAAGAAGGAAGGACATAAGATGATCCTTCAGATCAAACATCGACATAAAACCCCCCTGGTGACTCTATGAGCATCTATTTCATTGGTTGGGGCCAATTTCACGGCCACAGGAATGTGTTGAGCATGAAATTTCTGTTTTAATAAAACATGTGTTTTATATCACTTGTGATTGTTCTTTGGCTGTTGTTAACTGACCATGAATATTAAAATGGCATTTATTACGGTGGGTTTAACGGCGGTTTTATTGGGCATGACATTGTTGTGCAAATTGTGCTAAGCAATTTGTTGTGCTTAGCAGCTCCATGACATTGTCCCCAGGTGGAAATACGATCTAAGCATATCTTTATGAAATTGCAGAAGCAGGCCGACGCTAGATCGGCCCACTACACATACCATTGTTCCATTTGGAAATATGAGATCGTTGTTTTGGTCATCATCGAATGTTCCACAGAGACCACAGGTCCTGTTCCGATAGGTAGATGGAACGGTAATCTCAGTGGCGTAGCCTCTGTCATACTTGATGATAAGCTCAAAGTCGGTTGCCATTTCCTAGGATGAAAAGGCAAAAAGTGGTCCCAGCATTAATGGTGACTTGGTGATAAGGTGAATGGTGATAAGTTAAGATCTGAATGATAGTCCTTCTCCGAGTTACAATTGTTTGAGATTTTGTTTGCCAGCAGTATCAATATTGTGAATTCTGTGAAATTCCAAACTCTTAAATAAAACGTATAGAAAGAAATATTAGCAAACATGGGTCATTTTAGTTGCAAGTTTTTTACGTTTTTGAGTTGGTCATAAGGGCTTAAAATAACCAACAATTGTTTGGAGTGAGGAGACGCCTGACGTTAAGATCCCTGCGAAAAACAAGAATTGTTAAAACCATGAAGAATTGTTTAATTTTCAGCGGCTCCATGGAATAAATGGACACTTTTCTTACCAAGTACGGGCCAGCATCTCTGATGACCACACCGGACGGATGAAGCAAGGGAAGAGTCACCGTCACACCGTCCAGTCGCACCTCGCCACCTCTAATGAAGGTAAACTGCGATCCCAGGTAGTCCAGCCTCAGCTCCTGCAGGTAGGATACGATATCAGACGGCTTCCTCTTGCTGTTCTGGGCGGTGAGGTGGAATGAGGGCAGGGAGGTGGTATTACGGCAGTCCTTGACCAGGGTGTACTCGCAGTCGCCCTGGAAGTCGTACATGAGGTTGTCGAAGGTGATGTAGTGAGGATCGCCCCAAACCACGCACATCCCTGGAGCTGAAACATTACAAAAACAAACGGCACGTAGAGGATGGATTGAAATTGGTTAAAGTGCTTCTTATGCAATTGAATGTCAGAATCCAGACCGATCCAGAATATGATATAGGATGTCAACAAATTACTGAGGGAGATCTTTGCCAAATATCTATCAGTATTCCTAAATATGGCATGTTTCTCGTATAAATTACACCAAGGATTCTGCCCTTAAACGCTGTAGCTTGAAAGCCTGATAAAACCTTTTAAGAACCTAGATGGTGAGAGAGAGATACAGTTCCGGAGTCTGGGAGTTAAAACCCACAGTATTAGTCTGGGTAATCGGAATCAGGTAGGGATTGGAAACGCTATCACTTGTGGACCAGGCCGGACTCGAAAGTGGGCCGCCAGAGGAGAAAGGTGGTTAAGTACCCACTAACTCCAACTTGAGTCCGTAACTGAGTCTAGGTTCACCATACCTTGGATGCAGGTGTCTCCTTCAGTAATGAAGCCATCCCTACAGTAACAATCCATGACTCCCGATTTCAGACTGCACTCAGCAAACGGTTGGCAGGCGTAGGACTCGCAGAAGTAGGTCGCTGAGAGACACGTGCACTTACTGGAGCAAGTCTCATCTATCACGGAACTTCCAGACTAAAATAATCGCGAGAAATAATGAACAAACTATCATGATATCGTGAAGTGTTTCAGAGGTTAAGCCTGACTGTTATCTTGGCTTTCTTAAAAGGCAATAAATTTCACTTTTCCACCACTAAAATAAAAATTCAATTGTGACCAAGTTAATTAATTTTCTTGGAGTTAGAAGAACCTGACGCGTTTCGATCCTAGCAGGATCTTTACCGAAGGCTGAATGACAAGAGGATAAGAACAAGCAAGTAAAGATACACATAAATTGATGAGAGCATCGGAACAAAAGAGGGATTGTGATGGTGGGTGAGGGTGGGTGACATCAAAGGTGAACATCAACAAAAGCGCGGGGAACAATGGTGCTGGAGGAGTGGGGATTAACAATGAAGGTAAATTATTGTAATCATCATATTGCATAATAATTACCTGCATGTAAGTACCATCCGACAGCACACAGCCGCAGTCAACTGGCTGTACACATCTATCATTGCCGTCCTGTAAATAGCCGTCGGGACATCGGCATGTCTCTATGCAGGGATAGACGCAGTCTGCGCCTGCGTTGAAACCGGTAGCACACGTGGGTTGACAGGCGCTGGCGCATGCGTCGTATACCTTGCCTTCTGGACAAACCAGGGCTGCAGGAAAGGGAAACAATACAAAATATTTACAAATAAACAAATAGACAGGTAAACAGACACCTAGAAAAACAAAAGCAACAATGGGAAATATTTTTGACGCCCTCTTTTGATTTAGAAAAGAAAAAGCGGTGGTGTCAGTATATCATTTTGTATATTGTCAAATCATCCTTAATTGAAATCTGGTAAGCTGGAAAGCTAATCATGAGCAAAAGACCGGTGGGAAATCCGGGACATGTTGTCCATGCCGAATATTCTTCTAACTCCGTGTTCCTGTCAATAATAAATCGTGCACCACGTACTGAGCCTGAGTTGTAGTGCATGTAGACCGAAAAATACCACCGCAGTTACTTTTTTAATCAAAAGAGGGCGCCACTCAAAAACTAATTTAATGACACCAGCTGCCTTGAAGATTATATATTTTGCAACATTTGGCCGCCCATACCAAACACGATTGGTTCTTCCTAAATAAAGGAAGAGGCTATATACATACCGCATTGGGTAGCCTGGCTTCTCCAGTCTACAACTGGTCCCCCAGCCTGTCGGCAAGCCTGTGCATACTCGGACAGGCTATCACACAGATAGTCCTCATCAGGAAGTGTGGCACATAGATCAAACACGCATGCGTCGTAGTAAGGTTGAGGATCAATGTAAGAAATGCACATACTGGGCCACACTGGAAATAAAGTACAAGAAAACAACATTCAAAATAGTACCAATGGCACGTGTTTTATCTTGAAAGATGTGTACCAAATGCCACAAGGAAAACTAACTCTGTACAGATATGAAATAATTCCATTAGGTTGGTAGATAAGATAATTGATTTGCGATGACACCATGGGACGTTATTTAAACTCTTTGGAGCTGTGTGAGCCGGTTAACACTACGTTTCAGTCAGTATGCTTAAGCCGTCTTCACAATGGTATAAAAATGTGAAAATCATGTTCAATTACACATCCAAACGGTTGCATTTAAGATGACGGCTTTAAATGGAAATCTACCGTCTTCCTCAGATGACATTATTTATAGTCAACCAGCAGTCATCCGATTTTGTCTGTACTCTACCTTCCAAATCGTCATGGTAAATACAACCGTTTTGCTGTTTCATTGAGAACCTTCTTTTCAAACTAATGAAGTGTTTTTCCATTATTTTATTATTGCCGAGTATAATCCTCACCATTGGTATTGAGAAGGAGACTACACAGCTCTGTAGCACGGCTGAGTTTCTCACCAGTACATGGATCTACCGTAGGTGGTTCCGAGTTGCACTGGTCAGCATTGGCCAGCCAACTCTGTCCAAATTCATTCGCACCACTGACCTTTAAGCGAAAACACAAACAAAATTTACTTTCCTAAATTTAAGGACGTATAATGATGATCATATCGTCATGAATGTATTAGCAGCAAACCCGATGATTAACAATTATATTGCCTTTTTAGTACTTTGGAAAACAAAAGTTTGAAAAAGGTCCATTCAATGTGGTTTGTAATTGAGTTAGTTTTTTATTTAGGTTTTTGTTTGTTTTATAACAGGTAAATCGTTGAACGGAGTCTTAAAAATAAAACCTTGAGGTTAAGATAATTCAGCTCAGATCATCAGGATACAGATCTAGAGGTGCAAACTAATATCAGCTATAGGGTCAATATTTAGAACAAAATATTTGGGGCCTATATAATTATAGGAGAATGTTATTCAACTGCATTTGATAACTGTTTCGCCAGCATGCATAAAATATAACATGGTTATTGGTCTCTTACCACTCCTCCGTTAGGTGTTGTGAAGTCATTGGCGTCGTTATCATCATATATCCCACACATTCCACATACTGCTCTGCCCATCCACTGAGGTATGGTTACCTCTACGGTGTTTCTACCATCCCATCGCACCGTCAGCTCGAATGATGTACTTAATATCTGGATGAAGTACGTGTTACGTGTTAAAATAGTGTCAAAGGTAAATCTCGCTACAACTTGTAAGAACGTGTCACGAATCTCTGTATGCGGTCACAAATAACGCTTATGGAAACGACTGCAGTCACTGGCTAGTAGTGGCTGCCATAGGTGCGTGTGTAGTTTGCGGCCGCAGTCAGAATTGTTGGACATGGCATGACAATCTTGTTTGCAGTTCTTGACATAACTTGTTACTTCTTTCATCTTATCTTAGTATGAAAAGTATGAAAAGCTGATGGAGCACTTAAGTTTGATATATTCATAAATGAGTTGTGATAAAGGTTGGGTACAAAATATAGAACAATTTCGGTAGACAAGCCGCGGTTTATATACGTTGATATAAGCCACTCGGGAGGGCGTGTACAAAACAAAGACATACCACGTATGACCCAGCGTAGATGATCTTGACGCCGTCCTGGCTTTGTATCGGAAGTGCCGTAGAGAATCCATTCACTCTGACCTCTCCATCCCTCAGCAAGGTGTACACCGAGCCAGCTACGTTCAGAGACACCTCCTGGACCAGAGACACCCTGTCCGATGGTTTCCTCTTGGTGTTCTTGCTGATGAGGCTGAAGTTTGGCAAGTCACTGAGATTGATGCCCTCCACACAGTCATCGGTGATGAGAGTATACTCACAGTCTCCTTGGAAGTTGTACTTGAGATTGTCGAAGGTGATGTAGTGAGGATCTCCCCAGACCGTGCAGGTTGCGTAGACTGACGACCAAAACAAAATCATAGTGAAAGAATCTGATACTGTCCCACAGGACATTGGTCTTTTTCTGATCAACACTTGGCACCATATATCCTCCCACACAGCCAAAGCCATGTCCAGCCTACTACTGACACACCTGACCAAACAGGCAATCCTCTCACTCACACAATACGCCTCAGCGATCACCCACTGGATCCTCACACACAAACCTTAGTGAGCACCAATTAGAAAAGCCCTACCACAGGAGGCTGGATTTGAACCCTTTAAGGAAAAATTTGAGGCATGGTGACAATTGGTATGTGGATTGGTTTGCGGAAACACCATGTAAGAATCGTTCATACTTTCGCATTTCTATTTCGTTCGCACTTCTCGTTAGGTCTCGGCAACGGTTTGATTAGCTTGCTCTAGTCACATCAGGAGAGGCTTTCAGTTTGAAATCCCATAGGGCAGCTATTTGCGAAAGTGACTCTTAGTCTTCATCAATAGTTCCTACATGGTCGACTTTATTTATTAGCAGTCTGTACCCCATAGCCGAGTTGACGATAATGTTCCTACCCCATGGCCGAGTTGGCAATACTCACGGTATTCGCAGTTGGCTCCGCCCCTTCCAGGTTCGCACGTGTGGAATCGTGCCACAAGGCTCTTCTCTCCGGTAGAAGGTAAGACCAGCCTGACCTCATAGTAGGTATGCCCCTGCAGAGGTGCCACATCGTACATGGTCACGGGACGGCTGATCACGGAATGATTGGTCCATTCCTCGCTTCCCAGAATCCTTTGCTGTACAACAATGACGTCATCGATTGTGTCGTTGCGATCCCACGTGATGGTCAGTGAAGAGGGTCGGGAATTCTGGATTCCGATGTTAAAGGGCGCCCTCAGGTTGGAGTCTTTTGATATTGAGAAAAAAGTAGATCACATCGGTGTAACAATTTCCACGAAAAATAGATTAGGAAGACAGCTACGAAATCTAACTGCATGGGATCTAATTGGGATGTTTTGGAATATAGTTCACTACAAGTCTTATCATTTTATCCTTTAAGTCCTTTAACCTTGTTTAACACTACCAATGTTCTCAAATGAAGGACCAACATTCATAGGGCCTTTACGAAACTAGTCTTGACACTAGGCCATGGACTTACTTCGCTTCCGCCATTTGGGGCCCACAAAACAAAACGGAGGGATTGGGCTACATGACGAAGCCGAAGAAAGGCTCCAGCTTCGCCATGTATCTCAAGGACACCAAATGGCGTCAGCAAAATATATTCCAAGCCTAGCCTTGGGCTCAATTTCGTTACCTATACTTTATTCAGTGCATCTGGTTATTGGTACAAAACAAGTCTCTACTAAAACACTTTCTCCATTATGATTTGAGCAATAGGCCTACTGCTTTACATTGGTGATGAATCTAGTTTTGACAGGTTTGGTCCTAAAAACCAAAATGCCTCCGTACAAATGACATTCTTCCGATGAAGAACAACTAGAATCAACCTGTTATAGTGTCAACTTACCTACAGCACAGTTGGGTGGACTTCCGTACCCGAATACACATGTTCGCACTGGCTGCGCCAGCGTGTAAGCCACGCTGTCATCCTGTGCCCTCTGCATACCGATTCTAAACTCATACTCAGTGTCTGGTCGCAGACCCTGCAGCACGTACAGCAACTGGTTACCACTGATGGTCGGCTCATAGGTCCAGGACTCCGTGCCGATCTGTCGGTACTGCATCCTGAACCAGTTGACGGGGATCTCCACGGACCAGGCCGCGGTGAAAGAGTCGCTCCAAAGCTGGACGACCGTGACCCTTGGTAAGTCGGCTAATTTGGGGAGAAATTAGGATACCTTCACTTTCTAGAACAATCTAGATATCGTATTAGAGTAAATGTACCTTGAAGATTAAAGCTAATCCTTGAAAACATTAAGAAAACTAGACCTACAGGTGATATGTAACTTTAAGAATGTTGGACAGAAAACTTTGAAGGGTAAAATCTTTACGAGGAAGGAAAAAAGACTTACTCTGAGTGCACCTGTCTCCAGCCCAGCCCACCTGGCAGCTACAGGTGTAGCGGTTAGCTCCATCTACACACGTTGCCTGGTTCATGCATGGATTGCTGAAACACTCGTCGAAGTCTGGTGATGGAAGGTAAAACATCTCAGTTTCAAGATGTAGATTGGTTGTACAGAAATGGATCCAATATTCATCAATGATTAGAAGTAAGAAGAGCACAATCTCGCAATCTTTCACGGATGAATACAATCTTTGCATGCAGTTGGCGTGGTGTTTACTGACATTCCGAACGGACCGACCATTATTTTTGTTTTGCATTTCATCCTGAAATATCACCAGTCTCAGTATAAAGTTTGGAAAATAATTGATATGGAAACAAGCAGTCACAAAGCAACTGTGATACCATTGTGTCAAGTACAGTTGAATTCAAAGACCATACAGAATTCAGTCAGTCGTTAGTATATACCCAAGGCTAACATTTATAGACGTCAAACAACCAGACTTCTATCGTACCAACCACTACCAGAAGGTCAATAGCTTACCAAATTTAAACACTTCACTTTGCTGTAATCATTCAGTTATACATTTATCAAAATTGATTTAGGGTACAGAAGAAATTGCATGGCATGCATGTTTTTCAGAATGACTTACCAATTTCACAGTTATCACCAAGGAAACCATCCAGACACTCGCATATATATACATCCATGGAGATAGGAGTGCACAGCCCACCATTCTGACATATACCAGGAGTACATGGTGTGTCCACTGTTAGGTACAGAGTCAATCAAACAAAAATGAATTCTGGATTAAAAGCAACGTGATAAAATTGAAAATAAAAACAAGCACGAATACACATCGCTAATGGCGTTCATTTGGAGGTATACGTTATCCGATTTACAGTATACGTTTACAGTATTGAGTAGTTATTCCTAAAACTGATAATATTAGACCTAGTCTATATTACAAACTTACATCAAGAATGACAAATAGGAATTTGTTGAAAGACTTTGCACTGAATGTATTTGATATAATTATTGTCTCGATATTGATGAATCAATCTTTCTCTTACCGATTTCACACGTTTCTCCTTTCCAGCCGGGAGCGCATTCACACAGAAATCTGTCGACGAGGTTGAAGCAGTTCCCTTCATTCATGCAAGGCATGCTCCTACACTCATTGATATCTTTTAAAAAGATGATTGAAATGACAAATAAAAAGAAAAACATGAAAGAACAAAAGGCGAGTCTTGCTTTCTAATCAGAATGAAGGGCGTTTAAATGAAAATGAGAATAACTATGTAAAGATTCTGAAATCAGAAAACTAGTTTTATCGCTGATGTTCTAAATTCGCTATTCCGGGTTATTTCTGTCTGTTAAATGCTGCAGACAGTAGAGGGCGCCAACAAGCAGCACATGTTTGCATTTGTTTGTTTCTTCATACACCTTTAAAATGTTTTCAGCACATTTCATAATTAAAAGTGCATGTCAAAATGAGAATCATTCTGCCAAACCAAGTGTGCATTGTTGCGAGTCAAAAAAATTCACTGGGAATGATGAATCTCTAAATGCCTCATTCAGTGACAGGTTTTTTTAAAATCATATCTGTTTCATGTCTTTGAATCAGAAATAATTTTTAAATGCTACCTTGCAAAAGCACGCTCATGAATTTTAAAATTTAGCAACATTTTCAGAGTCGTTAGGAATAGTACACTTACCGTCTTCGCAGTTTGGTCCGGTATAGCCCCCAGAACACTGACAAGTGTAGCTAGCAACCCCATCGAAACATGTACTATCATGGGTGCAGGGATCCGAGGCACATTCGTCGATTTCTTTGTTAGAGAAAAATTAATATTACTTGATTGCTATTGTTTAAACAGAATCCTTTCAATTAATTGTCCATGAAAGATTTGAGCTAGTTCGAACCTAAATTGTAACAAATCAACTGTAGATAAGAAACTCACTATGGAACCCGCAGTGAACCCAACGAAAGAACTAGATGAACTCAACTAAATAACTGGATGAACTCAACCAAAAAACTGCAAGAACTCAACTTAAGAACTGGAGCCGGAACTCAACTAAAGAACTGGAGGAAATCATCCAAAGAACTGGATGAACTCAACTAAAGAACTGGAGGAACCCAACCAATCTTAAATCTTACTCACCGTTTTCGCAGTTGACACCCTCGTACCCAGGGTCGCATATACAGTTATATGAGTTATCTCCGTCTACACATCTACCATTGACCGTGCAGGGGTTGCTGAAGCACTCATCCGTGGTGTCACATAGACGACCCTTCCAGCCATCGAAACAATCACATTGGAACTGATTAATCTGGTCAATACATGTCCCATTGATGCATGGACTACTGGCACACTCGTCGATATCTGTTCAGAACGAAATTGAGACCACGTTGTTACTTCATTGAAAAAAAAAACACTATATGATAACATTCATTGTCTACTTTTGATCTTGCCTACCATAGACGCGTTTTTCCCCTTCACCTGACAACGCTTGCCTACCCTTATCCTCGCTGGTCATTTCACCCCCACCTTTGTTGTGATCCTCTCTTCCATTTATGTGTATCTTTACTTGCATATTCCTGTCCTCTTGTAATTAGTCTTCGATAAAGATCCTCTTAGGAAACTCCAAGCACGATACCATTCAATTAAGGAAATGAACAATAGCTGATTAACTGTACCTCCAATACAAAATATCACCTGTACGGGAAACTATCTAATCTTATCGGTGGGGATGTATTTGCTTGAATGGACCTACCTAAGCATCTTAGTCCATTACCGGCGTACCCATCCAAACACACGCATACACTCTGGCCATCACGCACACCACACATTGCATTCTGATTGCAAGACACACTGGTACAGTTGATGATACCACCAGGAAGACACTCACAGCTCTCACTGCACTGTGCATTCAGCTGCACGCTACCAACCTGCAAGAAAAATCACATGATAACAGATTGAATCCAAGAAATTACACCAAATCAAATACTAATACCACCAAAAGTTCGATATGCATAATCTGTTGTTGGTGAAGACGTTCTCTTTTTCCTGTAAATTGTGTGGTGCTTTGGATTCTAGTTATTTCTAGTGGTTTTATTAGCTCTGCTTATGAAGACAGTGGCTTAGGTTACAGTTTGCGGTTTGATGCAAGCTTCAAATATTGCCTTCATCTTCGTCCATAAAATACACTGAGACAAGTTGTATGGAACAAGGCATGAAAACACAAGCAACAGTTCCAAATACTGGAAAATTGTCAACAGTCAACAAACAAAACGAGGCACACAAATTTAAAAGCTTGGTAATTCAATACTTATTTTGTGTTGGAATAAATTATATTGGTAATTAAGATCGTTGATGTTTATGCATTTTTAAGAGAGCTTGCCAGTCTGGTTTTCTTTTTTATATCCATCTAAGTTCTTTCGTGGTCCATCAGCTGGGTTAATTACTTAAAACAATAAAAAACTTAATAGATTGTGTTACATATCTTAAAAACAAATACCATTAGTCTTTATTCGGCAACAGAGTCTAGCTAAGAAAGCTGTCAAGTTCGTGAAATTTAATTTGTATAAGTTATGTTTAAGTTGATGTACTTACTGCGTAGTAGAAGCCATTACGGACGCAGCCACACGTGTCTGCTGGTACACAACTCGATCCCTCCAGAACGAATCCTGGGTCACATTCACACCCCTCTACGCACCTATCGTAGCAGGTGGTGTTAGCCTGTCTGAAATCCAGGCATGTTAATGGACAGGCAGACGTGCATACGCCGTAGGTACTGTTACTTGGGCAGGAAATTGCTGAGGTGAGAAACAGCGAGTGAATAATTACCATTACGATATCTGATTACGCTCTGATAGGCCTATATCGCAATTCCCTTCCGTTCTTTGTTTAGGCAATATTGTTGTCCAATTTTCATTCCGTTTCCATGGTAAAGTGGAGACGAAGTTCTTTTAAAAAGTCTCTCATAACATTTCCCCACGCATTTAGTAAAATATACTTTCTCAAGTTAAATTATGAGACTTTGGACGTTAACGAAACGGAGGCCAAGGGCCTGTATGTTTATGGCGAATCCTGCGGACCCGGATCCCGTTTTAGTGTACCCTGCATAGGACGCGGATCCCAAAATCAGGGATCCTTTGCATTAATCAAAAAGGGCCTTAGGCTCAGGCTTAGGCTTCAGCTCTGACATCCATATGCTGAAAATATAGGTTGTGATTTGTCACTGAAGCTGAAACTCTGTTTTCCTTTTAGAACCAGAGAACCTACTTCAGAACCGCAGCCAAAAGCCTCTATTTTGATACCTGAAATTAAAAAATGGATTCACAAAATGGAGCCGGAGCCTGATGGAGCCTGACCCTCTGTTTTGTAAACGCCCTTTATGAACTAGACTTTAGGGCACAATGAAATTCAACCTTTCTATATTGTGCAAGAAAGAATTACATTTTATCAAAAAGCTTTTAAATAACCGGATTCCTCGTACGTTTCATTTAATGTAAATCACATTAATAACAGAAGTCACTTACGACAGAATGTGGCGTTTCTCCAGGCTGGTAAGTCGACGTAATGGTACTTGCAGGCCTGAGTGTAAGCGGCGAGTAAGTCGCATATGACGGTATCAGCACCACCGGGATAGGCACAGACATCGTAAACACATGCCCGGTAGAATGGTCCTGGATCCAGGTAACTATGACAGCTCGAGAATGGACCTGTAGTCAGAAGTTTTCGTTTTAAAAAAAGAAATTGATGATGGAAAAAGCCGAAAAACTAACATAATAAATGTCAAGTCACCAGTATGTGTTATTATCCCATCAAGTGTTGGGCTTACGTTTTCTGATTTGAAGGTTGACGGCCATTGACCATGGTTTTGGAAACAATTGACCAATATTTTCTGAACTTTATCCTTCAAGCACTGGTGTCGATTTATGTTCATGATTTGGGGATGATTGGTGATTTGGTGTCCTATGTGAGGGAGCGAAGCGACCGAGCCGGGGGAACGTGGGAGGTGGGAAACCCCCTCCCAAACTAGGGACTTTTTAATAAAAACAGTCGAAAAGTCGCATTTTAGAGCATTTAAAAACGATATTCAGAAGAATAAAACATTATATGTGTAGTACAAATTCACTGCGAAGACACAAAAACAACAAGGATCATGTTATATTTCTATACAATAAACTTGAATGACATTCAACCTCAAAATATTGGGGGGGGGGGGATGATAATACACGCCATCTCCCCCATCTCAAATATTAGGGGGAGGGGGGATATATCCCCCTTATCCCCCCGGGAACGCGACCCGTGCCTTCAAGCAATTATGGCATAAATTTCCCACTTTTGTTTAGATTGTACTCTCAAAGAAAATGAGATTGTATGCAAAAGGCCACACCATTTTGGTTAGCAACGTTTAATGCCATAAGAAGGAGTGATACAGATTTAAGATATAACTTCTTGACGTTACCGTTTATGTCTTTGATGAGTTCACAATTCCTCCTTCCCAGGTCAACGATGCTTTCATCGGATACTTGAAGGCATGGTTCAACCTCGTCACTCTGTGGGATGCAACTGGGATCGTTCCCGACGACCCAACTATTGCCAAAGGCTGCCTCATTAGACAACTGTACGTAGAAAATGGACGAGACTGTGTAAAGTAGATGTCCAATATCTTGATGTCCTCGCATTATTTTCTCTGACTGTTGAAAACTAAGCCTTTGATTTATTCCCACTGGGATAATCCTGACTTTACACTTATTTTCATCAGTGCCCGTGGAAGATTAACCAAAAAAGGAAATTATTGCTCTAGAAGAGGGAGGGAAATTCAAGATAACCTTTGAGGTCCATTAGGGGCCGAAAACAAAATCCACAAAAAGACATGGCAAAAACCACATTCAGTAATCTGACGGTCCTCATATACAGCAATCTCATGCTTTAGCGTCTTTACACAAAGAAATTGAGATGTAACATTGAAACTCCTTCTTTTAGACTTACAAATATTCCATCAGGTGTTCTGAACTCGTCTTCCTTGGACTCGTCGCCGTTGTAGTTACCGCACAAGCCGCACGTTCTACCTTTGAAGTCTGCCGTGACGCGAACCTCCACTCGGCTGTCTCCATCCCAGCGGACGTACAGGCCGAAGTCTGTCACGATTTGCTAGATGGTGAATCGAAAAGAAACAATACCACTGATGAGTTGTCATAACTTCGACATTAGTTGTGATAACTGATGATCGTCTCATGATGATGACGAGAGCGGGCTGATCGAAACGCCGTTGAGACCTAACCAGAAATAAGAAGTGCGATTTTACGAACAAATATTACATGGTGTTTCCGCAAACCGATCCACATACCAATATTATTGTCACAGTGCAACACTTCAAATCTATCTCAGTTGTGAAAACCAAAGACTTTTGCCAAAATGATTATACGACAAAATAATGACTTATGAATTCAGTACTAGTGGAACACAATTAAAGCGAATTAAGAGTTGTATTCGCTGTCCAGCTGTTTTATGTTGAATAGCCAACTCCAGAAAGTATTTGGCATGGAAATTAACTACTGTAAACAAATTAAAAATCAAATTCATACCACGTATATTCCACTGAGTGAGACTTTGAAACCTCTCGCCTCGGCCGGTGGAACAATTCGGACATTGTTGACCATCACATCGCGATTTTGACCTAGAACGAAAGTCTGGGGAAGACAATGATCGATAAAAACTCATTCATTCAGGAAGAAGTAAGGAGCAATCATCTTTTAAACTTTATATTACTGTACACTGAAAGTCGTTTAAACAACCGTAGGTCGATTTCACGAAGCCCTACGTTCGACCTTAACTCGAGTTATAAATAAATCGTATCCAACGTAGGGCTGCAATGCATCATTTAGTCCTACGATTGATTGTATAAAGTAACGATGAGTTTGGTGAAATCGACCCCTGGGTTGGTCATGAACCCTGCTTATACAACTAACTTAAGCAGGACATATAAACAAATCCTGATGCTAAAAACTTAAAAACTGCGATTTTACAATGAAGAGGGATTTTTTTTTAAGTGGTCAGTATGTTGCCAGTTCTGGAAAAACATATTCTTCTCAGTTACTTACCGCATTTCGTACGATGACCGTGACTTCGTAGGTGTATGCAACTGTTGAATCCTGTGATCTCTTCCTGTTCTCAACCTCGACGGCAAATTGGCTGTCGGTGCCATCCTGACAGTCCATGGACAGGGTATACCGACAGGTGCCTTGGAAGTCATGCCATAGATTGTCAAACGTCTTGTAGTGAGGGTCTCCAGTGGCGTAACACACACCGTACTCTATGTATAATAAGAACCATTGCAATATTCCTTTAGCAAGTGTTTTTAAACCATCCATGCATGCAGCACAGACTCTAGTTTCATCCATATAAAGATAATTGTGTGATAGTCAAAGAGCTTTTTCTACCACTTGGTGTTACATGTAAAATGTTTTTCAATGGGGAAATATTTTTTGAATGAATTCAGGAAGTACGGTCATCATAATGAACTCACCTGTCTCGCACTGTCTACCCATGAACGACCCCGTACATGTACAGGTGTAGTAGTCGATGAAATTGCTGCAAGTGCCGTTGTTTTGGCAAGGATTGCTCAGGCATGGGTTAACCTCTGTCAAGAGATAATTCAATTCAAGTCGGTATATTCATCAAGAAAATGCGATTGGTTAATCTGATATTGCTTCTTTGGTGTCCACAGATTGAAACGTGAGGTTACTTAGCTGTCTTTTCAAGAATGTTAATACATGTAAGGGCAATTCCACGGTAACGTTTCCTGTTAAGTGTCTTTGACCTATTCCTTGATAAATTATTCTTGAAAGACACAAATTTAAAAACATTTTATTGGAATCAGCAAGTATACCACTCATGAAATGCAAAATGAGAAAAAAGAGGTAACTTCCCTAACAAAATGTTCCAAAACCATGGAAATGCCGATAATGTTAATTTTCGCAAATAAATCGCTACAGACGGTATGCAATGACGTCATCCAACGCCATCTTGAAAGGCGAATCAATATAGGATGTTTGCGGTGGCGCCGTGTATTAGGCTCTTTTGAGACTGAGCGAGGCTCTGAGAAGAGTATGTAACTAAACGTTTCGGGCAGTCTGCTCTGCCCGTCATCAGGAGAGCAATTCATAGGAAGTACTAAAATTTGAACCACGCATAATGCTGAAGATCTCTCGCTGTTATATTATAGCACAAGGAAACCGAGTCGTACCATTTTCGCAGTTGGTTCCCATGAACCCATAATCACAGGTGCAGTTGTAGAAGTCTCCCTTACTGTAACACGTAGCTCCATTCTGACAGGGCTCTTGAAAGCACGGATCGGTATCTACGGAAGATCAAGAATAAAAGTGCAGCATCTTATTATGGCGAACTAAATTGGGACTGAGTTTGCCTTCTCCAAACCAACGAAGATCAAGCGAAAAAAAAGATATAACAAATGTCTGCCTCCACCTTTGTATTAGTGGCATTGATCATTTATCAAGATGTAAATTATTTATCAAATATGTATTTGGACTGGATGACTGTGACGCTCTCTTCCGTGTGAGCAAAGAGCGGGTGACCACAAGCAGTATCATACCATCCTCATGTTTTTACTGAGTGTAATAAAAGCATGGCCGATGAATGTGCTATAATATATTGCTTGGTAATAACAAGTCTTATGACATTAAGGTCAAACGCCTTCTTCTCTCGTACGTAGTCATGATAAATCGCTCTACAGAAAGACAAGGCAAGGGTATCCTCAGTTATTTCTTCCAGCCAACTGAAACATCCACTGAAGCGCCGTATGTGGTAGTCATGCACGAATCAAACTGTAAAAAGGAGACTGGGTCGTTTTTGATTAAGAATTGTGTCAGTAAAAAACACCGAACTTACTGATTTCACAGAAGGTACCGTTGTAACCCATTGCACATACACACTCGTACGACTCCTCGTTAGGAACGCACGTAGCACCGTTCATACAGGGATTACTGGAGCAGCCTATGTATTCATCGCAGTTATAACCAGACCAGCCTACTGCACAGTTACAGGCGTATAGGTTGATTCCATTCACACAGTCACCATTCACGCATGGGTTGCTGAGACACTCGTTGATATCTGAGGGTTCCGATAGAAATTGTATCAAATTTAGTAATAATTAAACTACTGCAAACTGCTCATCAACCAAAATAATGACATGAAATATTTGAATGCTTGGAGTTTGGTGGACCTGACGTTTCAATCCTAGCAGGATCTTTCTCAAAGGCTATTTTGACAAGCGGACAAGAGCATGCAAGTAAAGATACACACAGTCTAGCATGTTCTTGTCCTCTAGCCTTTGAAAACAATCCTGCTAGGATTGAAACTTCAGGTCCTCCTAACTCTGACCATTTAGCCTTTTAGAAAGATCATGCTAGGATCGAAACGTCAGGCTCTCAAAACTCCACTACATTTATTTCTCTTAATAGGTAATAACAAATTTGATTACTTCTTAAAGTATGGAAATCCAAATCATCCCATGTTTTTCAATTGCTGATAATATACCCTTCCGGCCTGTCAATCAAACTGTGTGCATTGACCAATTGGAGGACGCCTTTGAATCAGGTGACCACGAAAGCCTCGGTGAAAATCGTTCACATATGGTTTGTAAAACACACACGCGGGTGTGGCTTTAGAGCAAAGCCGAAATGGTCCATTGAAATCGAAATTGAAACAAAGCATAAACGTGAAGGGATTGTCGGTGGTGGTCCGTAATATTACCTTCGCACGTTCTGCCATCTCCAGTATAACCAGACCGACAATTACATCCATGTATCCCATCTTCATCAATGCCACATATGGCATTACTGTCACAGTCTAAATCTGTAGAGGTTACCACGTTATTGCCTGTACAAATACGTTCAGTGAAGCACCCGGGGGTGTAGATCGTAGCTCCAGACTGAAACCAAAAACGAAAAATATTCAGATATCTGTAAATCATATTTCTCAGCTATTGTCAACTCAAGTGATCCATATTTTATACATGAATAGCATGCCCTCGTTATATAAGTGTTCATCACCACAACAACAAATGTCAATTTAGGCTACCCACTGTGGACAAAGAAACTTTACAGGAGTGAGATTCCAACCAGCGACCTCCGGAATACCGTACAAGCGCTCTAAGTTACCAACTGACCTATCCAGCCATTATTATTTATGTTGGTGGTGTCCCTAAGAGTAAAATTATCTTTGTTCGAAAATGTAGTTGACTGATAATATTCTAACATTTTTCTTTACATTACAAAAAAGGTAAGACAAATATTGTTGGCTTGCCAAGGAGGATTAACAATGATTGACGGAGAATCTCTTGCCAAAGTATAAAACATGGTGAAAGTTGAATTTCTAACATCTCTTCGTTATCGTGCATGTCTTACCGAGTAGTAGAAGCCATCCACGATGCAACCACACTCAGACTGTGACACGCACAAAGTCCCGTCCAGAACGAGATCTCCCGTGCATTCACATGACTCGGTGCACTTCCGGTCACATGTATCCATGGTTCCCTGTAGCACATCCACGCAAGTGGACGGGCAGGCACTCGTGCACCAGCTGTAGGCCGTATCAACCGGACACGTGACTCCTGAAAAATAATCATACAAAATGCAGGCTCTGGAAATTTAAAAGAGTGTGGTGGAGATTTTATTCTTTTGCCTCATATCTTGATGTGCTCCATCATACTCATTTCTATTCCGTTCCATAGTCCTTCTAAAATTGTGAAGAAAAACGTTTTATATATTCTAGTTTGTGTACATTTGAAACATTCCTTTTGATCGGATACAGGCATTGTAACCAAAATGGCATCATCTGTGTATTTTACAAATCTCTAGCAAGATTTAGACCGAATCTGCCAGATAAAATAACCTGAATATTCGTTGAAAGATAGAACTTTGTGATAAGACGATCAAATCAAACCAGTGCTCATAATGTCATGCATATTTTTTGTTTACTTATAAAATACAACATAAATTACAGTTAACCCCCGAAACTCCTAAAGGAGCAATCTTAATGCATTCTAGACTCACCACAAAAAGATTGGTTTCTCCACGACTGCACAAGCACTTCTCTATCGGCGCACGACTGGGAGTAGAACTCAATCAGATGACACACAGTGGCATTGAGGTCTTGGGAAGGCACGATACAGCCGTCTAGTAGACACGCCGTGTAGTATGGTAGAGGATCCAACCGATCATGACAGTTTCCAAAAGGTCCTGAAGAAATAAGCCAATAAAAACAATTCAAGAAGAGTGTTTGGCAGCTCCAAATTCAAATTTATTTCACAACGAATTAATAAAATGAACAGGAATGGAAGCTTCAAGTCATTCAAAGGTGTACAAAAGAAACTGAATAGGGCGTGATTCGAACCTGCGACCTGCTGAACAAACGGTCGGCACTCTCAATTGAACTTTCCAGATCTCTATTGGCGACATATACCAAATTGTCAATCTGGTGACTCACAATAGCGCGCCTCAAAGAGTTTGTGCCAATGCGCATCATATCTGGAAAGCCGCGTATACCGATTCCGTGCATTGTGATTGGCCAACACGTTGCAAACCTTTGGAGGCGCACTATTGTGAATCGACTGCATTACCATTTGCGAGATATTGTGTTTGAATAACAAAAGAAACTTCGAGAAACCAGACCTAAGATGTTATTAATACCGTACTGGACTTCTCAAAAAAAAAGAAGAAGGAATTTCCAAAGAAAGGTGAAAGAAAAGTATTATACAGGAAGTTTGAGTGGTAGGTCTATTTGGGCAGGATCTCATTTGAAAACGGAATGATGCTGATTAATATAATGGAATCCTACGACAAATTGACACACGGTGCTCTGATCAGCATCGCCAAATAAAAATCGCCCTACCTTCAGGGTCGGTAATGACGGAGCACGCCCCCTGTGCCTCAACATAGGCAGCAGAATTGATGTCGCATGGGTTCTCCGGTTGGATCTGAGTTTGGCAGGATGTATCTACTATCCAGCTATTGCCAAACGTCTGAGTGTCATTCACCTGAAGCAGATAAAGGTATCAGGGAGTTGGTTTAACTGTGGAGTCTGGGTTCTACATCAAAAGATCAACCGAAGTCGCACAATCCTATACATAATTGGGCCATTTTATAAATTTGAGAATCCAATCTAATTTAAGACACTCGTTTTGTTTTCGACACAACCCTCATTTTCCAAGAGTCATCGAAACTGACTGAATATTTTAATTCATTGAAAGGTGAACAAAGAAACATTGACTGGAGCGGGATTCGAACCCGAGCCGATTGCTCCAGGAGGTCGCCGGTTCGAATCCCGCTCCAGTCAATGTTTCTTTGTTCACCTTTCAAAACAATAAGAAGTCATATTCAGAGATATCTTCGATTCGGCTTCATATTTTCAAGTCAGTTAGAACAGGTGCACAATTTCAGCCAAGGAACCACCTGTTGTGTACACATGATCTTGATAATGTCCTCACCTGTACGCCCTCTGGAGTTAGAAACTCGTTGGTCTCATTACGGTCAAAGTTACCACACAGTCCACAAACACTGCCCATGTATAGATATGCAGGTAGGCGGACTTCAATGGTACGTTCACCATCCCACTTCACGTAAAATATCGTCATATCAGTGTCTGATATCACATGTACGTCGATTTCCTGAAGAAAAAGGGAAAGTAAAAACCACAAATTACAATTATCTCTGTAATACTTGTTAACTTTCGAAACCATTTAAAATAAGATTATTTCCAATTTTTGTGGGTACAGCTTTTGTTAAACTCGTTAAACTCAGTATGATCATAAGTGTTATCTTCATAATGTTTTAGAAGGAGCCTTTTAACGAAAACGTTCATGGTACAGATAAGAAATGTGTTCAAATCAACGCATAGCATACATAAGGACAAGTAGTGAGACGGACAAACAGATCTCCTTACCACAAACAAACCGCTCTTACGGATCCACACTCCTTCTTGTGGTTGGCTGGGCAATGTGATAAGCCGTCCCTCTACGAATACAACACCGTCCTGCTTCAGTAGAATATCCTGACAGATGAAAAATCAACATCAAAATCAAAATCAAATACACCTAAAACAAATTTGGGTGATATGTGGTGCACAAGGGTCGATAGGGCGCCACCACCTGCTTACTTTTGGACAGTCTGAGTGAAATTGTCTTTGCACCAAGTAGCAGTTCGACTCAGATGTATCCCATAATGCTTTGCGGAAGCGCCCTCTCTTGTTGAAAATGCAATTAATTTTGCGAAATACTGTATCACAAGAATCCCAGATGTGGATGGAACTGTTTTTCCTTACCGATCCCAGGACCTGTACTCGCACTTGATAAGTGAATGTCCCCGTGGAGTTGCTCTTCCCTGCATTGGTAACATCCACCTGGAAGACTGGACTGTCCTGAATGCACTCTCTGACTAGGACATACTCGCACTCGCCTTGGAAGTTATGCCATAGTCCATCAAACGTCAGATAGTGAGGGTCACCCGTGGCGTAGCAAATCCCAGAATCTTCCAGCAAGGAACAAGAGAATACATCCTTTCAGAAACAAGGCTGATGTTTTCCCAAAGCCCTCTTCAAATTCTCTGCACTGAAATCGTTAGGCTTACCTCAGGAGCTAGCGTGCTTATATTAACTTCCATCCAATCAAACGACCATGATGAAGTGTACGAAATCCGGGTCTGTGCTTATCAGTGACGGAAAAGCATTTTGTATGATGTGGACACACCCAGGTAGCCTACACTCTAGCTCAGTAAATGAACGAACATATCTACACGTAGTTTTATTGATAGATTACTACAGTGGTCTAATAGAACTGAATGGCCAAGCCTTCGTTTAACTGCAGACTGCCTAGACGAGCCTGTTATATCATCAATGGACCAACAATAACAGCTAGACTGCACCTGCTCTTCTAACAATAGACACACAATGGGCGAAGAGAAAGTCAAAATACCTACGGCTTGCACAACTGCATAAACATGCTTCATATTCTACATGTGTGTTCCCTTTTTTTTAGTAATGTCTTTTGTTGCTGAGATTATTTGTCGACCTTAATTTCTGCTTAGGATGAAGGTTTTGTTGGAGGGGATGACGGTTGATTTGTTCGTCATTCTTTTTAGCCATTGGACAGAAATCTTAATTTTCATTTTTTTTTTTTATTGATATTCAAGAAATACTCTTGGTCGTACACAGGTAAAACTACGTACGTAATGTCGAGGCCGACAGTAACATTAAAAACAAAACAAACCTTACGAAAAAATCTTTTGCCTGCAAAATACTGAGCTTCCACTATGGCATGGAAGCCCTTGAATGAGCCCCGGACCCCACGGGCATCTCTCTTCTAGTCTTACCTTCTTGGCAGTTGTCACCGAAGTAGTTAGGTCCACAGGTGCAGGTGTAGAAAGTATAGAAATTGTTGCAGGTTCCACCATTGAGACATGGACTATCTGCGCATGCGTTCTTTTCTGCATGGAAAATTAAAGCAAACTTGAGCTGATACTATCACAAGTGGCTACGTCATTTTTAATGCTCAGTATGTCGAGCTATTATACTACGTGTAAAACAATGAATGATTCTTCATAAAACACATGGCAATTTTTGTTGTCAATTGCATTCAAATCCCGTCCCACAATTCAACAGAGAGAAGAGACGGCGCCCTCAAGTGTCGTATGGCGCGTCTTCTTCTCTTCAGTCAAAGCGCTATTTCCTTTCAAAACACATTCACAAAACACACATATTATTATTGACATACCTTGACTGCAGTCCGAGCCTTCCCACTGTACGGGACACGTACAATTGAAGGCATTCTGTAGATTGTTACAGACTCCACCATTCTGACAAGGGTCACTGCTACATTCATCAATATCTGAAGACAAAATACATACTATTTATACTGATGCTGTCTTCAATATGGATTTGCGATTAATATTCTTCTATACATAATAATTAGGAAGATTACAAACAGTGCGCCCCCTAGAGTTCGGAACGCGTAGCCAATCAAGATGCGCGGAATCTGTCGACCCTCTGATGCGCATTGGGTCAAAGAATTCCATGCATTGTGATTGGCCAACGCGTAGCAAACTCTTAGGGCACACTAATCAGAATCACATGTATTACCAGGAACTACTTACTTATCATTTTGGATGCTAAGTCCTGGTAAGATCTTAAAAGTTAAATTTTTAATACTTTTTCCTCAAACTATGGTAAATTACGCAACTCAAACAAAAAGGTAATTAAACACGCAAGGACCCACCATCTGTGCAATTATATCCTGACCATCCTGGATAGCAGGAGCAATTGTAGCCGTTTAGTAGATCATTGCAATCTCCGTTAATACAGGGAAAATTCAGCACGATGCACTCGTCAATGTCTACAGGGTAAAATATAATAATATCAAAAGAATGTTCAAGTAAGTAATGCGGTGGATTACAGAATGAAAGAGCCGACAAGGTGGGTAATTGTACATTATTTTGATTTCATTTCACATCAATTTAAAAATCAATTCAAATGTAAATCAGTTCTAAATAAAGAACATGTGGAGTCACCCTTCTGTTACGTAACCCTGGCTGTCAGAAAACCAGATCATTCAGGTGTTATTCACCAAAAGGAAAACGTCCACAATGATGTGCTTTCTTCCAGTGTTCATAATAAGTTTCTGTTTGGCGTGAAAGTCGTAAGGATCTTAAGGCCCGGTCCCACTGGCCGATGGACACAAAACGTATGCATAAAGGACACAACGGACGAGCAAAACTTTTTGAGCGGATGCAATCACAGTGGACGGATGTTCGATGGATAGAGTGTATGAAACACGTATGAGTACATAACGGATGCATAGCGTTTTCCAACTTATGGCAAGATTTCTTTACGTTTTACATCCTCTTTGCATCCGTAAGTGCAGTGGGACCTGGCCTTTAGGACTTGTAAGCCGTTTTTACCAGACTTGCTACACCTCCGGGTCACACAGCTTATCAGCCTTATGAAATTGCCCAATTCATCTGATTGACTGCCAGTCCCTTACGAACCTACACCACCAATGTTGACATCTTACCTATCTCGCAGAAGTCTCCCGCCCATCCTGGCTCGCATGTACACGTGAAGAACTCCGTGTCTGTACCGAACTTGTTTGCACACGTGCCGTGCTGGCACGGGCTGCTCAGACACGGACCGGTTTCTGTAGAGATCAATTTATACAATATAACAATTTCCTCTGGACCAACAAGATTATCTTCTTTACTTTGAAAAAGCAAATACATGATTTGCTTGATATGGTTAGAATAATCCCAATTCAAACTGACTTCGTTTTCAAATCCTTGGCTTGGGCGCCAGAATGTTATCTTCGACTAGGCTATTTAATCTAAAAGCTGAATGAAAGTATTCTAAATGCTCTATTTTCATACTTGTTTCATTAAAAGCTGAACAAAGAAAAATTTATGGAGCGGGATTCGAACCGGCGACCTCCTCACGTACAAGCGCTCTACCAACTGAGCCATCCAGCCCTAAGTTGGTGGTGTCCCCATTTATATTTGTTCGTTGGGCAGTCAGAAGCCATGAAAACATGCACATGCTGCTATATCCCAGGGATCATTTTATCGATACTCGCAGCAATGCTGCAAACTGAGAACAGTAATGTTTCTAAACAATGAAAGCAAAAATTGGAGCCGAAGCCATAACCCTGTTTTGGGGAGGAAAGGCTTATGACGTATGCGGTCTTGTTCCCTACCTTCTTCGCAGTTAGTACCGTCGAATCCTGGTGCACAGACGCACTGGTACTGGGCAACCCTGTCGACGCACGTTGCCCCGTTCAAGCAAGGGTTGGAGCTGCACTCATTAGTTGCTGAAAAAGGAGCAGACTGTCGAAATTTAGAACTGTATCCTCAAAGAACTACCATAGGCCTACACAGTTAAACTTTTCAAATTTTATATTATGATGATTCCTGAAATAAGTTCATAAAATCGTCACAAAATAGTTTTCGACGGAGTACAGTTAGCCGAACGCCGACCTTTTTGCAGCTGTGACGTCACCAGTCTTTGCGTACCAGTGATGTCTTACTCATTTGCACAAAATGAAAACGTATCACAGTATCAACACGGAAAGAAACCGCATTACATGTCAGTGGAAATATATAACGTTAAGTGTACATTTGGCTAAAATGTTAAGTGTCTGCATTATCCATAGGTGACCAAAAGTTTCTCTAATTTGTGCGAAGACCTACTTATCGGCAGAATATCATAAGTTATTAAATAAGGAACACAAATGCAAGACATTTCTTCATAAATTTAAAAGATACCAATGCGTAAATACAACTGGCGTATTATATTTTTTAACATAAAATCCACTTACGCATATCACAGAACATGCCCTCATATCCTTCAAGACACTGACACGTTGCATTGCTGAGACTATCCTCCCCTTCCAAACATACACCAAAGGCGCATTGTAGCACCTCGCATGTTAAGATCGTGCCTGATGTGGACAGGAAATAATTATGACATTGAGTGGTTTTAGAAAATAATAATATACCTATCAAGATAATGCTTAGAGTTAGGAGGTCCTGGCGCGTTTCCATCATAGCAAGATCTTGATCAAAGGCTTTTGAGAAAGATCCTGCTACGGGATCGAAACGCGTCAGGCCCTCCTGACTCCAAACGTTTGATATTATTTCAGGTCATTTTGGCCGATGAGCAGTTTGCGGCAGTTTCGTACTTGTATCGACCTATCATGATATTAAATAGTTGAATTGTATGATACATATAATAATAACTAAGTAAGGGTACTTAGGGAGACATTCCTTTATGGCCATGCACAAAACTTTACTGACCTATTTCTAAACATCCTCCAAACCAATGAATTTGAATTTGACATAAAATTCATATTGAGAGCATTTTTGTCTTCTATTGAAATATGGTGAACATAAATATGTCTTTAAAAGGTAGCTAATTCCTTAGGAAAACATCGAAAAAGTCTCCTAAAAGGCTAAATGTTCACTATAACCTGTCTCACTAATACCCTATTTGTAAAAATTGTTCTACTCTAAGAAAAAGAAGGGAAAGTTGGAAAACCGATATGGCTAAAATGTTTGTCTTTTCACAGACTCAATTTCATGTGTGTTTGTCGCATTAGCGTCAAAACATTATCCCTTTGTCCCACAGTGTGGTATGTTTAAGTTGACGATTATCTCTTACCCCAGCTTCGCTGCAACTAAGCTTTTGCTCAATAGGATTTTCGAGGTATTGACTTGGAAACAAAACAATAAGGTCCAGTATGATTGAAGTTGAACTGTTTACTTAATGTGCAAACTGAGTGTCATTCCAGCAATGTACTTTCGTTTGGTAAAAATATTTGAGATCATGTACCGCTTTGAAGTATCCTGTACATTCGTTTATACCGTCCTGATACCACAGCATAATTATGTGTTGAATGATTGTTGTAAATTGTTGTACTAATATTACTAGTTGGCCAAGACATCCCCAACAGATTACAATTGCATGAGTTTTCCCAGTACGCCCATGTTTAGTCCGCTTTGGGGCGATTTCACAAAGCCTTACGATCGATCGTAACTCGAGTTACGAAGGATAACCCATCTTACGTAAGGGGGGGGGGGGCTAACGTATACGTTCTGCTGCAATGCATCATAAGTCCTACGATTAATAGTAAGTTACGATGAGTTTGGTGAAATCGACCCTAAGAACTCGAGTTCCGAACGTATGGCTTCACGAAGTCATGGGCTTCCTTCCTCCATGATGAAATCGACCCCTGAATACTTGTTTGTTTGTGTTTTTGACAGTTATTATTGTCCCATTTTCGGTTATCACGTTGTAATGAAAATAATTCAAATTGATTGGAGCCAAAGGGTTAGAATGCTTTCTGTTTATGCTTTAAAAACATTTGGCTAATCTGCTGTACAGCTCAAGACAAAATCATAATTTGTAATTTGTTATAATCGTTATTTTATATCAATTCTATCTTTATACCAATGGGGAGATATTTCTGAACTTAAAGATCAAGTCTGACATCATCTTGTTATTTAATAATCTAGGGATTTCAGGAAGATACATGACACTTCCATGGCTCCGTACAGGTTTTAAGTTAGCAAACCCCTTTACATTTTAACAAGACAGAAATCCCTGCAGGGCCTAGACTTATTTCAAGGATCACGTCATCGTTATTTTTTCTTTCTTTTCAAACACCAATCTCTGCATCTTAATACAATTGCCAAACATGAAGGAACTGGGTATGCAGAGGAAGACCAGCAATGTCCTTTACGTACAGGAATGGGGAAGAATAAACATATCTATGTAAACATGAACACGATCTTTTCCCTTTCATAACATCGATTAGGGAAATACACCAATGAAGTCGTGCTGTAGAGGTATTGTTGAATTATTATGTAATGTTCAAATAACCTACAGCCTTGGTTCCACCAGGTACCGTAGCGCACAATAATCCCCATGGGGTATGCAACCAGTCGTTCCCTCTGTCTTATATTTTTCCTTTCTGCCTAAAATGAAAATTCAAAATGTCCGTATATAGGTCCTCTTTAAACATAAAAAACAATGACTTCTCGAGGTTTCGACATAATAATTATGAATAAAAGACGTATTGGACTTTTTCCCAATGAGCATAGAGTTACATTTCGATCCTAGCAGGATCTTTCTCAAAGGCTAACTGAGATCCTGCTAGGATCGAAACGTCAGGCCTTCCTAATAACTCCAAACACTTCATAAAAATAATTTCAAGTCATTATTTTGGCTGATTTAGCAATTTGCAGCAGTGTATTATTTTAAAACGTTTATTACGTTCCTATGTGTTTAATTTTGATTTCTGCAATCAGCTGGTGTAAGTTTTGTGGAATAGATAACGTTTACCCGATGATACCAGCGTTTCAAAGGCAAACCGTTAATATCAACTTAGAACAGAGTAAGCTTTTCACAGAAAGTGAAAGATATCATATTCTTCCTTTTTTCAAGGGGCGGCATCACAAAATAGTCTAAATAGGCCTACACTTGAGAGAAAGTTTCAACTTAATAACCAATCATAAAAACCTCTTTAAACATCTAAACATTCTCACCCCTTTGCCTGCACAGTGGGCTCTCTTAATCGTTTAAATCTGATTTCCTTTTTTTGTCAATAAGTACATGTACATTATGAAAGAAAACATATTAAATGCTTTGCTTTCGTGAATTTCCGACGAAACAGATTTTCAAGACTTACCAGTCTCCTGACAAGTCACGGACGCGGCCAGTCCCAATGTGACGAAGACAAAGCATACTAGATTCCTCATGGTGGTCATAATGAATGTCAAAGGCGGCTGGAATAGAGATTACATCATCCGGATATGATCTTATATTCAGCAATTATAACGCACCATTGGACTTCACAGCGTTGAGCGCCGGACTGCACTAAGGTTTGGGCCCAAGGTGCTAGCTTGCTGCCAGTCCTATGCCAAGCCGATCTAGAGTGGCGTCACTGTACCGTTAAACTTTCTTGTAAAGCGCCCACTGGAGAGAGTAAGCAAACTCTGGCTTGTATGCTTTGCAAATTGTGTCAACAAGACGTCACTGTAAGGCGTGTACGTCTTAAACCCAAAGAAACGTCCCCATTTTCCATTAGGGTACGGGTGGTTGTTACTTAAATTGCAAGGTACATGTAGCTGAACTTAAGCATAATCGGTGAATCTAAAAAGTCATCTTTACTTTTACTGATCCAACTCAACACGGGGATATTTTCGAAAGGGTGGCTTTTTCTACTTGATATTTCATTATTTTCTCGGCCAAATCATAATCAGTGTAAAATGATGCACTTTGCGATTTTATGCCAATCGACTTGACAGAAATAAAAGTGATCATCTGGGATATTCCAGAAAGAGATTATCTAAAAAAATGTATGTATCAATTAATTGAAAGTAATTTCCAGTCTTTGGGAAAGATTCTGCTAGAATCGAAACGTAAGGCCCTTATATTTCCAAGCATTTATTAATTGTGTTAAAGGGTTGTCTGCAATATGCATATTGGCTTGAACATGTGCCGAAAAACAACTGTATTATGGGGCTTCTGATTTTACCTACTTCCTCGCACTGTTAACAATACAGGGTTAACAACAGGTATTTTGGTTTGTATGCTAATTTTAATTTCCATATTCATGAGCAAAACTGTGATGTCATCTGGGTAACTGAGAGCAGTAACCCAACTGATTTGTGCACGAAAAGTTGGGGTTGTTTTCCGACAGACATTTTCCTACTCAATGGGTTTTATAGTGTGCCGAATATGTTCCTTTCACTCAACTGGTGGTGTAATGTTTTTGCTAAACCATTTCTTCGGAGCAAGTTTGCCTCTAAGTTTGCCTTATTTCTTATGTTTTTGTTTTGTTATTATACTTTTGCTGTTGGTTCCCCACATGAGCAAATGAGAAATCCCCTATTTTGCAAAGACTTTTCAAAAGAAAACCAAATGCTAGTTTGAAACCAAAATAAGACTTGACATTCATTATCTGTGAGTATTTTCTCTGTATAAGGCAATGAAATAACCTGACTGAAAAAAACACTGCAGGAACCCTTTACATTTTGACAAAATGAAATCGGCGTGGCAAATAGCTTCTGGGTAAGATACATCGGAGGCGTCACTATGTACAAGGTCATTATAATGGACGTCAATATTGGTTTGCTTGCTAAGGAAGTCGGCCCAACCCAAACGACATCAGGGAGGGGTAACTGTTGTTCTTGATTACACAAGGTTGCTTCTATAAGGTGGCAGTTAGGTAATCGCAAAGTTTACTCCCATTGACTTCCATTAAACAGCATCAGTCCAGCATAACCCGATCGGTATGATTTGTTCAGGATCTATCCTTTAGCAAAATATAGGATGGTCCAACCTCCTGAACTTACATAAGCCCTCTCGCCAAAAAGTGGGAAATCTCACACATCAATAACTGATACGTCTTTAGTGAGAGCAAGAGAGATTCACATTAAATTTCGTATACGGTTTTGTCATTTTGGTGGCTATCTTCTCATTTAAGGTAATATCATACTTAATTGGTTTTTGTCAAAGAAATACAGATTCATGGGCAAAAATATCAATGAAGATACAGTGACAGTCATCTCTCAGACGAGACGTGCGTAGGTAGGTGAATATATGAATGAGTATTGGGCATAAGGTAAACGTATGACTGCAAGATTAGTTTAAAGGTAGTATTATACTTTCTTGGTTTTTGTCAAAGAAATACAGATTCATGGGCAAAAATATTCATGGAAAATTTCAGTCCCATACGGTGCCAATCTTTTGCGAAAACAGTGAAAACAGCCACAGTATTTCTGAAGACTCTTCTCTTTTATTTTTGATCTTTTAAAAGATCAACAAGATTTTCGGTCGTTGTTTGACTAATTTCTGGATAAATACATAATTTCAGGCTGAACAATTTTAAAGGGTATGTTTCTACCACCATCATCTTCATACCCTTTATATCTCTGAACATTTCTGTTTTGGTTTCTTACCAAAGTATGATACTAAAAACCTGAAACAACTCTTAAAATTTGTAACAAGTTTTTTGTCAACACAACGCTGTCTCTGCTTTTAGGATAACAGGAACCAATTTCAAAAAGCTGCTTAAGCACCAAAATTTCTTGCCCAAACTCCCTGTGAATGTTAGGTTCAGCAAATAATGCCTGAATTCAAGTCACAGGGAGTCAACATCATATGGAAATTTGGTTGGTGATCCTGTTTGGTCAAGGAAGAGTTCTCATGCTTAAGCAAGTTTGTGCTTAAGCAGCTTTATGATGTATCGAAGTTAAGAGTGTTCTAGAAAATACATTTCAATAACAATTATATTAAACAATTTGGTAAGAGTCTCAAACCTTCCGAATAAGAAAATAATTAAGAACTTTAATAGGGGCCTTTAGAATTTTGCTCTCGTTACAATGTTTCATCAATCGACATTGGAAAAATAACATATTAATCCAGTTATTTTGGCATACAGTTGTCTCTCTTGACTGCTCGAAACTGTTCAATGTGTTATTCACATTTCTCTTGTTAATTAATTGACTATGGATCTTTTATGAGGTGGACAAAGCCCATTTGGTAGCTTAATACCGGGTCCCTTCTTTCACTGGGTGTTAAGCCAAGTTGGCAAAGTTGCCTTAATCACAGGAGCATGTACCACGGTGAGCATCTAAACGGCGTCAAAGAACCATGAGACAGCACACATGGACGATTATGGTCCTCTCGCTTTCACTTAATCTCTAAAGAAATATTTCCGCCCTCTATTGGTTGTTCGATTTATTGGTATGATCACTCGCAATCCGCAAACACTTTCTTCTTACAAATCAAAGCGAGGAATTCAGTGGGTGGTGTGCGTTACTTACCAACGTATTAGAGTATTTGGAATTCTGTCTGAGATTTTTTATTGACATAAATTCCTTAATTCTGTTTTTTATTTGAGGATAAGTCTGCTTTTGATTGGGGATCAATCCTCATTTCGTAATATAAGCAGCCGATAATCCTTTAATCATTTCTTTCTTGTCGGTTTAGGAGATGTGCGAAAAAGGAAAACAAAATTTGCTGGATTATATTGCGAGTATTTTACAGTAATTTGAATGGGCGCCCTCTATAATTGCTGGAGCTACCGACCAGAAGCCACAAACCACTATTTGCCACAGGAATGGGAGACTTTGGAGAACCGGTCTTCAAGTCAACAGCGCACGCGCATGCAATTATGAACGTGCGCGCGTTGCTTTGCTCGACGTGCGCTGTTGACTAGAAGACCGGTTCTCCAAAGTCTCCCATTAGGTAATATCGCTTTAAATAATCACACAGTTGAACCTGGTTTAAGAAGACCAATGTTAATACTACATTAATAACAATGTTAGGTTCCGATCTTTCACTATTAAGTATTAGTTTTATGCCTGACAAAACGAGGATCCTGCTATAGGTTCCAATTATAACAAGGTTTCTGTTACAACAAGGTCCATATTACAATAAGTTTCATGTTACAACAAGGCTCCAGTTATAATAAGGTTCCTGGGACCTCTTGTTATTATTGTTGTATACACATTGTACACCTTAACGACGATGTGACTGTTTTCCCTAAAGATTCCAAAATGTTTATTCAAATCAATTCAGTTGTGGCCCACACTATTCACAAAGGATAATATGTAACGCGTAAAATTAATAATGATGATGCCATAACTACGGAGCTCCACGAGTGTCATTCCACGTATCCAGATAACCACATAACTTATCTCGCCAAGTCGACTTGTTAAGCCCTAAAAGTCGACTTGTGGAGATAAATTTATCCGTGCAAGATTACTTAGTGAAAACTTAGAAGTCGACATATCCTGATAATTTAATAATCTCGCCAAGACGACTTATTGAGAGAAGGAAGTCAACTTGTCCTGATAGTTTACCTTGCAAAGACGATTTAATAATAATAATTTAATTGCAATTCGTTGACCTGGGAAGATAATTCAAGTTAAGTCGACTTCTCGTTTTTGCTTAAAGATATCTTGTTGATTGAGACAAGACGACTTTTACCACTCCAAAAGTTTACTTTGCGAGATAAGATATGTGGCTATATATCTGGATAAGTGGAATGGCACTTATGGAGCTCCGTACATAACACAATGGGTTATCAAGTTACACGTTAAGTGAATCAGGCAGATAATTGTTAAGTGTCCTCGGTATTAAGTTCATCGGTCAATAAACGTGTATTTACCATACTCGTCTGTTTTACAACATTGCATAGAGGGTAACAGCCATAATAATTATATTATGATAAGTTATCTTCATATCATGGATATAAACATATGGGGGCCGTACACACTGCTGCACGGCCGTGCGTTTTAATCACATACGGTCCTGTTGATGTACCTGTTGAGTCTCCAAAGGTGAGATATACCTCAATTTTCAGTCATGTTAGGAGTCTCTGTAACTTAAAGGTAACTGACGAGATAACATTTTGTTTCTGATAATTTACTAAGGGCAAACATTTACTATCCTTGGGAAGAGATTGAATTGATTTAGTGATATTTATGGGTAATAAAACGGAGCGTTTGTTTCAATGAGTATGGCCAATGAAAAGGTGTTGTTAAGAGCTTATATGAAATCCCACAAAGTTGTGAAACGATTAAACGAAATAGCTATTTCCTACCTCCATGCTAATACTAGGTTGAATTTGATGTTTGCGTTCTATTCAACCCTGGTACTAATTGAATTGGCAGGGAAATTCTACATGACAGTTCGTATAAATATCATTACAACCTTATAGGCCTATAGGTCAAACGATCAAAGTGCATCACATATCTTATAAATATTTACAGTTAGCAATCTTATCAATATACAAGGTAATAATTCAGAACTCCGGGCTCCAATTTACAAGCACATGGTGTATAGTTTACATTTACATGGGCTATATTTAATATACTTCTACTTGATACTCCGAGTGGTAAGCCTGTGCCTGACGTTCCGATCCTAACAGGATTTTCCTCAAAGAGTGTGTCTGTAGCCTTAAAGGTTTAATTTTTTTGACGAAGATCTTACCATAGGATCGAAACGTCTGGCCTTATTTTAGTCTTAGCATTACATACTTGAGGTCATTATTCTGGTTGGTGGCCAGTTTGTAGCAGTCATTTACGTGTATTTTACGTTGTCGTTTACGTGTTCAATTGCAGCTCAAACAACGGCAAAGTTGGTGTTGAGTGTTCAAACCCAATTTCAAACAGCTGATTGGGTGTGATTGATCAGCCTGTGTTTCGATTGTACCGAGTAATGGGTGTCTGCAAGACGGTCAGCCAAGCCCTCTGGGCTTTCAGGCGATCCATCCTCTTACTGGCCATCCCGCTTGCTGCTTCGCCTCTTCTTTTCGTCGTTGGAGACAGTGTGAGTAAATAAATCCAAGCTAGTGGCAAAATAAAACGTACGGTGTATCCCACATCTTAAACACCTCCAGAACAAGGCACCCACAAAGAGTGTATCTTCACTTATCATGTACCAAGTAGGCATTCATACTCTTGCCTCATGGGAAAGTGAAAACTTGGTGCACATGAGTGGACACACTGTGGACCTCACGACAAAGGACGTCCACATATGCAGGGTCACAAGACGTTATGTGGACTCGCACACATCCACATAATGTTTTGATGCCAACGAAAATGCCAAAAGGAGAAATTGTCATTGTGTCTTTATCCGTCGCAAATTGAAGTTTATCATTCAAGGGATATTCATTTCAAAATCCATCATTAAAAAATGGGTAAAGTTCAAATACCATTGGTTTAAAGTTGTCCGTTTGGTCAGTACATGAGAACAAAGAAAAGTCCACATAAGGTATGTAAAACAAACATTAATGTGATTAGTGTGACGTCGTGTGCGAAGGGTCTTTCAGCATCTCCTTGATATAATAAGCAATCCAAGTTATGGTCATACAGATTACAGAAATCAAATTGCCCATCACCTATAACCTCTGTATTATTTTATCCTTGTTGTACGCCTTATTCACGGTGCATCCATCCTACATTCAAAGCAGTGCAATCAAACCCAGGCTTGGATTGAAAGTAGTCTGGTACCCATTTTCTTTTTTTAAATTGGTGTTTTATTTTCCAACGGGTATACGAGGAAGGAGACAAGATGGATGCACCGTGAATACGGCCCATAGGCAGAGCTGAGATCCATTTTCATTCATGATCAATCATTTTCCTCTTCACCCCGAAGGTGGCAAAATGTGGATGGGTAGTCATCGTGATGGCTGGGTACTGGACGTGCGAGGTGGTCCCCCTGGCCGTCACCTCCATCATGCCGGTGCTACTCTTCCCTTTACTCGGTGTCCAGGACTCAGATGATGTCTGTCGTAACTACCTGAAGGATACCAACTTCCTGGCCATGGGTGGGTTGATGGTAGCTGTGGCTATACAGCACTGGAACGTACATAGGCGCATTGCGCTGCGTGTACTGCTGCTGGTGGGCACCAAGCCAAAGAGGTAATGTCAATAAGTCTATATAACAGATACATTTGGTGTATCGGAATCGCACAAGTGGCCATTTGCCAGGTGCTTATCAAAATAAACCTGTCCATCTGTTCAAAGGCAACATTGTTCACCAAACAATGGCAAACTACAAAGTGAAAAACAATGACAACACAATGAAAAACAATATCGTTTGCTCATTCCATTGACAATGAGAACTCTTGTTTCTTACATTCATTCTGGTTTCTGCTCTTACAAACTTTAACAAACCTCTACCATACACACGGTCGTCATGATTGTAGGGGCGTGAGTGGAACATTGAAAAAATGGCAGGAGAAAGCTGACAAATGCAATCGCCAAGAATATACAGGGTTGGGTGTGAGACCCTCATAAGTATTGGAATGTGTAGATGCTCTGTGGTACATTTTACTGCTTCCTGCTTATAAATCATTGATTGATAAGCAGTCTTTGACTGATCCTCTTTTTTTTTTACTTTTTCGGTTCGAAGGCCAACATTTAGTTTTGGAATTGCATTGTTTATAAGATAGGTTGCCTTGGTAATGGGCGGTTTTTTATGTTGTGGGTTTGTTGCAGGTTGATGCTTGGTTTCATGGGAGTTACAGCCTTTTTGTCTATGTGGATCAGTAATACCGCCACCACCGCCATGATGGTGCCAATCGTTCATTCAGTACTCAGCCAAATGGTCAACACACAAACAAAGGTAAGTCACTATGTGAGTCACTATAACCCACAGCACCACATTCAAAGTGCTGTAGTGCTGTAGTTTGCTGCAGATATTGCTAGCTCAGAAGAACAACCCGAGGTGGATGACAAGGACGTACGTTTATTGAACCGATATCATCAAACAGCAAAACACAAGTCTTCTTTATCTCTATCAAAAGCAAAGACAAGATATGCTAAGTAATCACAGGTGACCAACCCACAACTCACTCGTTTGATAATTTTGCTTGGGATTTCATTCTCAACATACTTCATACAACTGCTTCAGTGTTAGACTTTGCACGACCAGCAACATATTAAAATGAATGAAGATTCTAATGAATGTAAAAGATTTGTTTAGCCAACACTACCTGAACCCAAAGCCAAAAGAAACAAATGTCACAAATTAATTTGGCTGGTAGCCCTGCTTATATTAAGCAACAATTTTCATCTCAATCAACTACAAACTTCTCACCGTGAAGTACAAACTTCTGTGCCCGTAGATCGCAAAGAATGATCCACCCAATGATGACGACACATATAACAAGGTACCGGAGAGCAATAGCTTTGAGTTATCAGAGAAGGAGACAGGTACCCAGACCCAGGATGAGGAGCTGAGGTCACACAATGTCAATGACGTTCATGAAAGGTAAGAAGTTATGTTTCAAAACTTAAACTTCCCTTCCTCAATATGAGTCTAGGGGCGTTTAAAAAATGAGTCTTAGGGTTAATTTTGCAACCGCCATTTTGTGCCCTGAATGAAATGAAAGGCTTGAAACACATGACGAAGCTGGAGCCTTTCTTCGGCTTCGTCATGTGGCCCAATCCTTTCATTTGGTTTTGTGGGCCTCAATGACATTAGCGAAATAAGTCCCAATCCAAGCCTCAAGCCTAGTTTCGTAAAGGCCCTGGTATTTTCAATGGCACTCGCTAGAGCTCTACATGTTGTAAAATCGCAATCCTACTTTGTTTGAAGCCCTGCGATCGATCTTAACTCTAGTTACGAAAGATAACCCATCGTATCTTACGTAGGGCTGCAATACATCATAAGCCATACGATTGATAGTAATTTACGACGAGTTTGGTAAAGTCGACCCGTGGATTATTACCAGAGATGTCCATGACTGGATTTCACGAAACTTTAAGATTAATCTTAAGATGGGTTGCGATTATTACCATTGGGATTTGTATTGTGATATCACACTTTGCTTAGCAATTAAGACTGGTTCATAATTTAAGATTGATCTTAGTGCTTGGTGAACTTGATTGACTCCAGAGTTTTTCAAATTGTGACTTGTCCTACTCAGGGACAAGAAACTGTTCGACGAGGAGGAGGGAACGATAGTCGTGAAGGTGAAAGACACCACGACAGTAACTCCAGCTGGTGACGCCAAGCCCCAAAGCAACGACAGCGACAACAGCAATGACATTGACTTTTCGTCCCTGTCACCCGCTGAGATATCCATGTGCAAGGGCATGCTGCTATGCGTGTCCAGCGCTGCCTCATTTGGCGGTACGGCTACGCTTACTGGTACTGGGACCAACCTCGTCCTCAACGAAGTTGTAGACAAGTAAGCTATCCGTACCCTTCTCATAAGCTTCATATCTTGACTGATCAGGTCTTGAAATAGATTCTTACCCATTTCCTACTTTTCCCACTCAGTGCAAAGGTGCATCTTGTGGGCAATCTACAAATTGTGGGTTCGAATCCAGTCATGGGCTAGTGGTGTTATGTATCACTTCTATTCACTCATGTGTAAATGCGTACATGTGAGGGTAAAGATGACTTCGTGCTTGATTAACCTTTGTGCCCTTACAGTAGCTGCGGCTGACTATACTTCCCATGATTTCAGATTGTTTTAGAAATGTAAATATGACCAATGACCAGGGATAATAATACTACGCACATAGAGACATCTCACATTGAATGTGGTATGAACTGTGTATAAATTTGTAATATAATGCGCATTAGAGTATGATTAATATAGTTTCTGCGCAATATAAATGTGCTATATTATCATATTCTTATTCTTATTACATAATATCATTACTCTGATATTATTGTTCAGTTTGTACGGGGATGCGGCTGGCATCAACTTCGCTTCATGGATAGTCTTTGCTTTACCTTCCATGATTTTGAGTATACTGATAGCTTGGTACTGGCTGCAGTTTTTCTTCATTGACCGAAGGTATGAGAATCTGACCATAACTGTTTCTGTCCCTTTTCAATTCAAAACATAATCACTGCAAGTAATTAACTGCTGCAAACTGCTCATGGACCAACAATATTGACCTGAAATATATAAAATGTTTGGAGTTTGGAAGGCCTGACGTTTCGATCCTAGCAGGATATTTCTCCATGGCTATAATTTCAAAACATACTCGTACTTGTTTAACAACTTATCGTTCGCTCGCTTATTGAGCGTAAATGCCATTCATTCATAGCTGTAGCCATGTTCACATTTTCGATAGAGAGATTGATACCATTTCATTTTTTACCTCCAGGATATTTGGCTGTTGCAGCGAGTTTAGGTCGTGCTGCACATGCGCAGACCGAGAAAAGGAGAAGGGCGCCGCCATTCGGGCGGTCATACAAAGGCAGTACGACGAACTGGGCAGTATGTCGTAAGTATAATAGTTAACTCAATACACGGGTTTACACTTCGGCGGCCATCTTAGATTTTGATCGCAACTTCAAAACGAGGCACTTCCACGCATGCACACTTTTCGAAGTGTAAACCCGTGTATACAGGTGTTTCACAATAGTGGGCCACCATGGGTTTGTAACGCGTTGGCCTATTTATGTCGACAAAACTGCGCATCTTTCCACAGTATGCGCAGTTTGTGGACAAAGTTTATTCCACGCATCGTGATTGGCCAACGTATTGCAAACTCATGGTGGCGCACTATTGTGAATCGCCTATTGTATATTAATTATGCAATAATGTTTACTTTAACCCATGAATATACAATTACATAATTTGTTGTCCTTTTTTCCGACAGGTGGGCTGAGATATGGGTCCTGTTGCATTTTGTAGTGTTAGGTCTACTATGGTTCACCAAGGAGTTATCATTCATTCCTGATGCCACAGGCTGGGCAGGACTCTTCCCTGTTCCATCGTAAGTAGAAGAAAAACATCATCAAACACGGTATAATCAGTGTAGCATGCAACTTTTGAAATATGTTTGTTTGGGAATGGCCGCGTGGTGGCGCCCTTTATTATTTTTACGGGTGCACCACACTAAAATGTCCCATTGACTTTAGAGTAAATACCTCAACTTCACAGTTCAAAATATCTCATCCAGAAGTCTCTCAGTGTTTGGTGCAATAATGTAAAACGTAGTTTGGACCCTCCCTCATCTACATGATTCTTTTCAATTTTTGGTTAGATAACCGATCAGATATTTTGCTAATTGCCCCAAGAAAAAAACACCCCCAAAATGTAAATTTTACTAAACCAACTTGCAGCCGGTTTTCATGAAGCAACCCTCCACGTTCAAAACAATGTAGGGCCACATTTTAAGCCAAAATATCTCAATTCTCTACAACAGGCAGAAACACTAAACCCCCAGGTTGTAATAACCCGTCATAATTACACAATATATTAATTGCACGACCCCCCAAATTGCATATTTTAAAAACAGTTGATGTAATCATCAACAAAAAAGATTCATATTCGAGTCGTGAGGCGAAAAAAGCATTAAAATACAGGATAATCTCTCGTGTATTTTATAAGAGCTTATCTCTAATCTCTCGTTTCCACGAACATGTAGCCAGGGGAATACGAACTTCTGCTTAGAATGCAAGTGCAAAGGCTTCGCAAAACGACTCGTGCAAAGACATCATTCAAATTCAATTCGCTGGAGACCAGGAGACGGTTATGTACTGTTGTTGGCATAACATTGCCTTCGTCAGTATTTGCGTCAGTCCTGGCCACACATTTGGATATTAAAGTAACCGCGTGAGGTCGCTGTTCGCCCTAAACTTTGGCGCAAATGTTAGGCCGTGTCCAAAATATCTGGCTGCGGCTACAAATTACACACGCACCTATAATGACAGCCACTAGCCAGTGACTGCAGCTGTTTACATAGACTTGTGTGTTATTTGCAGCCGCAGCCAGAGATTTGGGACACGGCCTTGGTGTCCCCTCAGTCATCAATCGAAGGAGGAAGTGATGAACATCTTAAAGAGGATGTTCAACACTCAACCAACCTCGCAAAAAATAAAAGGGAAAGGCATAGGGCCTGTTTGTTTCGGATGAATCCCCGGATCCGGATCCCATTTTTCGGATCCACGTCCCATGCAGGGTACGCTAAAATGGGATCCGGATCCGAAAGATTCATGATCCTTTGCTTGAAACAAACAGGCCCTTAGCTGACTAGCTGACGTCACGAAATCACACAAATTTGTCTGCTGCCCCCATTGCACGAAACTCAGAGAATCTGAATTTTGTGGAGCTTGCGTTGTGAGAGAAAAATCATCCAGAAAGGCTCTCTTTCTGTATTTAAAGTGAGATATAACTTTTTTCTCATTTCAAGTAATTTAAGGATAATAGTTCTAACAAATAAAACGAGGTTGGTATCACCTCAATACATCAGTAAATAAACGGTTAAATTATGTCAATATACAATATGGCGGTAAGCTCCCGAATAATACTTTCCCCTAGGAAAAGAAAGCGAAATATACGATAATATTTACTTTGATAAGTCCTCAGAATAGGAGCCATCTATCATCCTTAGCGGCCATCCCCGGAACTAAGTCCCTCAAACCTCCTCAATATTAGAAGAATCATCCCTTGACGTATGGGCAAGGTCTCTCTCTCTCATTCCAAACAAGTTTCTTCCTAAAGCGATTCAGAATAGGGATTTAAATACCTTGAATATAAGCAAATACATCATAAATCTTCCTCAGATGTTAATTCATGGCATCCTCTTCTCTTTTACTTCCTGTCAGATTTGTAACCGATGCCACCGCTGTGATATTTATTTGCTTTCTGCTGTTTGTGTTTCCTTCCAAACCACCCAATGTTTTCTGCTGGAGAGGTAATGTATACTGATCTCCATCATACGCAGTGTTTGATGTATAATCACTGTATGGAGGCTATAATAGTGCGTTTGATATACGCACTTTCAGCTTAAATGTCACTATGTACTTATGCATCAACGATGTTATTGAACTCGTACACGTGACTGTATACATTAAAGGTAGTATCATACTTTTGTAAGAGGCCAAAACAGAAATGTTCACAGATTTATGTATAACTTTCAGGGTGTGAAGATGATGCTAGTAGAAACCTACCGTTAATTTTGTCCGCCTGAAATGGTGTATTTATCCAGAAATTAGTAAAACAACGTTCGAAAATCTGTTTGATCTTTAAAAAGATCAAAAATAAAAGAGAAAAGACTTAAGAAATACTGTGGCCGTTTTTCACGATTTTCTCAAAAAGTGGGCAACGTATGGGACTGAAATTTTCACAGATGACTGTGACTGTATCTTTCTTGATATTTTTGGCCATGAATCTCTATTTCTTTGACAACAACCAAAGTATAATACTACCTTTAAACTAATCTTACAGTCATAAGTTTACCTTATGCCCAATACTCATTCATATATTCACCTACCTACGCACGACTTGTCTCATTGCTTCGACCATTTCCATTGCGAAACATCCCGCGTTTTTCAACTTTTTTGATTGCTGCATATCACAATAATATTTCGATGGTTGTTATTTTCAGATTATTCAAAGGTTTTTTGCTTAATGATCCGAAATACGGTGGCTTTTGGCCTTTCGGAGTCTTACCAGAAAGGTTACAAGTAAACAACATTGGCTGAAAAATAGTATGCTAGTTCGTATCGAATCGGATGACTTAAAGGAGATTTACGTCCTGTAAATCCGGAAGATGGTAAGGTCTAATGGCAAGGATGAATTGATGGAATGGGATCATGGATTTAATATCAGCCCACACGTTGTAATATTGATTTGCTCTTCCACAGATGGGACCAAGTTGGAACCAAGGGGTCCTTTGCTGACTTGGACCGCCGTACAGAGGAGACTCCCCTGGAATGTCGTGCTGCTTCTTGGGGGCGGGTTTGCTCTTGCTGATGGTTGCAAAGTACGAGACAATGGGAGACTTTTGGAGAGTCAGTCTTGAGTCAACAGCGCACGCGCACGCACGCGCAATACAACGCGCGCATGCTCACAATTTAGCAAATATGGTTTGCGCGTGCGCTGTTGACTCAAGACCGACTCTCCAAAAGTCTCCCATTCTTGAATTTTATTGCTATACGGCGATAGTTAAATAAAGATTACGAACAAGGAATTATTAGTATTCTTATACTATTGTGCCCTGCATGGAAAAGGTTAATTAATTATTGCTTAAAGGCATGATGCACAATTAGCACCGGTAATGAAACAAGTTTATATGTGAAAGCTTACTGCATATAGAAAGTTGATATTTTTATTCCACCATCCCTTTTAAATTATTGCCCTGCAGCCTGTAATACTGTCACCATGGCCAGCATATGAATGCATATACAGTACCTCCAAAAATACCTTATATAGCCGATTGTAGCTGCAGAATTCGAGATTACAAAAAATAGAAACGTCGACAAATTCACTGAAACAATTCAACACAACATCACAAACTGTTAATCTTTTTACCTCGACAATATAAATACAGATTTCGATGGCATTTTCGCAGGTAAACCATACAATTATTTTGAAAAATTACATGGTCGAATTGAACGATCACTGTATGAAGACGTGATCTTGTTGATCAAGCATCTATAATGAGATTGCCCATGAAACGTGTTCCATTTTCTCCTCTGTTTGTCCTTGTTCTTACTATTTTAGGTCAGGGATATGTTTGTCGTTTCAACCTCTATGATAAATCGATTCTTTCTTCTTGGCTTTCATGCCAGATCAATGCCGTTTGCATTTAATTTAGTTTCACTTAAATAACATAATCACATCGTTTTAGAATAAGCATGGTATTGCGTCATTTGAGAGATACATTTTTTTCTATATTATAATCGTTTCCTGGGTTGTTGTTGTTGTTGATGTTGTTGTTGTTGTTGTTGTTGTTGTTGTTGCTGTTGATGTTGCTTATGCTATTGTAAGTTGTTGCTGTTGATGTTGTTCCTGCTATTGTTGTTCCACTTTGCTCCGTTTTGTGTTGCTGCTGTTGTTACTGTTGTTATTGTTGTTGTTGTCGTCGTAGTTGTTGTTGCTGTAGTTGTTGATGTTGATAATGCTATTGTAAGATGTTGTTGTTGTTGTTGTTCCTGCTATTGTTGTTCTTGTTTCGTTTTGTGTTGTTGTTGATGTTGTTGTCGTTGTTGTTGTTGTTGTTGTTGTTGTTGTTGTTCAGTGTTGTCGTTGTTACTGTTGCTGTTTAAGACGTCCTTAATTTCATCGGTGCCTGCGTGGGTGTTTTGCTCTCTATTTTCCCCTCAGGTGTCGGGTTTGTCTCAGTGGCTTGCCGATCAATTCAGGGTCTTCCAAGGCGTACCTGCTCCAGTCCTAATTCTCATCATTACCGTAGTCATCTGCCTCTTCACGGAATTCACCAGTAACGTTGCTACGGCAACCATTTTCCTGCCGGTGTTGGCGGCCTTGGTACGTGAGCTTCAGCTCATTTCATTCTCATCTAATTGCATCCGGTTCTCCTTCATTGCTCTTGATGCATATGTCATCAAAGAGACTTTTATGCAACATATCCATTATATTCACACTCTCATGCTTGAGTTGCTGTTGCTTTTTGCTGTTGCTGCAGATGATGCTGCAGCTGTTGCTGCTGCAGCTGTTGCAGCACATGCTGCAGTTGATGTTGATGTTAATGTCGTCTTCACTTAAGTTCGTATGGGTACAAACAGAAGATACTATCTGCTTCTATCTCCTGTGTAATAAATTACATTTTAATGACAGGATTTTACACATTGTAAATGTAATCGTTTTAAAGGGTTACCGTACTGTAATCAAAAATCATATTACATTTTAATGACAGGATTTAACACATTATAAATGTAATCGTTTTAAAGGGTAACTGAAATCCAAACTCATATGAAGTTAAATACATCTGCATTGTTATAAAACTCAACCTGTCTATCATTGTTTGTGCTAAACAATATGGTATATAGAAAAAGGCGGTATTTTAGACCCATAATTTAACACCCCCACTTTTCGCGAGGAAAAACCTTGCTTACGTCACATGCAGAACGCCACGCAGTATAGTGTGGTGCGAGCATAATATACTAGTTATGTAGGTGACGTCGCTCGCTATATATTGACTTTTTTTCGGGGCGGGGCATACATGTAACGTTTTGATCAAACGTAAGCACTTGCATGAACACACACCTTTTACATATAGTCATTAATTATGTCCTAAGTAATCATTTTAAAGCACTTTCACCCCTTTCCCAAATTTGATTACAGTAAATCTGTAAGTTCCATTACCAATTTCCAATTTGTTTGATATCTTTTTATTTTTTAATGTTGGCTATATTTGCAGGCTGAGAGTATATGCATCAATCCGTTATACATCATGATACCTGCAGCACTGGCCTGTTCCTACGCGTTCATGCTACCAGTAGCTACACCGCCTAATGCTATTGTGTTCTCCTATGGTACCATCTCCGTTGCAGACATGGTCAGTATAGTTTCTTGAGCTTAATTTCCTTCTCTGTTGAGTCTTGCTGTCAGACTGACTGCTTCACTAGGTGATATGTGTTGGGCTGTATCGTTTTATTTGGATAATTATTTGTATAATATGTGGATCAGTTTGCGGAGACACCATGCAAGAATCGTAAGTACTTTTGCAATTCTTATTTCGTTCGCACAGTTATCGTAAGGTCTCAACGTTTCGACTAGCCTGGCTAGTCGATGGAAATGAGGGCCATTCCATATCTTGGCTCCAGCTCAGGCTCCGGCTTCGTCTCTGTCATCCAACCCGATACGCACAATTTGTGTCGGTAGTTACAGTCATAAAGGGAAAATTTAACTTCAGTGTTACCGACACAGATTAATGATTAATCTCCATAATCCAGGTAATCCTCAGAGTCAGTTTCTACTGTCTTTCAGGGTAATCTGCAATCCAATCCAATGGGAGACTTTGGAGAACCGGTCTTCAAGTCAACAGCGCACGCGCACGCACAACAGCGCATGCGCGCACGCACGCGCAAAACAACGCGCGCATGCTCACAATTGCGCGCGCGTGCGCTGTTAACTTGAAGACCGATTCTCAAAAGTCTCCCAATAGGCACGTTCTCACACACCAAAAAGCGCGACTATTTGGGTCGCGATTTGGAGCGCGACCCAAATAGTCGCACTCTTTGTGGTGATCACACAGCCAAAAAAGCGCGACCCAAATCGCACTGGTACGATTTCTATCAAACTGCGCGTACGCGATTCTTAATGTTTAGCGTGAGGTTGGCATACATCCTCGCGCGCCCGCCTTGCATGATGGGATATAAAAAACCGGTATTTTTTGGTGCACCGTTCACACAGCAAATAATCGCGACTATTTGCAAAAAGACGCACTACTAGTGCGATTTGGAGCGCGCTCCAAATCGCACTAATAGTCGCGATTATTTGTGTTCCCACACAAATAAGCGCGACTATAGGCACGTTCTCACACACCAAAAAAGCTCGACTATTTGGGTCGCGATTTGGAGCGCGACCCAAATAGTCGCGCTTATTTGTCGTGTTCACACAGCCAAAAAAGCGCGACCCAAATCGCACCGGTACGATTTCTATCAAACTGCGCGTACGCGATTCTAAATGTTTAGCGTGAAGTTGACATGCATCCTGTGCTTAACTCGCGCGCCCGCCTTGCATGATGGGATATAAAAAACCGGTATTTTTTGGTGCACCGTTCACACAACAAATAATCGCGACTATTTTTTGGTGCACCGTTCACACAGCAAATAATCGCGACTATTTGCAAAAAGACGCACTACTAGTGCGATTTGGAGCGCGCTCCAAATCGCACTAATAGTCGCGATTATTTGTGTTCCCACACAAATAAGCGCGACTATAGGCACGTTCTCACACACCAAAAAAGCTCGACTATTTGGGTCGCGATTTGGAGCGCGACCCAAATAGTCGCGCTTATTTGTCGTGTTCACACAGCCAAAAAAGCGCGACCCAAATCGCACCGGTACGATTTCTATCAAACTGCGCGTACGCGATTCTAAATGTTTGGAGAACCGGTCTTCAAGTCAACAGCGCACGCGCACGCACAACAGCGCATGCGCGCACGCACGCGCAAAACAACGCGCGCATGCTCACAATTGCGCGCGCGTGCGCTGTTAACTTGAAGACCGATTCTCAAAAGTCTCCCATTGTATCCATCTCATTTTGTAATTTTGTGGGACTCGTGGTGATGCGCCCTCATCGTCAGTTTAGTGGAAACCGTGTAAACATCTTCATTGTTTTCTTGACGTAAAGCCTACGTGGTTGGTGCACCGTACTTCGCGATGCCGTGTTTATAAGCTGTGTTTATAATGCCACGATGATAGAACTCAAGGCAGTCGTGCGACATCAGTTACGGTGAACATCATGCCGTCAAAATCTTCATTGACTGAAATTTCAAACCGCTATGGGACAAATAAGCATCGCTGGTGTCTGTGTCGTAACTGGGGATTTACCGTCGCCTCATTTCACTAGGAGCTATCAGCTCAGTAATTGCAATTTGTGTTAAAGGTATCAAGTATCATACTTTGGTAGCCTACCGAAAAAGAAATCTTCACAGATTTACCTATAACTTACAAGGTATGAAGATGGTGATGATAGAAACATATCGTTAAAATCTTTCCGCCTGAAATGGTGTATTTATCCAGGAATTAGTAAAACAACGACCGAAAACTAGAAGATCAAAAATAAAAGAGAAATGACTTAAGAAATACTCTGGCTGTTTTTCACCGTTTTCTCAAAAAGTGGCCACCGTATGGGACTGAAATTTTCACAGATGACTGTCACTGTATCTTCCTTGATATCTTTGCCCATGAATCTGCATTTCTTTGAGAAAAACCAAAGTATGGTATTACATTTAAGTTCCTTATTATCTCCACCTTTCATGTCGCATAAATAATCGCGGGCTTTCCAATAACATGCAGTACTCTGTCGTCAATTCCCTTTAAAAAACCTGGCTCGGTCCAAGCCAAGGAAAGAACAAACCGAGTCTAAACAGGTGAAGAGTTTTACTTAATTTGATGGCAATTTATTTATTTCATGTTGTTGTACAGCAGCCGCAGTAATTAAATGCATCAATCACGGTATACAGTTAGGCCTATGGCCGTCAGTTCCTAAGCGATCTTTATAATGAGCGCAGTGGGGTGTTTTTCTTTAATCATCATTCATGTAGTCAGTTGTGACTGGTTGGATATCAACCTGTTACTTCAGTCATGTTGCCTACAGGTGCTGGATCATATTAAGTCGACATGCAGTCTACCAGGCGCCATACTACACAGTCACAGTGAAATTACATACTCAAAAGTCTTTCATTTACCTAAAATAGATATGTAATATTATTTTGAATAATTTGAGTGTAGTGCGATGATTTATTGCTCGGGGGCAATATTGGTGTTTCGGGTACTTTCCGGCTACCATTGGGCCTTGGTTCGAATCCCACTCGGGTCCGGAACTGTTGTGGGGTTTTCTTTCTTACTCGATCCTGCGATTAGTTTCTCAGAATATTGAAATTTTGTCAACGAATTTCCATTCCTTTCCCGGTGTATACGGCATAAGGCAGACTTCAAAGGTACAATGTTTGGGTAATCTTTTTCGAGAACCATTGTACATTTACTGCAAACTGATACTGAAGAAGAGTAGTATTAATATAGTAATCAATGACATTCTCAGGACTATGATCGTGGCCAAATTTCATGGATCCAGTTACCTTCAGCAAAAAAATCTTCGCTTACGGTAGCAGAATTTTCGTGCTTACAGTTTAAAGCGTATTTCACGGGAGAGTTGTCTTTCTCCATACGCTAAGCAAGAAATTTCTGCAGAATGCATCAGCGCGTTTTAGCAGAAAAAAAATCAAGGTTATAGCCAAGAAATTCTCTGCTAACCGAAGGTCTAGCTTAAAATTTACTTCACGAGTAGCAGTGACCGTAAGCACAAACCTTTTGTGCTTAAGGACTATGATAGGTCGTAACGGATCCCATGAAATTGACCCCTTTTGTTTACGTATTCAGTTGTATGATCTTTATTCTTGCTCATCAAATTATTCCATGGCGGTACAACTATCTCCATGTCAGACCTTGACAGTCATCAGGAATCATTGATCTGTTTATGATTGTCAGCGTGCCCAGTTCAAATATCCTACCTAGAATTGATCAACGGTAGACCTATCCCTCTAAATGGCGCGATATTGAAGTTTCATCAGGCTTATAGGGACTATCTACCCACTCTATGTTCCTCTACTTCCACCCACTTTCAGTACAGGCAGTCTGAGCATGTCCTTTGCTTTCTCTTTGCAGGCCAAAGCTGGTGTCGTGATGAATGTCATAGGACTTATAATGGTTAACGTCTTGATCAATACTCTAGCCGTGCCTATGTTCGATGTCTTCAACTATCCAGCGTGGGCAGACAACTCGACGTGCCTGGCGTAGTCGTCATATCGACGGCCTGCACTACAGCGAGCACTCCGTCTCGCTCCCGTGGTCATCACGTTCAAACAACAATTAATCCTGGAGTCTAATCAGCCTTTTACGGGTTCAATTAAGCGACTCTGAGTGGAGAGCGCCTCGCCACGGCCCAGCTACGAGTCTAAATACACAGACATTGATGTCTTGATAATGTCAAGCGGACTGCTTCGCTCTCGCCGAGCCGTAACAATCATGATAATTGAGCATGGACTGTATCTCACTAATTGCTAGTGTCCCTGTGGGTATCTCATAAGAGTAGACTTTGTATCATATATTAGAACGTTGACTCCCTATAATGAGCGAGATGGTAATAAAAATGCTTTTATGGCCCAGCGAACAGCGGTAAATACCACGCAACGCCACGGGCTGTGTTAGTTGATATTTGCATTTACTAAGTACAAAAATAGGCATTATTTCAGGATATAGCAATGGTTTTTAGCTGTAAAAATCGTCTTGGCATAAAACATTTTTCTTTCACGTTTGGGTTCAGCTTGGCGTTCTAACATTTGGGAGAGGTGGATTTATTTATATATCAATACCTATTTAGTACCATGCAGACATTTATAATCATTTTATCATGATGTTTGTTATGATTTTCGTAATTATCAGTAATTATTATTCAAATACAAGGTATATCAAGGTTTTAACCTCGGTTATTTCCCCAAAGTCCCAATCATTTTCAACTGAGAAAGTTTAATGAATACCAACCACCACAACATCCATGCGCTTATTGGTTAACGGGTTATGCATTATTTATGACCGCTTGGGCGACGCATGCGCAAACGCTCGGCAAGTGCCTATACATTTCGATTCGCAAATTCAAATTTTATTATGTAATTCACATGGTTTCTATTCATTAATGGATTCAGATTTCTGCTCGATTTAGTATTTGAAAGTGAGTAATCTTACCAATGTGAGAAGCAACCGAACTTTAAAGCATATATTTCGTGTTGAAATTCAACAAGGAACGCGGCGCTACATAACTTTTTCAAGCTGTTGAATTATTTATCCTCTTAGGAAAAATCTGTTTTGCTTGTTGACCATTCGTATTCTAAGAATATACCAACAGTGTGTGTATGCATACCCTCTGACATTTAACGTTGTTTTTCTCTATATTTAAACGCCCTATAGAAACAAGATTTGGAAAAAAAGTGTACATTACGAAACCTAAGACAAATGACGTCTTCAAACTTGACCTGTGATCATGAATCTTTGTCACAGAGGGCGGTACCACTGTTGGGTCATAAACCCAGCAAGATATACGCAGTATCTTTACCTGTGATTATTCATCTATTTTTTTTGAAAAGCTTGTTTAATAGTCTGGATCAATATTGTTTACAATGCATTAATGTCTTCAACATTTTCTATCTACTTTTCATTTGTTATGTTTTATTCAAATAAGTTTGGTACGTTTGACATGTTTGTATTAAACTCCCTTAATTTAGTGTTGCCAAATTTTGATTGTAATCACCAGAAACTGATAATGACTTCAGAGATGAATATAACAAAGATGGAAAATAATATACAATTCATTACAGTTACAAAATATTTAAAGCAGATATTTTGTATACATTGTAATGAATTGCACACTCAACAAAGTTGGCGATTTGGTGTATTTTATCTCACACATTTTGATTAATGGTTAATAAACAGAAAATGATTCTGAGTATAGGTGTAATGGTTCGTGTCAGTCATGGTGTGGTCCAAGTCAATGACTGCTGCGAGTTGTATACTTGAAAAATATAGACAAGAGTGGGAATTTTTAATTGCATTTTGTCCGTGCGCAAACAAGGAAGCGACTGTTTGACAAGTTGGCCCTCACCGCCAGCCTGATGACGCACGCACATTTCTCGATCAGCGTGGATATTCGAAGAGGCATGTATAACGTCCCATATAAGCAGACAAGATTCAATGACTTCACTTCAGTTCTCAAAATTCAAAGAATATTCATGAATTCATTCATGTTTTCGAGTTTTTGCAAAAAGCATCTAACGAAAAACAGTTTCAGTTATTTAAAGGCACGGCACAGAATTGGTAACATACCCAAACAGAAATGTTCACAGATTTACCTTTAGTTTTTCAGGGTATGAAGATGGTGCTGGTACAGAAACATATCGTTCAAATATTTCCGCCTAAAATGCTGTATTTATCTAGAAATAAGCAAAACAAGGACCGCAAACAGTTTTCAACTCGGGGTAAGATCAAAACCATTATTTGGTTTCCTTCTATTTTCTAGTAAACAACCCGTGAACAACGGAAATGTCTACATTATTTTACTCTTTATTTTCCTCCTATCTATATATTTCTCTCAAGTATTTTTGACAGGAGTAGTTTCAGTCTAAATGGTTTGTTGCTAAGAACACCATCGAGTCTATTTCTCATGATTTCGTTTTCATTTTGGTGCAACCATTATTTACCAGTAGTGGTCTTACCGATAGCGGGACTAAATGCCAATAGCAAAACAACATTTCTCGCCCCGTGACCAATAAAACAACTGTCAACGGCAGTCATCGTGAATTTCACTCACTTCTCGTCTCTATAGCTACGACGCTATGGCATATTTTCGTAAGGCCAGAACTGGCAAGGGAAAATTGATCAATCACTTAGCAGGGTGAAGGGTATATACTGGGATTTGGATTCGGGTTATAGTGGCATATAGTGTTTGCCTTGCTGTTTGCATGGTTTATATAGCGTGTAATTATTGACCAGCCTGTAAGCTCTTACACGGTCAGAATAGGAAGCAGTCTCATTATGGGATATAATGCCAGTCGTATGACAAATGAAGCATTATGTATTTCGTTATCTGCCTCAGCTTTGAGTATGATATCGAAGTATATGGTCAACATTTTACCCTTTAGTTTACATGGCAACGCTTTGGAAAATGAAACACTTATAAATCACAAATAAATATTCTCAGTTGAAAGGTTTTTAAGTACAACTGTTGGAAGGCGTGGGTTTTTGTTTGGGATTGGATACGAAACGCTAGCACTTCCATTATCCCCGGAAATAGTCTTTGATTGCCCCACCGTTCCCTTGGCAACGATGCTCAATTATGCACTTACCGTTCGCTTATTTAGTTAGGGACACACCAACGCGTAAACAATACCTATTTATGCATGAACAGTACAGTGTGACATGTACTATGGTTGAAAATCAATTTCTTCACTTGAAAATTAAGAATTGAATTTTGTTTGTTTTGTTCGAATTTGATATCCTCCGTTGAAAAGGATTATGTTTGCTTGTGGAAAGACACAAATTAATGGCAGATTCTGTATTTATTGAAGTCCTAGACCTGCAATGTGCGTCACTCATTAAGAAATAACGAGCCAATCTTCAAATTAATAATGTCTTTTGCGTGCTAATCAAATGTAAGATTCCTTTATGACCAGCGGAGGAAGTGCATCGTCATTTATTTCAAGCTTTCACCGCGATGTTGAAAAAGAGAAGTTCGTATTTTCGCTGATTTCCGGGGTATTTTTTATTCGATCTTAAAGGTAGTATCATACTTTGGTAGCATACTGAAACAGAAATCTTCACATATTTACCTATAACATACATGGTATAAAGATGGCGATGGTAGAAACCTACCGTTAAAATTGTTTGCATGAAATGCTGTATTTATCCAGAAATTTGTAAAACAACAACCGACTAAACATTTATTTATGATAACTTACAGGGTATAAGGATGGTGATGGTGGAAAACTATCGTTCAAGTTTTTCTGCCTGAAATGCTGTATTTATCAAGAAAAGTGTACAACCAATGACCAAAAAACAATTTTGATCTTTTAAAGATAAAAAATAACGGTGAAAAGATGACAAACAACACAGTGGTCGTTTTTCACTGTTTCCTCAAAAAGTGGGCAGTGGGCACCCTATGGGACTGCAATTTTCACAGTTGACTATTACTGTATTTTTCTTCATTTGCCCATGTATATGTATCCGTATTTCTTTGATAAAAACCAAAGTACATGTATGATGTGACCTTTAATCAGCCATTGACGTCTTTCAATTTTTCCATGTCATAATTCGATATCTCGCAAATATTGATATTCATGTTGAGTATAAAAATATCAGTACTACAAATATACGCTACGAACCATAATTATTTGGGTTAAAAGGGAAACATAACTCGAGTCGGAACGCATCACTTTCAATCGAAATAGACTTTCTCACTGAATCAAGATTAAACAAACAAAATACCATGTTGTAGTCTTTTTAATTTCAATCTAAAATCAACAAAGCTGTATCTATATATGCCAGACGCACTTAGACGCTGACTCGTGTGTAATATAATAAACGTACAGCTCTCCTCATACAGTACGGATATATGGCCTTGACTATTATATGACATGAAAGCTAGACTCCTTTTTATCAGACAAACGTCTAAATGTATATTGCGGTTGATTGCTTTTGATACATAATGGGGCATTGCAGACTTACGTTATCAAGATTGAACGACCGATGTTACCATCCTTCATCAGACACATTTGATCTGCATTAAACGAAATGGTTTTGCTGATGTATGTTACTAACCCACCCGTTGGAAATAGTGTCATCTTAAAGGTACAGTACAGGATTGGAAACATACACAAGCAAAAATGTTCACAAATTTACGTATAACTTTCAGGGTATGAAGATGTGCTGGTAGAAAGATACCGTTGACATATTTCGTCCCGAAATGGTGTATTTATCCCGAAATTTGTCAAGCAACGACAGATCTTGGGTAAGATCAAAACCATTCTTTATGTTTCATAAGAAAAATTGAGTCGGGTTTTCGCTATTTTCTGGTTACTCAGATGTCCGATTGAGCTCAAGTTTCCACAGGTTTATCATTTCATGTACATGTTTGATCAGACAAAGTGTGGGTGCTGTTCTGTAACCTCCACCAATAATGTATTAGGCTATACCTATAATGAACAAGATTACACCAGATATAGGCCTACAAGACAACCATCATACCAGTAAAGATGAGTCAGTGGTTTTTTGTTCATACTGCGATCATTCAAAAAATAGAATTCCACATTTTCCCCTTTATTCGTCTCAAATTCTAGCTCCTCCCTGTGCAGCCTCAACCCATGTAAATACTCTTATAACGAGAGCGCGTATTGTCTATTGAAAGAAGCAGACTTCATTATCCCATTACAGTCTGGTCAATAACAAGAATGCTATCAATTTTCATGAGCCAGACGCTACAAAATTCAATCTCCCACAGGCGAAATGCATCCTAACAAATTTATCAATTTTCAACACATTCCTGGAATAAACTCCCTGCGTCCTTGCTTCTGCTACTCCTTGTTTTCATTTAATAGTAAATTCTAATGCACAACACTGAAATACGAGAACATGAACGCGTCACGTCTGGAGAGATGAATGTGAATCGATTGCTTCAAAGAAGGAATATACAGTTCGCATTTCAAAACGACTAGTAGGTTCCATTTAATTCTGACACTAGCCTTTTTGCTAATGGCTCAGGCTCAGGCTCAGGCTCAAGCTCAGAATCCGGCCCTGTCATCCATAATTATTATGGATTATGTTGAAAATATGTTGAAGCTCTGTTTTCCTTTCCAAACCAGAGAACCTATCTGCGAACCGCAGCCAAAAGCCTTTATTTTGAAACCAGTATATTCGAATTGATTCACGAAATGGAACCTGAGCCTGAGCCTGAGCCTGAGCCGTCGTTTCGTAAACGCCCTATATCACCCATTGCGGCCCATCACTAACTTGCAGTACAGCTTTAATTTCTTCGCATTTTTTCCATTATTCCAAACATTGTTATATGTTTATATTCCAGGGTTTAGACCATCGATCTCAGCTGTCCATGATGCTTGTTAATTGCACTGGATGGAGAATGTGTGTTGGCTCTGTAGGCAGGCGTAGTAATATATGCTGCCGTAAACTGCCATTGCCAGATCGCTGCTCACAACTATTATCAAACAACTATCCACCCTCCCCTTAAAGGCCAGATAACCGTGAATAATTAAACATACAATGACCGTTAATTGCAAGACGGATTCGTGAAGAATAAACGGCCAAATCAACTCACCATTCATTGGTTAATTGGTATTAATTGTGCAGTACAGGATTGGTAACAAACCTAAACAGATTTACCTATACCTTACATGGTAGGAACCAGACGGACATGATAGAAACCCCCTTTTAAAATACATCCGCCTGAAACGCTATATATGTATTGTATTTGTTTACAAAAGTGTAAAACAATAATTTACGTCTCGGCGAGATCAAAAACATTATTTCTGTTATAGAAACAAGAGTATTTTTTCCCGCTATTTTCTCGTGACTCAGATGTTCGATTGAGCTCAATTTTCACAGGTTTATTATTTCATGTATATTGGATCGGACAAAGTGTGGGTGCAGCTGTTCTGTGACCACTACCAATCATGTATTATACCTTTAGGGAGCATGGGTTAGCAAGACAAATTTCTCTTGTTTCTGTCATCTCAAAATTGGAATTACATTAATAGTAAAACCATCACCGTGTATATTATAATCATGAAGGTTGCCTGCAGGTGAAACAGCCGTAAAATGAAACCAAAAGAAAAACAAAATACGAATTTAAACGGACTTGGCCCTCAATTTTCATTGGAAGCGAAACAGTCCATTTTGACATTATATTTGGACATTTCAACCGCACTTCAATTTTCTGATAAACATGTACTATAAAATTTAACTGAACACTTACAGTGAAAGGCATCATAGCTGGTGCTAAAAATCTATAAGGGAAAGTGGTTTCTAAAAGTGACATGTTTGCATTTCTGTTTATGTTCACATTAAAGCTTTTAGTTCGTTCGTAGTTAACTGTCAATGATTGCTAGTTTCGGTTATTCATTAGTCAAGTCAAACATGTCCACCAAAAAACCTGTCGTTTTTTCCCCTCGGTCGGTTGATTAAATTTGTTTAATTTCAAACACCAATGCCATTTGTGTTGATAAGTTGCTTCAGTGCTGAGTCACAGGCAAGGCCGTCGGGATGGATGGGTTGGTGTTTATTTCAATGATTATATGGCACGGTTAATCGACGCCAGTGGTGAAGAGATGTAACATGAAAACCCAATAGGCGTACTGGTAAAAAGCACTGGTGCAATTCGCCTGCGATTACAAACGAAATAAACGTCCTTCTGTATTATTGTAGAAGTGATATCTTAAAAGTAATATCATACTTTGTTTTTTTGTCAAAGAAATGCAGATACATGAGCAAAAATATCAAGGAAGATACAGCAACAGTCATCTGTGAAATTGTCTAGTTCCATACGGTGCCCACGTTTTGAGAAAATCAAACAGTGAAAAACGCACACAGTATTTTTAAAATTATTTATTTCAAAAGATCAAATTTGTTTGGTCATTGTTTTTACTCTTTTCTGGATAGATGGAGCATTTCAGACAGAAAAGAAATTAATGGTATGTTTCTACCATCATAATCTTTTTTCCCTGAAAGTTAAAGGTAAATCTGTGAAGATTTCTGTTTCGGTACGCAACCAAAGTATGAGACCACGTTTAAGTCGGTCCAATTTTAGGAGCCTGGTATAAACTCTATTTTTGCTTTCGTTTCGTGATGTAAAAACTAACTATAACCAGTCAACCAGACAAGTGAGACAACCAGTGTACCAGCCAGCCAGCCACACAGGCAATCTCAAACAAAAAGGAAAAGAAAAAGACACCAAACTCATGCTCAACAAATAAATACCCTTATACTGATTCAATACTTCGTGCAACAAGAACCACACCGCCTGCAACGAAGCAAAATCCATGTATTATAACAGCAACATGAACTGCACTACATAACGTTTCCTAGCAACCTGCCTTCGAATTTTAATCCTAATGCTTTAGCGACATGCACCAAAAGCAACATACTTTGCACGTGCATAACAAAATGGGGCACTCTATGCGTTTCCAAGCAACCATCAATTTCTTTTTAAAGGTAAAAAAAAAAAAAAGAGTTCAAAAAAGTTAAGGTTTAAAGGTATTGGTAACATACCCAAACAGAAATGTTCGCAGATTCACGTATAACTTCCACGATATGAAGATGGTGCTTGTATAGAAACATACCGTTAAAATGTTTCCGCCTGGAATGCTGTATTTATCCAGAAATTAGTCAAACAGTGACGGAAAACAGTTTTGATCTTGGGGCAAGATCAAAACCATTCTTTATGCTTATTAAGAAAAATTGAATCAGATTTGCGCTTTTTTCTCGTGACTCAGATGTCCGATTGATCTCAAATTTTCACAGGTTTATAATTCCATGTACATGTTGGATCAGACAAAGTGTTAGTGCTGTTCTGTGACCTTTACCAATAATGTATAATACTTTTAAATTATTTGCATGTACCGTACCACTTTGAGGACGTTTTCCTTGCGTCATCGACAACAAATATTCGTCTATCATCAGACAATTTTCAGAATTTGGCAGGATAGATGTTGTCTGTTTTTATTTAGAGGGAGATTGTGTATAAATGGATCTTTAATAAGCTCCACGTACTGAAATATTTATTACGCCATTATGAACTGTTCCAATAGTGGTTATTCGCCATGTATAGTCATTATATATCTACACCATCCCAATTTGTTATACTTGACACACGATAGCCAGCCTTTATATGAGTGACAGAATCAGACGATACAATAGGATGCTTATCATGTACGAATATTTCACTCTTTGTCACTATGGCAACCCCTGAGGGCATTATGGGCAAGGACAGACGAAAATCATCATTTTTTGTTGAATGTGCACACATCACAGCGAGGTATTATGTAGGGTTTATACCTCCTACTTCCAGGGCGTGGCTTTACCGACCTTAAAAAGGCGGAACGGGGAATCGATCCGAACTAATATTATCTAGTTTTGACAATAATGATAATGATTTTGCAAAAATTTGACAAACTTGTGACTGAAAGTAAAAACTTCGACGGAATAGGTTTTTTTTTAATTTAAAAGTATTTGTAATCATCCGCTCATTCGTTACAATTATTTTTGTTAAATTTTACAAATATTTAAAACAAAATTAGGGGAAAACCTTTTTTTCTGTTCTTGTTTTTATCACATTTTAATTTCTTCCATGTTACAGGTTTATGATTACGTTTAACGACATTTAGTCAAATAAATCTATGTAATATTTAGAAAACATAAATATTTAGATATCGTTCTTGAGAGATACAGTTTCCATGTTTACGCGGATAAACACAATGAATACAGCAAAAACAGTCTGCACATCTTTCACCGTTAAAAAATCAAGACAAATAAAAAATAGAAATAAATCAAATTAAAATAAAAACATAATTATCTCCGTGCAGAAATTGACAAAACACGATTGTGAATTATAAGAAACTGGTCATATACCACACTAATTACATAAAACTGTACCACAAAATGCAGAAACGTCCAACAGTGAGCGTTTAGCGTCCTTTTCATAGGTAAAAAAACAAACAATGATAATTAAGATTTATAAAAAGAAAACCCACAAGCTGAATCGTTCATGTTAATGACAGTTATACAACTCATTAATTTGGCCTTAGTGAACAATGGGAGAGTTCAGATAAGGAGTCACGCAATCAAATAATTACAAAACGCAGTTATAAAAGAAGCTTTGAGTAACTGCCCAGCAATGAAAGTACATTATTTCATTTCATTAGCGAGGCACCCGCCCCAGACACATTCAAGCAGCTTATTATCGTTCCTATATTTACCTCGTGTTTTCTCCCTAGATAAATGCATTTTGTCCAGCCAAATTACTTGCCTCACAACTAATTAATCCGCGGTGATCGAGAAACGCGTCTTCCATTACTCACAAGCCCATTGGGGTTTATGATAACCCTAAATTAAAGGTACAGTACAGGATTGGTAACAAACACAAACAGAAATGTTCACAGATTTACGTATAACCTTCAGGGTATGCAGATGGTGTTGGTAGAAACATACCGTTAAAACATATACGCCAAGAAATTGGTCAAACAACGACCAAAAAAACATTCTTTGTGTTTTATAAAAAAAAATGAGTCTGGTTTTCGTGATTCAGATGTCCGATTGAGCTCAAATGTCCACAGGCGTATCATACATGTTGGATTGGACAAAGTGTGAGTGCTGTTCTGGGGCCTTTACCAATCATGTATTATACCTATAGCAAGATAGTACAGCATATTTGATTAGTATTTGATTATAATAAACTTAATATTAAAGCTCTGCCAGGGATTTGATTGGCGAATTAATCTTACACAACGCGTAAATCATCATTCAGTAAAAGTTATTCCGCCTTCATGAAATAGTGCAATAGTCGGTGAATTGGTATTAAAATATCAGCGAACAGTATTCTAAAAATATACCATCATTTTATAAGCGGTGCACTCACGCCTACGAAAACGTAGGAGTATCGTTTATACTGACCGGTATTATACACATAAACAAATAAATCAAACAAATGAAAACTAAACCAAATTATATAAAAGAAATACAATTATTCAATTATAATCAATACATATAAATAAATCAAACAAATAAAAACATCTTAGGTATCAGGCTTTGTAGATCAATATTCGAAATAATTTTCGAAATAATATTGGAAATAATATCCGAATAATATTTTAAACTGATAATAATTGACCTTGTATATTGCACAGCATCCTAAAAAATTATCATTCTATACGATATTCAGAGATAATATTTTGAATTGAACACCATTCTGGCGAAATATGCACAAGATTATTCAGAATACTATTTCGAAAAATATTCAGAGCAGAATTCGGACTAGTATTCGGAATAATCCACAGTATAATTCTACATGGTTCAATATCTCAACCTCGACATAAGTATTCATAATTGTTATGAAACTCATGTGTTTTATATTTTATAAGATGCAAGCTAAGGACTGTATTATACAACAGTATACCAAAGTACGGGTACGGTTTAACAGCCATTATATACCTACGCGGTTTGAAATATTATAATTACATATTGACGTATGTAAGCACATCCAAACAGGCCTTGGTGAAAACAACAAACACATTAAGTACGCTTAGACTCTGGCTGTATTAAACTGTAAGTAATCGGCAATTACTGTAAATGAGGGTCGGGAAGAATAGAAGATATACTGCCTTGACTGACAACAACACAGCTAGCAGTCAATGGCCGGGTATGGAATATATCATGAGTAAGATGTCTATGATTGGAGGGAAAGATTATTGGGAGCTTGTGCCTAATGCTTGTTATGTAGCCAGGGGATGATGGTACACCATACATGTTATGCTCTTCAAATGGAGCTACGCTAAGCTGCATGCAGCGTTAATAGATGTGGGACTGACGTCAAACTGTTCTTTCTTTCACGACGCAGTCATTTCTGTGCCATTAAGATGCTTGACCAAAATCATAAACACTAACATATATAATGCATTTACGAAATGGAGGCTCAGGCTCAGGCTCGGGCTTCAGCTCTGACATCCATGTGATTAGAATATAGGTTGTGGCTTTTCGTTGAAGCTGAAACTCTGCTTTCCTTCAATTTCAAACCAGAGAAACGACTTCCGAATCGCAGCCAAAAGCCTATAATTATATTGAAACCCGTTATTTTAGAATGGATTCATGAAATGGAGCCGGAGCTTCAGACGGAGCCTGAGCCTCCGCTTCGTAAACGCTCATAAATTCAGCAAAACAACCACACTGGCTTTGAATGTTTGGGGTCTCAATGCAATAAAGCTGTTATGAGCATTGGCCTAATGTGAGCTCAATTTCAGCGACATTATGGTTGATGAGATGCGATATTTAAGGGGGCATTTTAAGCCGAAATAAATGTATGGTATAAACCTGCGTGCATTTCCTATTGTCAGCGTGTGACGTGGCAAGCACGCAATGCAATCGATGCATGAACACAATGTATCGTAAATGTCAAATGTAACCCAAAAGAGAGACAAATACTGTGACAAATAGCCAACCTCGTTGTGCGTCAGGGCAAACTGGCTTTAAAGATGAAACTCGTCTCTTTGGCATGGATGTTGCATTATCTCAAAAACCAGCATTACGAACATTCGACAACAATTGCAAGGTTACATAAAACGAAATTCAAAAATTATAAAGTGATGTAATTTTTTCACACACAAAAACCAGAGGACACTCCTACCATAACATTAGACATAACTCATTTTAAGGCAGATTTTGAGTCGAATTATTTGGTCGCACATCTTTCAAATATTTTCAGGAAGGGAACAAAGTAGAACTTGAATTTCAGGAGCCATGGTCCTAAACCAAAATCATTTAACTTATATGACTGTCTGTGTATTTCGAATCTTACTCTTTGTCTATAATAAAATTGATCTGTTTATATTTCTAATTGTCTAGCTTTGGCGGTACTATAGTCACAAATATTATCCCAACAGATAGTGGAAGGAGATTGGATAAATTAAGAGGAATGAATTTGTAACATAAATTTCATTTTAGACCATTTTCCCACCATCGGCATTCTGTCGAAGCTGGAACAGAAAAATGGGCCTAAAATTAATCTATTCCTGAATATTCCATGGAATGTATAATGATTAGCACAATAATTAATGAGTAACGCATTTGCTTAGCTGCGAAAAGCCATCCATATACCCCTTCATTCTGAACAGGGACCAATGGTGTATTTATCTAGAAATTAGTAATACAACGACCGAAAATGGCAGTTTTTCACTGTTCTCTCAAAAAGTGGGCACCGTATACGGGACTGAAATTTTCACAGATGACTGTGACTCTATCTTTCTTGATATTTTTGCCCAAGAATCTGTATTTCTTTGACAAGAACCAAAGTATGATATTACCTTTAAGCACCAAAATTTGCTCGAGCATAAAAATCTTGGTAAATAAAAATCAGTATGCCAGTCAAAACAACATGTGAATGTTATGCTCAGCAAACAATGGCTGCAAGTCAAAAGCAGTAGACATCACATGAAAATTTGGGTGGCAATCCTGTTTCATCAAGGAAAAGACTTTTCATGTTTAAGCAAATTTTGTGCTTAAGCAGCTCTATGAAACTGACCGTAGAAAGCCCATTTTGAAGGATGCTGATATCAATAATGATAAAGAAACAGCAACGTTTTAAGACAATCAAGGTAATCATATTTGTGTAACAATGATGTAAAAATAGAATATACCAAAAACGGCGTAAACAAATAAATAATTAATATGAATCCAAATGGAAAATTATGCTTCTGTTATTACGGTATTTTCGAACATTTGATTTCTTTAAACATTAAATATGCTCAAAATAATAACTGCTAATATTTTAACATGATCTCATTTCAATTTCCAAAACCTACATAATATAAACATACATATTCATAATTTGTCATCATGAAAAGCGTAAGCGTTAGAATGTCAAGGTTATTGCACAGAAGCAACCGCGGGCTTATAAATACGTTTGGTCTAAATAATTCAATGGACAAATATCATAAGTACATCTTCATATTGCCTGTACATTTGGGCAAAGCTGAGAGGTTTTGGGGCAGCGTGTATACAACTTCGCACATATTTTTGTTGAAAGTGTCCAAAATCGTATGCAATTGTTCATCAGTTCGGTAAAAGAAAAACCCAAAAATGTTCTGCTAGGATCAAACCAAAACCACATTTGCAGAGAACGCAGTCTGTATTCTGTATTTAATTAAAGGTAGTATCATACTTTGGATTTTGTCAACGAAATACAGATTTAAGGGCAAAAATATCAAAGAAGATACAGTAAAATTCATCTGTGAAAAATGTTCAGTCCTATACATTGCTGACTGTATGAGAAAACAGTGACAAACTCCCACGGATTTTGTTTTTATCTTTTCACCGTTATTTTGGATCTTTTCAAGATCACAAATATAATTTTGGTCGTTGCTTTGAATATTTTCTTGATAAACACAGCATTTTAGGTGGGAACATTTTAACGGTATGTTTCTACCACCACCATCTTCATACCCTGTAAGTCATAGGTAAATCTGTGAACGTTTCTGTTTTGGTTTCCTACCAAAGTATGATACTACCTTTAAGAGTATTTATGATACTAGTATCCTTTACCTTGTAATATTCAGGCAAAATGCACATTGCTATTGAATGTTCTTGAACCATCATCACGAGCAACATCTCCTTTGAAATCATGACATTTAAAAAATATGAAATGAAAATTCAGATAAAAAATAACAATGGTCTATGATTTGGGGTGATGGCAACTGGGAATAGGAATCCGATATTTCGGGATTTAGCAGTGCTGTGCTAGCTTGAGCCCTCTTGACCTACGTGGCTGAGGCCTTACAATCAGTCAAGATCTTTGCTCGGAGCGCCAGTCAGAAGCTGTTAACCAGGTCAATTTATGTTAATCTATTCTTCAAAAGCACTCCTTGAATGGCCAGCACTTGGCTTGACGTTCTCACTGTGTTTTAACCACGGCTCAAACGATGGGTTGTTTTGCTATAAGATATTTTGACTTAAGGCTGGAATTATATGATAATTCATCAAATCCCATTCCCTTCTAAAGCATGATGAAAATAATTTAATTCGGCATTTCCGTAATCTTTCTGCCGAACCCCCAAGCCCCGAAAATCCCATATTAAGTCTTTCATTGCAGATTATGGCTGTAAAACCTAAACTAATTTATCTTTACTGACCCTGTAAAGGGTTTTGAAATTAATTCGATAATAATTATCGAATTATTCGATGAAAATGATGAAAAGTTTCCGTTTCACGGGAATAGAAAAATAACGTTCATTTATCACTTAAATAACAACCACTAGCCTAAATTTATGCGTAACAATTAACAGCACATTATAATGTCTGCAATGCACTTAAAAAAAAAACTGATTTAAAATCTTATGACAACTCTTATTAACATTAGTTTCATTACAGAAAATTGTAGTTTTCTATATTCAAAATGAGGCACGAGTTTTTTCCTTTAGACATTATGATAAAAAGGCACTCTGTTCCTAAACGCGGCAAATTCTGGAGATAAAGACTGGAAAGAACCAAATGAAAATAAAGGCCACCTCGTGATGATAAGGATAATGACGTCACCGACATCAGAAGAGCAATAGGCACTGAGTGTCAATGAAGGGGTAACAGTCCGCGATTTATGCTCGGTGAAAACCGTTCTTTTGACTCGCCAGGTCTCCAGTTAAAAGGCGGCGAAAGAACTTGACAAAAAATAATTAACATTACATTTTGCAAAAAAAACAACAACAACAACGCCAGAGTGGCGATGTGAATCAGCTGAACTCGCCTGGTGGATCCAGCCAACCATACCTCTTGTGGGTCTCCACGATGTTGTTGAAACTCTCCATGGCCTCCTGCTTGTTGAAGGGTATCTCACCGAAGAGGCGTTTCTTGTTCTGCGAGATGCGAGCATGTCCGGCTACTAGAGTAGCTCCAAGCTGGAGGATGACCGCCTCGATGGTGTAGGAGCTAGACCAACCTTGAGGTGTAAGCAGCTCCATGCAGATGGCTCCACCGTCCAGGACGTAACCGTTCTCAATGCGGGGAGCAGTCACCCGGACGAAAGGGGGCGAGAAGGGGAAATTATCCGGGAACGTCATGTTGAAGTCAATTGAGGTAGTGTCCGTGGCCATCATGTCGCTGTGAAGTTGCGACATCGGATCCACCTTTAGGAGTTTAATGCACCACTCGTAGAGATTATCCGACTCCAAGCTGACTTCAAACAGAGGGTCCTCCGTCTGACACACACTGGTGGCTGCTTGAAACTCCTTCATGACCCGACGGTTGCGAATGTTGGACACGTACTTCTTGGTCGGCTGTGGGATGTCCTCTAGATCTGAGGGTGAGATGCCTTGCCCGGCCGGTTTGAAACGAGACGTGCTGGCGACCGCGGCTCTCTGTTTCGGGATGGTTCCAGGTCTATGCTTACCCGACTGGGGCAGTGATTTGGTCCTAACCGCCGGCGGAGAATGGGGTCCATCGGGCATCATACCGGGTAAAGTCACCGCCTGGTCATCCGAGGTTGACTCATCTCTGAATCTAACGCAGTTCATCTCCCGTCGGATGTCCGGTTCTTCTTTTGTTCCGATCTTCGGTTTTGCTCCTCCTCCTCCTCCGAATTCACCAGTTCCTCCACCACCGCCGATGCCCGCACCACCACCGGCACCGGCACCGCTACACGCCGGGATTGTCACGGAGTTCTCCGGTGACGTGGTGCTGTCAGGGTTGCTGCCTCGGAGTTTCCGGACCCGGCTGAAAGAATGCCTCTTCCTACGGGCGCTCGCCGGTACACGGTTGCTCTGCCGTAGCAGTTTGCTCAGCCCGGCCGCCATGGTGATTGCTACGAAGCAACGCGTCGACGATACCAACAACACAACCACCACTGACGGATGATTTGTCGTCGTTTGATGGCTCCAGACTCCGAATGGAGCCGCAGTCTGTAATAATATCGATCGACTGATGAGATTGTCTCTTAGCGATGCCGCCGGGGATCACGCCATGAATACGATCGTCAAGCGATGACTATCAAGAGAAAAGCCAGTCCACAATGGTCGTCCGGACCCCAACGACACAGCTGCCTGGACACGCTACGATGAAACGTGCATCTATACGATAACCGTATTACTGCAACATCCAATGATGATGTAGGCCTACCACTCAGCACATGTCATTCATTATCAAGATTAAACCAGTGGTGGACAGCCTTTCCATATCCGACATGCCTCGCTATACGGACACCATCTGCTATTTTGAAGATGGCATATATTGGAATTCATTCAGTACTGAAACCAAAATAATTCCCTGCCCCCAAAAGAAGCTTTAGCTGGTCAAGGGGTAACGTTGCATCAAATTCAGACTGATGAAACTGAACTTACCAGCACGTCCATGGTAATACTGCACTGTATATACAACCACACACAGCACAGCAGCAGCAATGGTGAACCTCCACAGCGTTATCTTGGTCTCATAACATATCTTGCTTTGCTACATCCATCACATACAATCTCCTCGTAATGTCAACACGTTTGCTCAAGAAGATGGCCGAACGTGTCTTCATGTCTGGAGGCCTAGATTTCAACGCTTGACATGACAAGCCGTGTGTTTTATTAGCTAGTACGAGTTCTTTCATGCATATTCCAATGCCAGGTCGTTATATACGCACATTCACCAGACGTCGTCCAGTGTACGCGTAATTGCTATGCGCAGTTGATGTGTATTTCCCCCTGGCGTCTTAATAATGAGATGGGGGAATTTCAAACGTGTAGTTCATGTTTTACCTTGATGCGTTCATGATTGGCGAGTACAGAGCAAACGTGGAAATTTACCAAAACCTACAGTGGCTACATTTTCATCAATAATTCTTTATTTTCAGCTTCAACAAGAGGACTATTGTCACAGTGAATCTATACAAGAATAATTTCTCATAAATTTAATTAAATTGATTTCGATAGACATTCATTTTCATTTCATTGTTAATTAAACAGAAGGCAAATTAAATCATTGTGATAATTAAAAAATCTGGAGAAATGGAGGTAAATCTTTATAAGCTTTGCTTGTATTGGGAGATAAAGACTGGATTATGATAAAGATATACCACACAAAAGAAACACAAGATTAGTTAAACAACACACAGACAAAGGTCAGACATTAACATTACGGTATAAAGATGGACATGACAAAAAAAAACCTGCTAAAATATTTCTCTCTGAAATGCTTTATTTGTTTAGAAAATAATTCTCAAACAAATAATTTACGTCGTACGAGATAAAAAAAATATATCCTTACTGAAAAAGAGTCGTTTTGGGCCATTTTCTCGTGAATAAGAAGTTCGATTGACCTTAAATTTTCAGAGTTGTGTTATTTAATGTAAATGCTGAATTAGACAAAGTGTGAGCGTTGTTCAGTGACTTTTACCAATCATGTATTATACCTTAAAAAACAACACAAAATAGCATGTTTAAAGTTTGTATCATACTTTGGTAAGAAACCAAAACAGAAATGTTCACAGATTTACGTATAACTTACAGGGTATGAAGATGGTGTTGGGTAGAATCATACCATTAAAAAATTTCCGCATGAAATGGTGTATTTATCCAGAAATTAGTAAAACAAAGACCGAAAATCTGTTTGATCTTTTAAAAGATCAAAAAGATCAAGCACTGCATGAACGTTTGTAATTCAGCCTTTGTGTAAGTATCATGCTCGAAATGCTTCCGGGACCGCGCACCTAGCAGGAATACACAGCAATGGTGGAATTGGTAGAATGCACGAATCGTTACCAATGTGAAAGCGTCAAACTCTATGTAAACTTGTAATAAACTGCTGCAAACTCCTTATGAGCCACAAATGACCTGAAATTGATAAAAAAAAACTATTGGAGTTAGGAGGATCTGACGCGTTTCGATCTTTGCAGGATCTTTCTCAAAGGCTAAATGACTCTATAGACGTTTACGAAACGGAGGCTCAGGCTCAGGCTCAGGCTCAGGCTCAGGCTCAGGCTCAGGCTCAGGCTCAGGCTCAGGCTCAGGCTCAGCCTCAGGCTCAGCCTCAGGCTCAGGCATTGACATCAATGTCCTAAAAATATAGGTTGTGGTTTTTCATTGAAGCTGAAACTCTGTTTCCCTTTTCAAACCGGATAATTTATTCCGAACCGCAGCCGAAAGCCTCTATTTTTGTACCCCTTATTTCAGAATGGATTTATGAAATGGAGCTGGAGAATGAGATGGAGCCTGAGCCTCCGTTCCGTAAACACCCTTATATAAACTTCATTGAAAACCAAAATGAATTCGAACGTTTCTAAGTTAAAGGCTTTGTTCAAATCCGGTGAAAATATTCTTCTTCTTTTTTGAAAAGCTGGCTTTTCGGTGCCGAAAGCTGGATTTAAAACTTAATCTCGTTTTAATAATGTGCGATTCGAAATCAGTTTGCCGCCAAGAGAGGGCGCTAGATAGAGACGGGCAACGGTCGAACTTCTTTGCAAATGTTTCCACGTTTAATTTTCAAGCACCGTTAACTCTTCAAACATTTGAAAAACGAAACGATATTTTTATGACGTCTTCCGTGTACAATATGTCATGTGGCACAATCTCTTCATTCCGTTTTGGGAGCCTCAAATGGCAGTAGCGAAATAAGTCCCAAGCCTAGCCTCTACTCAATTATGCCAGGTCGTGTCTCTAGATACACATACTAATGTATAAGCACACTCACTAGCACAAGGCATGGGCACCCGTCTAGACACAGCCCGAGGCCTGCAACCATTCACAGACAGCACGCCGTCTGCCAACGAATAAAACATATCCAACTACACGTTAGCCACAGAATCTCCAAGCTTGAGGGTGAACAAATATGTATATGCAATGGACGCTACTGCTCAGGCATCACACAGGTGGTCGTGTATTACTGTATACATCTCATTTACCATTATTGACAGAGCGATATGAATACGTATTTTATATCAGTCGTTATCATCGAGGGATACAATTATGTACAGTGGTTGAAACACCTCGCTGCACCTGCAAAGCACTTGTTGGGGGCTCTTCCTGTTCTTGCACAGTGAAATAATATTATCAGGTTCAAATTATCATTTCATTTCTTTTGCCTGCCGCAACATCCCACTTCAAATGTTAAGGGTATTTTATAATTGCCCAGCACCTTCCCCATCCGTCTTTGCCTTTGCATCCTAATCATGTTGTATAAGCCCCATCCCAGTTTATAATTGTCTACAACAGACTAGACAGACGACTAGCTCAAATTCATCTTTTCCATGTTTTGCAATGGGAGGAATCGTTATACATTCATTTCCTGTAGTTCAATCAGGCGATGCCCACGCACCAGAGGCGAACGATATACAATGGGAGACTTTTGAGAACCGGTCTTCAAGTCAACAGCGCAAAAAGAGAAAAGAGAAAAGACTTACGAAATACTGTGGCCGTTTTCCACGATTTTCTCAAAAAGTGGGCAACGTATGGGACTGAAATTTTCACAGATGACTGTGACTGTATCTTCCTTGAAATTTTTGCCCATGAATCTGTACTTCTTTGACAAAAAAACCAAAGTATGATAGGCCCTACTACCTTTAAGAAGTAATTGTAGTATTAAGACGGCAACAATTAAAAGTATAATAAATGATTGGTAAAGGTCACAGAATAGCACCCGTACTTTGTCGGAAAGCATGTATACATGAGGTAATACATCTGTAAACATTTGAGCTCAATCGGACATCTGAGTCATGAGAAAACAGCGAAAACCAGAATAATTTTTTCTTATTAAGAATGGTTTTGATCTTAACCGAAGATCAAAACTGTTTTCGGTCTTTGTTTTACTACTGTATAAATACAGCATTTCAGGGGGAAATATTTAGCGGTATGTTTCTACCAGCACCACCTTCATACCCTGAAAGTTATACGTCAATCTATGAAAATTTCTGTTTGGGTATGTCACAAATCCTGTACTGTACCTTTGATATGAATTATTCCTATTACATATTCATTTATCACCGTATGGTAAAGTACAATAATAAAATACAGCTGTTTTCCTAGTAATCCTAATCGTTCCCAATAGAACTATCTATAATTATTCATTTGGCACACGCTAGGCCTTTTCTTTGCTGTTAAATTCCTTCTTTAGAGTAATATTATTCATGTAGGCTCATGCATAATCACGATTTGATAATCCCTTTCGATTCAGTGTTATCGTGCGATATACGATCCTGGATGTTTATATTTTAGGGTGCTGGTACTTTACTATTACTGTATTATTCATTTCTGGTTATGGAACCAAGGATTCCTAAATAGCGTCCAAGGCACTGTAGCTCGAATTCGAAAATTTCTGGGTAAAACCCACAGAATCAGGTAGGATTATTGTTGTTTATACATAATGCGTGGGGTGTTCCACTTAGTAGTTGAAATTCAACCGATTGAATTTGGGTCCCATAAAAACATCGCGCACTCAAACCGGACTGTCACAAAGTCAAGTTTACCGTACATGTTGCTGACTACCCCGTGAACGCAGACTGGCAAAGAGGATTTCCTACTTGAACTCAACAGACAGCATTTCCACTTCCACTGATTCGTATAGCGTAAAAGCCAGAAGCCTTTTCACATGACGCTATTAAACTCTCAACCATTGAGAAATTCTCTCATGATTGCGAATTCAAATCTGACAAAAGTGTCATCGTGTGAAATGACACCAATACTTGAGAGTTACCGACGTCTCTGGTGAATCTTTGAGAGATTTTGGCCGAGGTCCAGACCCATGAGAGAATTTCTCAATGGTTTAGAGTTTTTTTGCATCGTGTGAAAAGGCCTAAATAGGGGGAAATGTCCAAGCTAAGCGATTATTATTTAAATTAATTTTGTATAATTATGAAATAAGCGCGTAATAGCATGTGATGTAGGCTTTCTGTAATCCTACCTTTCCAATCAGCAGAATGCAGAATGCTGTGCGTTGGGTTCAAGTAGGAAATCCTCTTTGCCAGTCTGCGTTCACGGGGTAGTCAGCAACATGTACGGTAAACTTGACTTTGTGACGGTCCGGTTTGAATGCGCGATGTTTTTATGAGACCCAAACTCAATAGGTTGAATTTCAACCACTTAGTGGAACACCACACGCATTATGTATATACAACAATAATCCTACCTGATTCTATGCTATTTACCCAGAAATTTTCGAATTCGAGCTACAGTGCCTTCCGGCGACCTACTTTTTCTCTTGTGCGTTAATCATGTTACCCTTACTTCAGGTAGGAAACGGTAAAAACCGATATTGTCTTATAATTTAAAGTTGGACAAAAGATATAAACTTGGTCTCAATGATGTCAGTCTCTAGCAGTAATGTGCTTTTTATTTTGTCCTATGCCATCATCAAACATTCTAGCGCCCTCTAGCGGCAATTAGACAACTATCCAAAATGCATTTTCAGATGATGTCTGTGGTGAAAATTAAGGTAATTGCTTCAAAAGAAACATTTATGATGACCTTTAGCAACAATGGTGCCAAGATTTAGATTGATGACGTCATCAGACAGGACGTTACAATGGAAAACCTTTTTTTTTTCTTTAAGAAAGGCTTCAAATTAATCACGAGAGATATAATCTTGGTGTTTCTTTAAAATGGCAGAATAAGGTAGTTCTGTAAAGGTATGTGTCTACGCAATCGGCGAGATGGACATTCCCAGCCTGACAATTGTATTTGGACACCCTGAAACTGTGCCTCGAATTAAACCACGCGCGCCAACAGCCGATTGATTCTCCACCTAATCATTTGTATCATCAAGGGTTCCTAAAAAGCTCATTTTACAAAATAGTAAAACCTGATTCCCCTTTGCTATGACTTGTCTCAGTTCAAACAAAACATAAACCACTAATCTGTCTTCCTCCTAAAATCTTATGCTCATTGTTCCTCTCTTTAATTACTATTCAGCCCTCACCTTGAGTGGCCTTCTGGGGCCTTGTGTTGGGCGACTCCCGTAAAAAATACATTTATCGCACTTTATAACAGTGTGTCCCCCAAAAACCGATACTCAAAAAATAATGAAAATAAATTGTATGTTTTCAGCTATTTGATTTTTAGTATATTGCATTCAATGTATCCCAGGCCATGTTCTGACGAAATGTCAATGCAATCCATTCATGTATCACTTAGCAATTACTGATTGTCTGGAAAAGTCCACTTTCCTGCCATTACAATTGAGAGAGAATGGTGTTCGTGTTAACATTCTGAGTTATGATCTGTAAATTCCTCCTCGACGCGGCCGCCCACTTTCACTATTTGATATTGATATTCACTGAAGTTCAGCACGTAGCTAGAGCTATATCAAACCAGCTCTACTGCTGCTGCTCTGCTGCTGCTGCTCTGCTGCTGCTGCTCTGCTGCTGCTGCTCTGCTGCTGCTGCTCTGCTGCTGCTGCTGCTGCTCTGCTGCTGCTGCTCTGCTGAAGTTATGATCTGTACATCTTCCCTCGACGTGGCCGCCCACAATCACTACACACAGATCACCACTAAGATGACCACAAATAGCTGAAACATACAATTTCTTTAAATTTTGTTTTTGAAAATGGGTATAATCGTTTTGCGGGGGACACACAGTATATTAATAATGCACAGTAATAACAATATAAAAATCCGATGAGCTTAAGAAGTATTGGTAGTATTAAGACAGCAACCATTAATATGAATGATTCGAATTTCATGTATATACAATAAAGGTCAAATGCACTTTTGTGTTTATATATTCATTTATCACCGTATGGTAAGGTACAATTAAAACCAACAACTGTTTCCTTAATCCCTTCGCATTCATTAATGAAACAATACAGCGACCTAATTCAATTGACACACGCTATTATGTATGCATTTAAATTCCTTCTTTTTTCATCCTTAATATGAAGTCATGTTATTCATGTAGGCTCATGAATATTCATGATTTGATAATCCATTTCAATTCAGTTGAGCAGTTCTGCACATCACGTGATTAAGGACTCTGGATATGTTGATACACGTATAAGGGCGATGGTACTCTTGTGTGCTATGACTCGTTGGTATAAGTTTAACGCATGATGCGCAGTGCAGGACCAAATACCATCTAGTCATTGACGTTGGTCTGCTTTCGACCAATCACAGGTAGTTTGGGTCTTATGCTAAGTGATGTTGGTAATGACCCATACTATTATTTTTGTACATAATGCAATGTGGTGTTAAACGTCCAGGGGCCAAATATCTTCCACCTAAGTGGTTGAAATTCAACCGATTGAATTTGGGTCCCATAAAAACATCGCGCACTCAAACCGGACCGTCACAAAGTCAAGTTTACCGTACATGTTGCTGACTACCCCGTGAACGCAGACTGGCAAAGAGGATTTCCTACTTGGACTCAACGCACAGCATTCTACATTCTGCTGATTGGAAAGGTAAGATAATGAAACTTGTAATGGCGCCGTATATCTGCACTCCTTCTGCAGAGTTGATATTGACGCTCTGCTGCTATGTTGAATATTGTCCAAAAATGCAATCAACAAGAATTTTCCTGTGTGTGCATAAAATAACAAACCATGGAATCAGTGAATCACAGACTCGGAAACACGATACAAAGGACTCAGTATAACAAAGCTCATTTTTACAAGAAACTAGCTGCACTGGGAATGTGAAAAAAAAGGTAGTTCAAGGGCAAAATACACATGTGGTTGGAAATTAAAGGTAGTATCATACTTTGGTAAGTAACCAAAACAGAAATGTTCACAGATTTACGTATAACTTACAGGGTATGAAGATGGTGGTGGTAGAAACATACCGTTAAAATATTTCTGCCTAAAATGCTGTATTCATCCAGAAAAGACTAAAACCAGTGACCAAAATTATTTTTGATCTTTTAAAGATCAAAAATAAAAGAGAAAATACTTAAGAAATACTGTGGCCGTTTTTCACGATTTTCTCAAAAAGTGGGCACCGTATGGGACTAAAATTTTCAAAGATGACTGTGACTGTATTTTCCTTGATATTTTTACCCACGAATCTGTACGTCTTTTACAAAAACCAAAGTATGATACTACCTTTAAAGAAAATATCGGGGACCGCTCGAAATTAATAATCCCATGCCTTTGTTACAGTCACATAGGCCTACCCCAGGAGTGACGTACGAAACAACCTTCACCTGATCAATGCAATGATTTTAGGATATAAAAGAAGATATCAAGCAAACAAAATCCTGGTCGTGGGAAGTTCTTCATCGCTGGATCGTTCTTACAAAACCCGACTCACGTTGCTTTGCGTGGTATGCATTTATCATACACAAGTCAATTTGGTGTTTTCATTTAGTTAATATTCCTATGTAATCACCCAAGGACCCCATGTTATGAAACTGTGCAAGGAAACGACACTGTGGTAAGGGAACTATTATTCTAAACTTGTGACAAATTGGAGGAATTATTCTTTGGAGAACGACACTGTGGTAAGGGAACTTTTATTCTAAATTTGTGACAAATTGGAGGAATAATTCTTTTGCACAATTAAAGCTTTCAATACAGCTTGATCTTTATGATATTATTTTAAGATTTGTTTGTTTGTACGTGTATTTGTTTGTATGAGTACAGCTGTTTGTTTTGGGGCGTTCGTTGCATGGGCTTGATTCTGTTGGTCGGCAGTTAGACGAGTTGTTCATTTGGCCGGTCGGATGGTTGGTCGGCTGGTTGGTTTGTTGGTAGGTTGGTAGTTTGACCATTGACTCATTTGGTCAGGTGGATGGTCCACGTTCAGTCCATGAATTGCATGATCTTCCGTCCATCCGTCTACCTCTCTGTCTGTTTCTCTTATGTTGCCAGGAACAACCAGAAACAATCAAATTACCACGATGGTTCCGATCATCACGAAGTGTATCTGCATCTGGTTGGTCTTAGTGTCAATGGTTGACTCAGAGGATGTGTCACAAACTGAGACAAGAAGCTTGGAAGAAGGTAAGCTTCAGGCAATCTTCAAACTACAATTGCGCTGGAGTTCCTATACATGTAAGCTAGCTTATAACCCTGCTTATAGGGGCTGGAGAAGAACAAATCATACATTATAAGCAAAACCTAAATCAGGCAGAGGCTAAAGAACCAGTCCATAAGAAGAACGATTGACACCAACACTCAGGTTCAGAGTTGTAGGAAGAAATAAGAAAAATAGCACAAAGTCAGCATGACTCTCTGAAATATTTAGGTATACATGTATTGTATTCTGAAAAAGGTTGTTGTTTTTGTTGTTGTTGATGCTGCTGTTGTTGTTTTTTGTTAATATTGTTGCTGTTATTGTTGTTATCATTGTCGTTGTCGTCATTGTCATTGTTGTTGTTATTGTTGTTGTTGTTGTTGTCATTATCATTGTTTTTGTTGTCGTCGTCGCTGTTGTTGTTGTTATTATTGTCGTCGTCATTGTTGGCATCATTGTTATTGTTGTCATCGTTGTCGTCATTGTCGTCAAAGTCGTTTTCTTTGTTATTGTTGTCGTCGTCGTTGTTGTCATTGTTGTTGCCGTCGTTGTTGTTGTTATTGTTGTTATTGTTGTCGTCGTCGTTGTTGTCATTGTTGTTATTATTGTTGTCATCATTGTCATTGATATTGTTGTTGTCGTCGTTGTTGTTACTGCTGTTGTTGTTATTGTTGTCGTCATCGTTGTTGTCATTGTTGTTGTCATTGTTGTTATTATTGTTGTCATCATTGTCATTGATATTGTTGTTGTCGTCGTTGTTGTTACTGTTGTTGTTATTGTTGTCGTCATCGTTGTTGTCATTGTTGTTGTCATTATCACAATTGTCGTTGTCGTTGTTATAGTTGTCGTCGTCGTTGTTGTCATTGTTGTCGTCGTTGTGTCGTCATTGTTGTTGTTATAGTTGTTGTCGTTGCTACTGTCATTGTTATTGTTGTTGTTGTTGTCGTTGTCGTCGTTGTTGTTGTTGTTGTTGTTGTTGTTGTCGTCGTCGTCGTCGTCGTTGTTGTTATTGTTATTGTAATTGTTATCGTCATTGTTTCTGTCGTTGTTATTGTTGTTGTCGTTGCTACTGTCGTTCGTATTGTTGTCATTGTTGCGGTTGTTCTTCTTGTCATCGTCGTTGTCGTGTTTCCGTCGTTGTTGATGTGGTTGGTGTTCTTCTTCTTTGCTTGTGTTTTCTTTGCACTTGTGGGTATAAAAGTTACACATTTTCATGAATGGCATTCTTCCATCTTTCAGTGCTGGAGGACCTGATTCGACTTGAAGATGATATTGCCCGGAAGGCCGTGCAGAAGCCCGATTTCACGGCTGTGGTCATGGGTAATGAGGGTGCCGGCAAATCCACCATCGTGGCTCAGTTACTGTATTCCAGCAGTCAAAGTAGCATTGACAAGACGGTCTTTGCTAACTACCTGACAGAAGCTCAAAATGTAGGTGTCTATGAAGATCATTACTAACGGCAAGCGAGAGGTTGATATTGCGATCTTCCTTCTTCTTCTTCTGAAAAAGTTACGGGACAAATAGAGCAATTTTATAGGAGCGGTTAACTGTAATGTTGACAGTATGTAAATACTATGCGGCGACAAATTCTGGCCTAATTAGTGTCGTTTATATTTGATATTTTGGTAGAGTGGCAACGAATTCTCCAAGTTTGCTTGGGCGTTGGACAAACTGTCGAAAACGACGAACAATTTGGAGAAAAAGTGGGCATTTGAAACTCCAAAGTACAAGTGCACTGCCGTGGATAGACCGAGATTTGCAACTTTCTTCAATATTCTGTCTACTTCAGAACCGGTAAGAGAAACTATGTTGGTGCTCAGTGTATTTAGACCATGTCTGTAGAGGGAACGCGTTTCGTTGATGTGTCTTTGCTTTTACACTTTCTGTTTACAAAGACAGTGTTTCTTTGTTGCGTATTGAGGAATTTCCATTGCTAGACATTTCCTTTTGGTTTTGTTTTTCCTTTGTTTGGTTATGCTGCTGCTGCTGTTCCTGTTGCTGCCTTGTTGTTGTTTTTGTTGCCACGCTGCTCTGAGCTGCTCTAAGCTGCTCTACTGCTGCTGCTCTGAGCTGCTCGGGGCTACTGTTGCTGCTCTCCTGCGCTGCTACTGCTGCTACTCTGGTCCTGCTCTGCTGCTCTGTTGCTCTGCTGCTCTGCTGCTGATGCTGATGCTGCTGCTGCTGATGCTGATGCTGCTGCTGCTGATGCTGATGCTGCTGCTCCTGCTGCTCTACTGCTCTGCTGCTGCTCTGTTGCTGCTCTGCTGCTCTGCTAGTCTGCTACTCTGCTGCTGCTGCTGCTGCTGCTGCTACTACTGCTAATGCTACTGCTCTGCTGCTGCTGCTGCTGCTCTGCTTCACTGCTCTGCTGCTGCTCTACTGCTGATCTACTGCTCTGCTGCTGCTCTGCTGCTGCCCTGCTGCTGCTCTTCCCCTCTGCTGCTGCTGCTGCTGCTGCTGCTGTTTCCTGCTCTGCCGCTGCTCTTCTGCTGCGGCTCTCCTGCTACTGCTCTCCTGCTCTACTGCTGCTGCTGCTGTTGCTGTTTTATTGAAATGAGATTCTTTTACCATTCATTGCCTTTCTTTTGGTTGTCTTAGCCCAACTGTGCCATTATAGTGGTGTCAGCTGCCTCCACAGAATATGAAGTAGGTATGGGCACAACAGGTCACACCCGAGAGGACATCAGACTGGCATTCAGACTTGGTATCAAACAGATCATTGTTGCTGTCAACAAGATGGACACTCAAGGATACTCTCAGGTAATTTAACAGTTTCTCTAGACTGGCCATTGTTTAGTGCAACTGGAGTCAAATTGGTATGGGCGGCCAAAAGGGCCAAAATTAAAAAAGTTTAGAGGAACAATTAAAATCATCCAAAGATCAATTTTATTCAAAGAAAGGGACAAAATAATCAACAAAAGAACAAATTCACGAAAGGACAAAATGTAAACCAAAGGACAAAACTAGAAGAAGACAACTTCACAAGAAGACAAAATCGAACAAATGACAAAACGACAAGAGGACAATTAAATTTACAAAAAGACAAAACTGCTTGTAATCTTGTCCTTTGTTTGATTTTGGTTTTGTCTGTTTGTAAATTTGTCCTCTTGTCATTATGTCCAATTTGTTTGATTTTGGTTTTGTCTTTTTGTAAATTTGTCCTCTTGTCGTTTTGCGACAGCTTTACTACAGCTTGACTGTAGCAGTAATAGGATTCTTGAGTAATTGCATCGGTTATTGTACGGTTCATGCATTTTGTTGAGATCCTTAAAGATACAGTACAGGTTTGGTAACAAACCCAAACAGAAATGTTCACAGATTTACGTATAACTTTCATGGTATGAAGGTGGTGCTGGTAGAAACATACCGTTAAAATGTTTTCGCCTGAAATGGTGCATTTACCCAGAAATTAGTCAAACAAAGACCAAAAACAGTTTTGATCTCGGGGTAAGATCAAAACCGATTTTGAGTCGGGTTTTCTCTATTTTCTCCTGACTCAGATGTCCGATTGAGCTCAAAATTTCACAGGTTTATCATTTCGTGTACATGTTGGATTAGACAAAGTTTGAGTGTTGTTCTTTGACCTATACCAATCATGTATTTTACCTTTAACTTAAACCAATTCCTAGAACAGTTTCCCTGAAGACTCAAAAACGTTCCCTCTAAAAAACTAGACAGGCTGATCTGATGGCAAAGGATGCTTTGCAACTCGAGGAGTGAGGTATCGCAACGTCACTTTTTGAAATCGATGCCAACTCACCGCAGAAATAATTATGTGCCGCTCACACAATAAACATCATCTTGAATACCGCCCTCTATGTTCGCAAACTCACTGCGGTGGGCGTACTTTGAAATCGTTGCAGGCTAGGTTCCTTGAAATAAAGCAAAGTCTCAGCACTTTCATGACCGGGGTTGGCTACGATTCCAAGGCCGTTCGTTTCATACCAATCTCAGCCTACAATGGAGACAACCTCCTGGCTCACTCCGCAAAGGTAAGCTTGCCTAAATATTTTCTTCTTAAATATTTTCTTCTTTTCTTCCTTTATTCACACTTTTTGAACTTCAGTTGAATGTTTTTTGTTAAAATGTGCGTAGTTTTTCAGGCAGCCAACTGTTCCAAAAAGTGTTTTGTACACACGTCAACAAAGGCAACAACACGCCAACCTAAATGGTGGATTCTTTCCACGTGACCCGTGACGTCATAAATGAAACAAGTTATTCACATATCCAGAATTAATGTGGTATCACCAGTTCTGAATTGTCTATATATTTGTGACGCGATGGAGGCGCCCTTTAAATACCATTATGTACGAAGCATTATACAGTCATGTAATGTGAAAGCCAAAAGAATATCCCTTAGTACAAAATGATCTAGTTGAATATATCCGAATTAATTTAAATTATCTATTTCTTAAAGTGACCTCGATCATTCATCGTATCAATTATTTAAATTGTTTCATGCCCTAGAACGTCGGTAGATGCAGCGCACTCAGCCATTGACTTAAATTGACAACGAATTTCATCAAATCATTTCAACAAAAGAGCGCGTTTGACAAGGCACATATACAAGCATTACAGATTTGCAATGGACAAACATGCATTCCCGGCAGAGTAATAATAAAATCATTTTTAATGTCCATAATCAAAAACATCTCAGTTTTTAGGCACAAGCCTGTGAAATCTCGACTGGTGTAACCCAATAAATTGACTGCAAGGTGTTTTTCATTGATGCATTTTTGTCTTCTTGTACCGTTTTCGAAAGTGGGTATCGGCACCTTTGCAGTGGGCTATGTTCACACGGGAATCATTAAACCTGGTATGTCGGTAAGAGTCGCTCCAAAGAACATTTAGACAGTGGCTACATCGGTAAGGATGTACAATGAGGAGTTGGAAAAAGCTGGGCCCGGGGACCGAGTCCAGGTCGTGCTCAAATACGTCATGCAAAAAGACATCAAGCGAGGAATGGTGATAGGCGACGCCAATAATCACCCTCCAAAAGAGACCGTCTCCTTTCAAGCTCTGGTAAGATCAAAACATCGTGATGTAAGATATTTCTTGGTCTGTTGTAGTTGGTCTTCCTATACTATATCAAGACCTGGGTCGATTTCATGGAGCTGTCAAGCACAAACAAATTGCTCAGCACAAACTGTCTTGCTCAATAAAACAACGCACCATTAAACATTCCGTTTGATATTTCAGGGTCAGCGTACAACAGCCAAAGAACAATCACAAGTGATACATAACGCATTTGTATTAATCATCAAATAACCACAAGGGAAAGTAACTGAATTTGAGTCATTAAAAAGTGAACAAAGAAAAATTGACTGGAGCGGGATTCGAACCGGCGACATCCTGAATACCGTACAGGCGCTCTAACAACTGAACCATACAGCCCTACGTTGGTGGTGACACCAATAGTCAATTATCTTTGCTCGTTTTGCGGTCAGAAGCCATGAAACCACGCCCACACCGCCATACTCTAGGATCATTTCATCGATACACGCATCAATGCGGCAACCTGAGAACGTTACATGGGGGATCACTCAAAGAGGATAAGGCTAATAAGTCACCAACGTAGGGCTGGATAGCTCAGTTGGTATATAGCGCGCCAGTACGGTATTCAGGAGGTCGCTGGTTCGAATCCCGCTCCATCATTCAATGTGTTCTTTGTTCGCTTTTCAATCACTTTAATTTCAGTTAGTTTCGCTCGTGGTTATTTGATGATTATATTAATTAAAAAGCCGTTTCATCCTCTTTGAGTGATCAGACAAAGGTGTGAGTGGTACCTTTACCGATCATGTATTATACTTTTAACCCCCATAATCCTCTCTCTCTCCCTCCCCTCCCCCACTTTGTCCACCTCCCCTCCCCCTCCCCAGATATCTATCCTCCCTACTTCCCCAGATATCCTAGTGGGTTTCAGTCATTTCATCAATGTACACACGCTCGGTTTCGCCTGTACATTTGAGGAGCTCATCGAGAAATACGACCAAGAGGCAGGCAGGGTCCTGGTCAGCAAACCAACAAGTCTCAAGGCTGGTGACATGGCCCTGGTCAAGGTGAAGCCCCTGGCTGGAAAGCGAATAACCGTTGAGCCCTTCGGGGCCTATCCAAGCTTGGGTATATTTGCGTTGCACGCCGATAGACCTACAGTTGCTATTGGTCTCATCACAGAAGTGACAACCCTAGACGTGGAAGCTAATGTCATGAAAGGATCTTAAACAGTTGTATGACTATATATAAGCTTCCTTATGATAAAATCAATATTACTAGCTCCTTCTCTATCTTTAGCAATAGTTTCGTAAGGAATGCAGGATGTGGGTATTCGTTGGTATTTTCTTTTTATTACTATTAAAAGCTGTTTGAATCGTAGCTAGTTAGACTACTAGATCAAATCTGAAAATCGTGCATTTATATTGATACGTAACAATTTATTCATTCAAAATCTTATAATTATTGGTTTTGGGGTGAGCAAACAAAAATCTCGACCTTCAACTGCACGGGATTGAACTCTAGCCCTGTACCCTCTGACCTAACCAGTCCCATAGTTGAGATTTTCTTGGCTGCACATGCACGCGCTAAAAAGTCACGAAATAAAACGTCACCTGAATGAGGCAAATAGAATAGGCAACATCAAATTACCAGAGGAAATAAGCTGTATGTTTAGATCCATTATTAGGTTACTCAATGCAAAATTAGTTTGACAAGCCAATGGTACTTTACATACCATACTAAATAATTGTTTAGCCTCATTCACGTGACTAACGGCAGCACTCACCCTGAATGCGCGTCTGATACGCGTTTCCCATCTGGTGTTTTATTCTTCTGATATCGATGGGCCTGTCTGTTTACAGGCACGAGATCAGTGATCCTGCTGATCCGGACCCTGCTTCAGCGTAACCTGCATGGGACGTGGATCTGCAAGATCACTGATCGCGAGCCTGAAACAAACTGGGGCCAATTCCACAGAGCTGCTTAAGCACAAAAGCTTTGTGCTTAAGCATGAAAAGTCTTCCTTGAACAGGATTACCAACCCAATTTTCATGTCATGTTTACTGCTTTTGACTTGTGTTTGGCCATTGTTTACCGAGCATAAACATTCACAAGGTGTTTTGGCTAGCATACCTATTTTATTTACCAAGGTTTTTGGTGCTTAAGCAAATGTTGGTGCTTAAGCAGCTCTATGAAATTGGCCCCATACAGGTCCCATGTGGAAGTAGGAGAGGAACGCGTGTTGCCCACGTTTGCCTGATGGGCCAGATGCAGCGGCTTACTGGAATTAGAAAAGGGTTTTCATATACGGCTGTAAGAGGCATTATATTATCAGACCGAAGGAAACCCGCGAAAGTGTGGATACCAACATCCCCATAAACTACTGACCAATAGGAAAAGAATCGTGAATCTATGAGGTTTCCTATTGGTGGATATCATAATGGTATCTAGGGGTGTGTGTTCTGAGACCAAATCCAACTTTGGTTAACCATTGAGCTAGACTTCATTACCCTCAAATCCCATTAAGGCTATGGTACGTCATGACAGTGTGTATCTTTATAGAAAGATTTTAATTTGATCTTTTTTTCAAAATGTAATCAATAACCATTACTTATCCATTATTTTAATCAATTAGATATCCCGTATTTTAATCAATTAGTTTTCCATTATTCCAATCAATTAGTTATCATTTATTGTAATCAATTAGTTATCGATTATTCCAATCAATTAGTTATCAATTATTGTTATCAATTAGTTATCGATTATTCCAATCAATTAGTTATCAATTATTGTTATCAATTAGTTATCAATTATTTTAATCAATTATTTTAATCAATTATTGTCATTTATTGTGGTGACATGTTTACCTTTGGGATTATTACATAATACCTAATTCCAGGACTCAATTCCAAAATCAACCAAGAATACTCAAACTAGGGCCTTCTCCAACAGTATACTCCATATCGGTATTCGCAGTGTAAATTGTGGTAGAGGCGTATGTTGTTTAAAGTGACGGTCAATTAAACGTTTAAGATTACTATAAAAGCATATGTTCTTCACACTTTGTTCTTCATGTTTTCTCTTCTGTTCCTTTTTTTTTTTTATTCGAAATTAGAAAACTTGACGGTGTTTGTTGGCAAGAATACATGTATACCATTTACCGTGCACATGTTTCGCACAGTACTCAACAAGTATTCAGTAAACTTCAACTCAAAAGTATCGATGATAAACACGGTCAAAGGTTAAAGATTCCACACGGGTCCCTCGTGTATGGAGAAAAACTTACGGGAATTTCCCTTTGAAAATATGAAGGGTTTTGTTTACTCCTTTTTACAGGTGACTGTATTGTTACGGCCTGGTGTGAGGCTAGTCAGCCCCGTGACTAAACAATATCAGGGAGAGATATAAATAGCACATGGAGTGGAATTTGCCTGGTACAGCTTAGTGCAGGAGGAAAACTTTATTCTGACGGCAGTTTTTTCATTCTATGATATGACCGTGAATTTTAGTGAACTGAACTTTGAAGCAACTTACAGCAAGAGCTCCTTGTACCTCTCATGTCTTGCGAAGAGACAGACACTATTGTGCCTTCCCTGGGCACTGCAGTCAGTGTGGTCCCAGTATACGTTCAGTGAGGTCTGCTATATATTTTTGCATAGCAAAGTCCTTCACGTATCAATTTCCCGACCTTTATTTTTTTTTAATATCGACTGAGGCTTCGGCTGTTAACAAGTTGTTTTGATTTTGGTTTTTCAGATTTGTCTGGGTTTTTTTTTTTCGTCCATGCATTCCGGAACTTCTTTTCCACATCAAACATTGTATACTTCTAAACCGACCTTTACGCGCATTGATACAAGACCTAATATATGACGTCATGCCATGTGAGCATTAAGAATCCCTAATACAAATTGGCAGATTGTTACTTTCATACTTATTTCCTTCAGGAAATTAAGTCACGTGATAAACAGAAGGCCTATTCTTTCATAACTAACCCTAATTGTTACCCCAACAGCCCCACTCTCACACCATTCTCCATGCAGCCAAATTAGGCTATCTGTACCCAATGAACAAAATTATTCCGCTTGTGTCATTATTACGCATAGTCCATAGAAATCTAGAATTATACTTGTTGGGTATAGGGGAGTCACTGAAGTTCCTCACTTACATGCCTGGTGTTTCCTTAAAGTTAGGTAGTTTCATCATACTTTGGTAGCATACCGACACAAAAATGTTCATAGATTTACCTATAACTTAGAGGTATATTAAGATGGTGATGGTAGAATCATACCTTTTTTGCCTGAAATGCTGGGTTTTTTTGTTTGTTTTCAGAAAAAGACTAAAACCAGTGACCAAAATTATTTTTGATTTTATTTTTTTGATTTTGATTTTAAAGATCAAAAAAAAGAAAAGAGAAAAGACTTAAGAAATAATGTGGCCGTTTTTCACTGTTTTCTCAAAAAGTGGACACCGTATGGGACTGAAATTTTCACAGATGACTATTACTGTATCGTCCTTGACATTTTTGCCCATGAATCTGCATCTCTTTGACAAAAACCAAAGTATGATTTTACCTTTAAATTTATTTGTATACCACTTCCTGTTTCCTCAATGAGACGTTTGTCACACTACCCCAAGGGTCGACGAGCGATTGGCTACGGTCAATAGTAGTCACTGTACTGATACAACAAGGAAGTCCAATGTCTTGATCTGTTTTTATTCTTCTTTTCATTCCATTTGATGGGGCATATACTGTGATACTTTCCAGACATTTTATACCCGTGATCATCCACTGTCCTACACAAGATCAACAGGACGGTTTTAAGTTATATTATGTTCACATCTGTTCATCAAACGAATTAACCAAACCATCTTTTGAAAGTTGTATGTTCGTTTCCAACCTGATATGAAAATAAAGTCATGTGCTATCTTTTTTATCCCAACTTCTAAACACATGTGTGCTATACAGCACACCCCTTCCGATAATGTTTAAAATCTCGCTTTCCATGACAATATAATCTGTGGATTTCGATTCAGTTATGTTAGGAGGGTCCATTTTACAATTACATGTAATACGAAAAAGCAACATTTTGTACAGAATGTGATATACGCCGATTGGCTTAACATAATGACGATACAAAAATGAAACAATAAAGAGTTGATAAACGTCAGTAACTGATAATATTAAATATTTTCGGTTTTATATGGTCAACAGAAGGCATACCTCGTCAAGGATTTATCAACTGATGCTCTACTCAAATATTTATACAAGCACATCAGATAAAACTCAATGATTTCTGTATACTGAACATGCCACGGGAATTATTGGTCTTCTACGCCATGCTAAACAAACAGACCACCAAACGCGATTTTGTAAAAGAAGGTCGACCAAGATATTTGATGGTTCCCTTTATAGTAAAATGATAAGTGTAATATCTGTCGTATTTACATGATAACACATAAACAATACGAAGTATTAAAAGGACAGTACAGGATTGGTAACAAACCATAACAGAAATGTTCACAGATTTACCTATAACTTACAAAGTCAAAAGATGGTGCTGGTACTCGGTAGAAACATGTCATTAAAATTTGTCTGCCTGAAATGGTGTATTTATCCAGACGAGTAAAACAAAAGACCGAAAACAGTTTTGATCTCCAAGATCAAAACCTCACAATTTCGCGTAATAAATGCAACGGTTTTTCGTCGTTTTCGACTGTTTCCAATGGGCAGTTGAGCTGAACAATTCACAGGTTTGTTTATATTCCATAATAAATCAAATCAAATCTGTCACCTTTACCAATCGTGTACTAGTTAAAGAAGAGAAGGTGTGAGTTTGAACCAGGCTAATATTGAATGCAAAATGAATTCATAAGATTGTGTACATCAGCAGAGTCCATGAAAACACAATGGCACAGTAAATAACAATGCAGACGCAAACCTCAAATAAGAACTGGGCCCAATTACATGGAATCCGTTACAGTTAACAAAAATTATTTACTAATACGGTAGCAGATTTTTTTCTGCTTACGGTTAGCGTATTTCACGGGAGAGTTGTCTTTTTGGTAACGGTAAGTAAGGAATTTATGCAGAATGCATAATATGACAGCGCGTTAGCAGAAACGGTTACCCTAGAAATTCTTCGCTAACCGAAAGGTCTTGTTTACGGATTCCATGAAATAGATTTCACGCGTAGCAGTGCCCGTAAGCACAAAAAGAGGCCGTAACGGATTCAATGAAATTGGGCCCAGTACTGGCACACAAATACCGTATGGCATGTCAGCGGCCTAACAGGGTAGAATAGAACGGCACATTCTCATCACTTAAAAAAAAACGCGTAGTGCCGAAAGCAACTTTAATTTGTTTTAAAATATACCTATGCCTGTTTTGCATATTCACTTTTGTTACACCCATTGATTTTGATTGTCTCAGATGCGCAACCCTGAAAGAACTCATGATTTTTAATGGAAATATTAATTTGCAGCCACTGCATTTTCGCTGGTGTTTTCCATCCATGATGATTGAAATAAAATACCTATGGAGTGTGTTGAATTTAGTTTTACTAAAATGCAAGATCTTTTTACACTCGATCTTAATTTACGTTTTGGTTTTCTGAAGATGATTTCTCTGAGTTATTAGCATATTTCATGACGGTATTGGCAACGTCTAGTCTCTTGGCTCCCATCATTACAGAAGCCAGCCACTCCAGGCTCTTGGCCTGGCGCTCTGCTTCATCCAGGAGGGTCTCTGTCGGATTGTAAGTCGGTGTGTTCTTCAGCAGAGGGATAAGGGAATCCATCTCCAGTGCAGAGGCCAGAACACGCCAGTCGTTACCCAGGGGGCACAGAGGGTCGAGGAGCGCAACCAACTCCATACAGAGCTCGTGTGGAATGGTTCGCTGGGTGCATACACTTGGGATGGAGGTTGATGAAGGGTGGATGTGTATCTGCATGTTCTGCGTGCAGGGCTGTTGCAAGGGGCGGTCCGTTGTCTCGGCAACAGATTCGTTATCCGTGTTGGTATCTGAGGAGGTATTCGATGGGGAGGAGGAGGAGGAGGTTAGAGAGGATGAAGAGAAGGAAGCCCTGCTTGATTGTGAAGATGAAGACCGGACGCTGTCCGAACTAAAACTTCCACTGCTTTCGCTGCCACACCGTCTCCTCTTGCCACGCCTACCGGGAGGGAATACATTAATGACTGCCCGATTGGTTGCAGATGCGTTGTCGTTCTTATGCTTGGACATGCTTGAGGATCTCATCGAGGCCAGGACTTTCAAGTTTGTCTTGTTCATGTTGACCTTGTCTTTTCCCAGCTGACTGACCTCAAGTCTGACGTCGATGTCACGCACTCGCTCGTCCTCGTGCTTGAAGATGAAGGACACGCTGGGGCATTTGCCGTGCCACAGGCTCAGGAAGGGCACTTGTTCCTGGCGATCGTCCAGGCGATGCGACCAGCCCTCGTTCACGTGAAGTACGGAGGCTAGGATGTCCTCCCCACCACCGTGGAAGAGGAACTCCTTACGGGGACACAGCTGCTTGAAGTGGCTCTTGGCTTCGTTCTGGATGGCGAACTGGAGCGCGCACGGGGTGTTGTTAAGAAAGTACAGGCGAATCTCGTAGCGATGCTTCGGTCGCATCCTACCGCCGAACACGGCCAACTGCATCCACTTCTTGGTGGTCGCCTTACCCTCTGCAAGACAGGTGTACAGCGTGAAGTGCGTCAGCTGCACCTGTATCTCATTGAGGAGGAGGGTGTAGGGTTTGGCGCGGTCGTCCCTCCCGCAGACCTTCTTCCAGTCTTTGGTTTGCATGAGGTGCGTCTCGCTGGCAAACAGCGACACGTCTTTGGTGTCATACGCGCAGTGCTTGTAGCTCAGAACGGCAGGTTTCTTCAGAGTGAGACCGTGGGGACCGCAGTGGACCACGGGGCTTATTATGCTCTCCTCTCGGCCCATCTCGGGGAAATCTCCAAGGTCCCAGTCCAGGATTAAGGAGATGAGCTCCGTCCGGCCGGCCTCGATGGCATACGGAGGCACCGTAAGGGATATACCCATGTCACTAAGGACCAAGGTGTCGCCGAGATGGCTGACCTCTCTGGATATGAACACCACCAGCTTACTCCCAACCATGACCGTCTCGCTGTCCGTCATCCCGGTGCGGCACAGTTCCTGAAGCTCCTGGTCTGCCCTGAAGGCCAGCGATGACTCCCCACAGGTCGGCACCTGCGACTTGCCCGCGGGTGACCTAAGCCTACCATCGTAGGTATACAAGTACTCGTCCGCATGGTCCACGATCGACCGACTCGGCTTGATCCTCTCATCACCAGACACTCCCACCTGTGTGTTTGTGTATGTGGAGTCGTACGGGGACGGCGTGTAGCCACCGTTCACACCATACAGAGGTAGCTCGACGGGACCTGGTGCCTTCCACTTGGGCTGGGAATCACATATGATGACATTGTCCAGGGCACTGTCTGCCTCGTAACCATCATTAGCAGACGATGAAGATGTAGATGTGGATTGCCTTGATGGTGGCGAGGAGGTCGTCAACCACTTGATCACACATGTCCTGCCGAAGCACACTTTACACACGCACAGCACAAGGACGGTAATCAGACACAGTGCCACGATAGTGCCCACAACACTCAGTAAAATGATCATCTCTTCCAGCGAGTCCTCGTCACCACTACGAGATCCACCAGTGGCATCGTCATTGCCACCCCCTCCACCGCCGTCTAATCGGCTGTCCATACCGCCCTTCAAACCCATGTCTCCCTGCTTCGTCGGGAATAGTGGTCGTTACTCAAGCGAGTCGATACGGTGGTACATTTAAGCGAGACGACACACGATCAGCTGGTGATAAAAAGGAAGTCATTTTTGTTTTCATCGATGGCTGTTTGTTAAAAAGTTCCACATTAGTAGTTCTATGACACACACCATCATCCAGAGCCCACTCAGATATCAGTCTCCCTTCACTTTGCTCCGCCACATCACACACCATGCAGGGATCCGTTATAAATGTTTTCACAAACTTCAGCTGAAGAGATCTGTACGCAGAAGTCGGTCCATTATTTGGATAAATCCAACACGGAATCGAAAAACAGTCATGTTATCAGACACCAGTTTAAAAATATTGGTCATCGCATGTTGCTGTGGATTATTATGGACTACGTGACAAAATCATTGCCAAAGAATGGCTGCCCTCCGGAAAAATGCATTGCATCTATCGTACAAAGGTTAATGCTCTTCATTTTGACATGACCTAGGTGACTAGGCACCAAGCAACTACGTCACAGTCTGCCAGCCAATCACAGTCTGCTGGGTACAAAAGGTTTGAGATAAGGCCCACCATAGTACCACCAGACGCCTAGGGGTAAAGTTCAAGGTATTCATAATTTATACTTCAATCGAACAGTTTTATCGGCTCTTTCTTTTTTTTAATATGGAAGCAGGGTTGTGACTCGATTAGGGCAGCAAATAAACCATTAAGGGGGCAATGTGAGGTCATACCTATTAAGACCGATTTTGTTATGTCTTGGGAATGATAGTTTAAAGATAAATGTTACATCTGAAGATATTTTTAGAATTGGATAGAGAATTACGGATTTATGGTAGCACCATGAAAATGTCTTCTTTGTATGTGTGGTTGTCAGTGAGAAGAACCAGTGGTGTGCAAGACGTTTCGGACAGCGTGCTTTGTTCGTCTTCAGAATAGAAAAATGGCGTGTATTGCTAAGATATTTACACAGGTAGGTATATACGAGGTCGTATGAGGAAAATCTCGCAGATTTCCTTTTTGCAAATTCCATTTTTTGTAATTTGACAATGATAGAATGGGTTTTTTTTCTGACAAGATCTGAACACCAATTCCACACTTTCACAGACTGCGCGTTGTAAAAATTATGCAGTACTTTTTTTATTCTACTAAGTACATTTATGGAATTCACTCCCGAATAATGTGCCATGCGTTTTGTTAAAGAAATGCAGATTCATGGGCAAAAATATCAAGGAAGATACAATAACAGTTATCTGTGAAACTTTCAGCCCAATATGGTGCCCACTTTTTGAGAAAACGGTGAAAAACGAATACAGTATTTCTTAAGTCTTTTCTCTTTTATTTTTGATGTTTAAAAGATCAAAAATTATTTTGGTCATTGGTTTTACTCTTTTCTGGATAAAATAATACAGCTTTTCAGGCAGAAAAATGTTAACGGTATGTTTAAACTATTTATCACCATATTTACACCCCATTATAAGTTATAGGTAAATATGTGAAGATTTATGTATCCTTCATCCTTTTGTAAAACAAAGTGTCCAAAAGTATTGGTATTATTAGCAGGCTTAAACCTATTCTCCCGTGTTGCATTCTACGTACTCTGTATTGCTCACTGATTCTACCGCATTTGTCTTATTGTAATATTGTTTGGGCAAATACTTATCGATCTAGAATTGATAAACTGGTAAAGCTACAAAAAAGCTGTTCGTATCATCTCTAAAGTGCCTTACAGAGAACACACCAGTCCTTTGTTTTCTAACCTCAATTTGCTTACTCTCACAGATATCAACAGCTTCCAGCAAGACATGTTCATGTTCAGATTCATCAACAATTTACTCCCAGCTTCGTTGCATACTATTTTCCAGTTAAACAGATCTATCCACAGCCACAATACCCGGTCCTCCTTAAAACTTCATATTCCTCTTGTCACAACCACGCTCTCTCAACACTTTGTTACCTTCTCTGGCCCCGTAAACTGGAACAACTTGCCTCTGTCGCTTTCTGGATGTGTTTCACTTGCTCAATTTAAACACAAACTCAAATCTTTTTTAATGCATAAGTTTCCTTAGTTAACCCTTTAGCACACTGGATAATTACTGCATTGTATTATATTTATTTATTTCTTATAATGTCTATTCATTTGACTTATCTAATCGTTTTTTGTCTAGCCTAGTATTAGTAAATGTATCCATTGTTTGTTTATTGTGGTCTGTTATGTAATCCAATGTTTGTTGTGTTGTTTTGTTTTTTTTTTGGTTTTGTTTAGTTTTGTTTATGTACTGTATACAGGCTGTTCCTTCCACAAGCCTTGCTTTTTTGGAACTTACCTCCACTTATATCTAAACCTCTGTATATTATATTGATATTGTTGTTTTGTGGAAATAAATGTTACTTGAATTGAATTGAATTGAATTGTAGTTTTTATGTCCATTATTTGTGGGAATTCTTGATTTTCTATGTCGTACATGTATAAAATGTTGTCTTTTTGTAACGACCCAATTTAAATAAGCCGTGTTGCACAGCTTGGTTTGGCTAATTCTTGGCTTCTGTTATTCTATAATATTTTATAGTTTTGTGTGTACAGTATTTGTTTATTGTATTTTGCCAAAATAAATGAATGAATGGATTATCATGGTAAAATGTGAAGGCCAGTGGGGATTCAATACGTATTTATTCATTCATTCAATGACTATCATTTCCGTGACTGCATCAATGGATATAACACTCGATATTGAATAACTCTATTGTTCCTGCCTCTATTTTTTAACCCTGGGAAGGGCCATATCATCTCCAAAAAATGCGGAACTCACGGAGTTTTTTTAATGAAAGAGAACATTTGAAATGTTAATTCATTTTTATAGATTGCATAAAATGACTGATGGAAGAGAGTGTTATCGTGATTTGGCCTTCAAACTGAAACAGCGAAGCTGTCATAGCTCGCTGCAGCCTTATGTGCAGTTACAAACATGATAGCAAACACCCATCCATCACACACACACCCATCCAAATAAAAATTCAACATTTTGAAACACTAGACAAAACTTCAACATTTTGAAACAACAGAAAAATTTCAACATTTTTCATTTACAATAATAACAACATTATTTTGGACAACACACCCGTCCAAAAAAAAAAAAATAAAATAAAATTTTGAAACAATAGAAAAAACTTCAACATTTTGAAACAATAGAAAAAACTGCAACATTTTTCATTTACAATAATAACAACATTATTTTGGAAAATTCACCCAGCCAAAAAAAAAAAAAAAAAAAATTGAACATTTTGAAACAATAGAAAAAACTTCAACATTTTGAAACAATAGTTAAAACTTCAACATTTTCCATTTACAATAATAACATTATTTTGGACAACGCACCCATCAAAAACAAGAAATGGGGGTTCAAGCACATACTAAAAAATTTCGGACGGACGGACGGGACGAACGGTACTACTACATGCTTCGCTTTGCTTCGCAGCTCGCCAAAAACTCCAGAAATGCTTGGGATTTCTTCCCAAGTTACCAGCTAATGACTTTTAATATTCAGCATACTTCTTACTAGAAATCTGCTTGAAGGCTGTTCTTGCTAACTTAAAAGCAGTGAAATCTTCTTCAGAAGGATTGACACGTTTCCTCCTGAAAGTTCTCTCCTTCTCTTTGATGGCCTGCAGCACATCACTGTCGAACCAATGTGGAGATGGACGGTGAGGACGAACTGTAGGGACGACATCAATTATTGCCGCCTCCACCAAATCATAAAAAGTGATGCTGATTCATCACACGTATCCGTTGCCTCCAGTAAACACCATGGAATACATTCTAACGTTCGATGGAAATCATTCATTATAAACAAGCTGGTGGGATAGTGCAGGAGTCTATTGAAGATGTCTTGCATGTGACAGCATTTCAAAGGAAAACAATTTACAAAAAAACATCATTTTCAATTTTAGTATCAACACAACCCATCCATTTTAGCCTACGTCAGTCCCTCCAAACTCAAAGCAAAATAATTAGTTTCGGTTGATAAGCAGTTTGAAGCAGATTCAAACATTAAACGTTTGAAACGCGTTGGCCAATCACAATGCACGGAATTTGTCATGAAATGAAATCCATCATGAGAATTCAGTTTGTTTGTCTGTGAGTTTATGTCAATATCGAGAGGTATTTTGGGTAACGTTCGGAATGATAATTAAGTAGAGACAAACATGACACAACCAGGATACACGATGGTCGGTCTTCTGTATCAAGACTATCAAGATAGCACACGGTAGGACAATGAGTGTAATCAGTGTATTCTCCTGTTAAAAATATAATACAAATACAATGACTGGTAAAGGTGACAGAACAGCTCTCACGTGTACTTGAAATAATGAACCTGTGAGCATTTGAGCTCAATCAGACATTATTTTGAGTCACGGGAAAATACCGAAAAGACATAAAGAATGGTTTTGATCTTACCCCGAAATCAAAACTGTTTTCGGTCTTTGTTTTACCAATTTTTGGATAAATACACCATTTCAGGCGGATTATTTTAACGGTATGTTTCTACCAGCACCATCCTCATACCGTGAAAGTTATACGTAAATCTGTGAATATTTCTGTTTAGGTATGTTACCAATCCTGTAGGCCGGTTGTACCTTTAATTAGCAATAAATATGAAGCTATATTGTCCAAATACACTTCTTTTTCGTCCATTTTATCTGTGTAAACCAACCGAAGAAAAACACTTAGGGCCATTTAGACGTGGTTGTCCTGACATTGTTCCAATGTATTAAATGTCCTTTGCACCCTATAATATTAGCCGAGTGATAATTCCATCAGATGGTAAATATAGACAAGTTGTTCTCATATATTAATGTACACAAACCGTCATGACAGGCTACTGGGTAATTAACGCTGGCTTCGAAACCAAAAAATAGAACCAAGGTAACTTAGAAGAGAAAAGGAGACGACAGACAAACAAATTAGGCTTATCAACGTCGGGATCAAACTTAATTCAATATCATAAAACAATTAATTGTTAAAACACACTTCATATGAGCATATTCGTCATGAAATTAGGATTAATTTGTTATGATATATGGCATGTTATAAAAGGCACTGATTTCATACTAGAAAGCCTAAGCTTGGCCGTGGCCTTTAGGGTTACGCCTCAGCCGTTAGACCGAAAGAAGATCAAATCCTTCGATCCGGCTCTGTTGGTTGGACTATTAGAGACTTAAACTGTCGGGTTGATTACACTCGTCTAGTCCAAGACTGTAAGAGTACCAGGGGTCGGTTTCACAAAGCCCTACGATCGATCGTAACTTCAGTTACGAAGGACAACCCATCGTATCCTACGTAGGACTACAAAGCATCAAACGTCTACTCCTACGGTAGCAAGTTAGGATGAGTTTTGGTGAAATCGACTCAGTATTATTATAATCAGCAGTGACCTCAATGACTGATGAGAACCATTGACAACCGATCAATTACTCATTCTGTGAATTGTGCCAGCAGTTGCTTCGGCAACCAACCATAAAGGAGGTTCATTCAAGATTTTTGTTCAATTTTGTCCTTGAACGCACACCTTTCAAACAGAACGACATAAACGTGCTCCGCCTGAAACTGACAGAGAAACGACAACGAGACTGAGACAAATGTATAAATCGTTCTACTTCTCGCGTGGTGTTATAGGAGGGCCTGATCGACGTGTTTCAATCACAGCAGGATCTTTATCGAAGGCTAAGGGCGTTTTCGAAACGGAGGCTTAGGCTCAGGCTCAGGCTCAGGCTCAGGCTCCAGCTCTGACATCCATATGCTGAAAATATAGGTTGTGGTTTTTCACTGAAGCTGAAGCTCTGTTTTCATTTTCAAACCAGAGAATCTACTTCAGAGCCGCCGTCAAAAGTTTCTATTTTGATACCAGTTATTTCAAAATGGATTCACGAAATGGAGCCGGAGCCTGAAACGGAGCCTGAGCCTTCGTTTCGAAAAGGCCCAATTAATGACAAGAGGACAAGAACATACAAGTAAAGATACACATAAATGGATGAGAGGATCAGAGCAGCAGGGAGGGTGTTTTACGCTCACTACACTGGCTACAAATCCCTCAACGAATACAATTCAAAATACTCCTTCTCACATACAAAATCACTCATGACCAATCGCCTTCATACCTAACCGACCTCATCTCACTCAAAAACCCTACTTCCATGTCCCTTAGATCATCATCAAAACTTCAACTTGCCCTTGGCCCTCGTACCCGCACCCGCTATGGTGATCGTGCTTTCTCTGTGTGTGCCCCTCTTCTTTGGAACAATCTCTCTGCTCATATTCAAAATTCCCCCACAGTTGATATCTTCAAAAATCGTCTCAAGACTCACCTTTTTAATCAATAGATTACCGGTATTGCTTTGATTTGTCATACACCTAATCGTTATTCATGTTATCACTGTACTGTATCATTCCTTGCTGTTATTATCTCTTAGTTGATTAATTTTGTTGACCAAGGTTCATTCCTTGTTTTGTTTGTATTTTCCATTACGTATATTTATTTTCTCCGTAATTGTAAAGCGCCTTGAAACTTTTGTATAAGGCGCTATAGAAATATTGTTTATTACTATTATTATTATTGTCAGAGAAAAGAGCCAAAGGCGTCAGGGGTAGGCGCCATCTTTCCATTCGGTGGTATTGACAAAGTAGAGCCTAAACAATCATCCTAACTGTTCTTAAAGGTATACTATCATACTTTGGTAGCATCGAAACAGAAATCTTCACAGATTTACCTGTACTGAATTACAGGGTATGACGATGGTGATGGTAAAAACATACCGTTAAAATTGTTCTGAGCTGCCTGAAATGCTGTATTTATCCAGAAATTAGTCAACAACGACCGAAAATATTTTTGATCTTTTTCTAAAAACGTGGGCATCATTATGGGACTGACATTTTCACAGATGACTGTTCGTGTATCTTCCTTGATCATGGGTGTCGATCCAGGGGGGATGGGGGGATATATCCCCCCCCCCCAATATTTGAGGTGGGGGGTGACGTGTATTATCCCCCCCCCCCAATATTTCGAGGTTGAATGTCATTCAATGTTATTGTATAGAAATATTACATGACCCTTGTTGTTTCATTAGTCTTCGCAGTGAATTTATACTGTTTAATTCTTCTGAATATCGTTTTAAATGCTCTAAAATGCGACTTTTCGACTCTGTTTCTATTAAAAAGTCCCTGGTTTGGGAGGGGGGTATCCCACCTCCCACAGGCTAGATCCCTCGCATAGGATACCAAATCACCAATCACCCCCCCCCCCCCCAATCATGAACAGAAATCGACACCACTGTCCTTGATATTTTTGACAAAAACCAAAGTATGATATTACCTTTAAACGTATATACGTCAATTTAGTGTTTATGAGATTGAATTCTCAATCTATGTTTTTCAATCGCCTTTCGCTCCGAAATTCACAAGAAGTCCAAACCAGGGTTAATACGGTCTAAAAGAAACTTGAAGTTGTTTTGAAGAGGTTCGCCCATTTAAACAAAAAGGCCATGACGAACCCAGAGCAAACCTAACCACATGCATGAATTTTGTGAAAGAAAAACCACATTATACTCGGAAAATACGTTCAATGAAACGAGGATATCTCCCCTTTATGTTTACTCTTAAAATGGCCTATATTTAATCATAAAAAGACGGCTAATATATCACGATAAATAAAATCACTGAATTTGACATCTCACATCTGACATATAAAACGGAGATATATAGCTTGCATCTACCGAATCTCAATATGCACTTTCCATAGGGGATTTTCAAAATCTATTTTAATAAAATCCTTATTTTACACGTTCTTATAAAAATAATGATACAAGTAATAAACAGCTGCAAACTGCTCATCGACCAAAATAATGAACCGAAATATACAAAAGTTAGGAGGGCCTTCGATAAAGATCCTGCTATGGTCGAAACGTCAGACCCTCCTAACTCAAAGCACATTATTACAGTTTATTACAGCCTACTACTTGTGGTGCCAAAATATTTCTCAATCCATAATGATATAAATGTTTTAACAGAAGCGGAGTCCGAATACTTACAAGTTCTTTTTACTATTCACGAAAAATACTAGTATAATATTTGGCAAATAGTTTTCTTGTCATTAGCAAAATTATACAGACAACATAGAGTTTTCATAAAATAGTTTTAAAAAAATACCATACGGATATTTTATGTGCATTATAAGTATTCTATGTTTCAAATTAATCTTCTGGACAGAAAATATCATTCAATAAATATTTTCCCCACAATACAACACAAACTAAACTACGAACTATTATCGTTGCCCCAAAGGTCTTTATATATCTTTTTTTTTTCTATTTACAAAATGAGCCTAAATTCCAAATTCTAAAATATCCCACACAGTATGTAGGATATGAAAACGAGGAAAATATTAATAATAATAATAAAAACAAATGGTTAATAATAATAAAAAATAAGTAGGATTTGAAGCTTTGTATGGTGGAAGCAACATAAGAGAGTAATGTTTGTGGAAACACCATGTACAAACTCTTTTCAAGAAGTGTGGTTCTGAAAAGAACTGGTGAGAGGACAACTTCACTCACCGGTTCTTTTTGAGAACCAAACTTCTCAACAAACCTTACTTTCTTGACAATAATTATAATAATTACAAATGGGGTATTAGGGAGACACTTAAGCATTTAAAAGTGTACATTAGGGAGACATCAGGACTTAGGGAGACTTCGATGTCTCCATAAGGTTCCAGCTAGGCCCTACCTTTTAGAGACATACTTTTGGTGTCCATGTTTTAATAGAAGACAGAAAATGCTCTCAATATGAACATATGTCAATTTCAAGTTCATTGGTTTGGAGGATGTTTAGAAATAGGTAAGTAAAGTTTATGCACGACTCTATGGGAAAGTCTCCCTAAGGTCCCATCCTCGGTCATCATAATGTTATTTATTATGACGCCTAATGAACTTATTAAGAAATGCTCAAGGCGCACTTGTACTTGAGATAAAAAAAAAAAAGGTATCACATTTACCATAACAAAATAAAACAATAGAATAATGTGTATAGTATATACAACAATACAATAGAAGGCGAAAGCCTGTAATATTTGAACATAATGATTATATACATGTATAATGTATTTGTTTATTTGGGAGTGGGGTCAATTAATTCCATGGGCTATACTCGTGAACCCTATTCTGAGGTTAATGAGTGAACATTGTTGACAAAACCACACAGTCTGGCAAAAGATCTGAAATATAAACAAGAATGGTAAAACATAACATCAATAAACAAACAAAATCTATACTCAGTTTCATAAAAACATAATAATTGCATTAAAGATACAAAAATACAATTTTATGATTAAAATTTCTGGAGATGAGGTATTAAAGTATATCTTGTTTGCCAAAGCCAGCTACTTGGCAATATTTCCGTTGCTAAGCGACATTTTCTTCAGCTAAGCAGAATTCCACGCACCGGTTCAAATCATAAAACAGTTTTCCCGTGTCCTTCTCAAATTTCCCGACTGTCGTTTAAAGGTTGTATCATACTTTGGTAAGAGACCAAAACAGAAATGTTTACAGATTTACGTATAACTTACAGGGTATGAAGATGATGCTGGTAGAAACATACCGTTAAAATTGTTCTGAGCTGCCTGAAATGCTGTATTTATCCAGAAATTAGTCAACAACGACCGAAAATATTTTTGATCTTTTTCTCAAAACGTGGGCATCATTATGGGACTGAAATTTTCACAGATGACTGTTCGTGTATCTTCCTTGATATTTTTGACAAAAACCAAAGTATGATATTACCTTTAAACATATATACGTCAATTTAGTCTGTGTCTATGTTTTTCAATCGCCTTTCGCTCCGAAATTCACAAGAAGTACAAACCAGGGTTAATACGGTCTAAAAGAAACTTGAAGTTGTTTTGAAGAGGTTCGCCCATTTAAACAAAAAGGCCATGACGAACCCAGAGCAAACCTAACCACATGCATGAATTTTGTGAAAGAAAAACCACATTGTATTCGGAAAATACGTTCAATGAAACAAGGGTATTCCCCCTTTATGTTTACTCTTAAAATGGCCTATATTTAATCATAAAAAAGACGGCTAATAAATCACGATAAATAAAATCACTGAATTTGACATCTCACATCTGACATATAAAACGGAGATATATAGCTCGCCTCTACCGAATCTCAATATGCATTTTCCATAGGGGATTTCAAAATTTAATAAAATCCTTATTTTACACGTTCTTATAAAATGATACAAGTAATAAACTGCTGCAAACTGCTCATCGGCCAAAATAATGACCTGAAATATACAAAATGCTTGGAGTTAGGAGGGCCTTCGATAAAGATCCTGCTATAGTCGAAACGTCAGACCCTCCTAACTCATACAGATTATTACAGTTTATTACAGCCTACTTGTGCCAAAATAGTTCTCAATAATGATGAATGTTTTAACAGAAGAACAGTCCGAATACTTACAAGTTCTTTTTACTATTCACGAAAAATACTAGTATAATATTTGACAAATAGTCTTCATATCAATAGCAAAATTATGTACAGATAACATAGAGTTTTCATAAAATAGTCTAAAAAAAAATACCATACGGATATTTTATGTGCATTATAAGTATTCTATATTTCAAATTAATCTTCTGGACAGAAAATATCATTCAATAAATATATTCCCCACAATACAACACAAACTAAACTATGAACTATTATCGTTGCCACAAAGGTCTTTATATATCTTTTTTTTCTATTTACAAAATGAGCCTAAATTCCAAATTCTAAAAAATCCCACATAGTGTGTAGAATATGAAAACGAGGAAAATATTATTAATAATAATAAACATAAATGATTAATAATAATAAAAAATAAGTAGGATTTGAAGCTTTGTATGGTGGAAGCAACATAAGAGAGTAATGTTTGTGGAAACACCATGTACAAACTCTTTTCAAGAAGTGTGGTTCTGAAAAGAACTGGTGAGAGGACAACTTCACTCACCGGTTCTTTTTGAGAACCAAACTTCTCAACAAACCTTACTTTCTTGACAATAATTATAATAATTACAAATGGGGTATTAGGGAGACACTTTAGCATTTAAAAGTGTACATTAGGGAGACATTAGGACTTAGGGAGACTTTTCGATGTCTCCATAAGGTTCCAGCTAGGCCCTACCTTTTAGAGACATACTTTTGGTGTCCATGTTTTAATAGAAGACAGAAAATGCTCTCAATATGAACATATGTCAATTTCAAGTTGATTGGTTTGGAGGATGTTTAGAAATAGGTAAGTAAAGTTTGTGCACGACCCAATGAGAAAGTCTCCCTAAGGTCCCATCCTCGGTCATCATAATGTTATTTATAATATGACGCCTAATCAACTTATTTAGAAATGCTCAAGGCGCACTTGTACTTTTGATAAAAGAAAGGGAAGGTATCATATTTACCATAACAAAATAATACAATAGAATAATGTGTATAGTATATACAACAATACAATAGAAGGCAAAAGCCTGTAATATTTGTACATTATGATTATATACATGTATAATGTATTTATTTATTTGGGAGTGGGGTCAATTAATTCCATGGGCTATACTCGTGAATCCTATTCTGAGGTTAATGAGTGAACATTGTTGACAAAACCACACAGTCTCGCAAAAGATCTGAAATATAAACAAGAATGGTAAAGCATAACATCAATAAACAAACAAAATCTACTCAGTTTCATAAAAACATGCATTAAAGATACAAAAATACAATTTTATTATTAAAATTTCTGGAGATGAGGTATTAAAGTATATCTTGTTTTAATTAATCTCGTTTTAATTAATTTCCGTTGCTAAGCGACATTTTCTTCAGCTAAGCAGTATTCCACGCACCGGTTCAAATCATGAAGCGGTTTTCCCGTGTCCTTCTCAAATTTCCCGACTGTCGTTTAAAGGTAGTATCATACTTTGGTAAGAGACCAAAACAGAAATGTTCACATATTTACGTATAACTTTCAGGGTATGAAGATGATGCTGGAAGAATCGTACCGTTAAAATGTTTCCGCCTGAAATGCTGTATTTATCCAGAAATTAGTAAAACAACGACCGAAAATCTTTTTGATCTTTTAAAAGATCAAAAATTTAAGAAAAAAGACTTAAGAAATATTTTTCACTGTTTTCTCAAAACGTGAGCAACGTATGGGACTGAAATTTTCACAGATGACTGTTACTGTATCTTCCTTAATATTTTTGCCCATGATTCTGTATCTTTGACAAAAACTAAAGTATGATATTACCTTTAAGTAATTAATGACAGAAGTTTACAAACGTTAACTGGTGCAGTTGCTATGGACACATGAAATGGTATATTTGTTGCAAAGTAGCATTTTGTCCCCACAACAAAATTAACACCACGTCGCGGTTTTTCATTGACCTCCTCAAAATGGCACTATTGACTAAGAGTTTACGGAAGTTTGCAGTCGGTACCAGTGCGCGTGCGGTTGCTCTAGAGACCACGAAATGAAACTTCCAAAAACAACCCATCCCGGCCAAGGTCCAACCATGATATCATACAACACACAAACATGCCCAGCACTGATATAAGATAAGGCTGTCCGTGGTGAACTTTACCTATCTATTTTGTTTAGTGCACAGTTGTATGGAACACTCAAGACTATAACACAATGCTACCGAGAAATCAGATAGTGCACCCACCCTGGATCGCGACTACCAACATTGCTCTTGATAAGCACAATTGCCCACCAATTCAATCAAACATTTAGGTGTTTGGTTTATTTTCAGTTTGAGGTATAAATAACACAACGGTTAGTCACATTGTTTTCGGGGTTATCCCTCACGATTCCCGCCATAAATAAACATCATTATCGATCATTCCGGACAAATATGTCAACAATTAACAGACATAAATCCGGGAATTGGACAACATTCCTAGCTTTGGTAGAAAATATTTGTACAAGAATGTGTATGATTGATCCTGTCAAAGACTGTGTACACTGGTTATTAACCATTTATGGGAGTCAGGTTGGCGTAGCGGTTCTTTCCTCGCCTTTCACCTCTGTGGACCGGGTTGACAAGTGGATTGGGTTTTCAGTCCCTGCCTGATTCCGTGGGTTTTACCCAGAATATTACTCTGGGGTTTTCCTCCCACCTCTAAAACTGTATCTTCTTCTCATCATCTTTCCATAACAGGTTTCATCAGGCTTGCGAGCTACAGTGCCTTGGTCACTTTTGAAGAATCCTTGGTGTCATTACCAGAAATAAATAATAATAATAATAATAATTCTTCTAGTTAAAACCATCAGTGGAAATCTTTCTTTTGACAAGAGCATAATTTGAGGTGGGGGGATGACGTGTATTATCACCCCCCCCCACCCCCAATATTTCGAGGTTGAATGTCATTCAATTTTATTGTATAGAAATATTACATGACCCTTGTTGTTTCATTAGTCTTCGTAGTGAATTTATACTGTTTAATTCTTCTGAATATCGTTTTAAATGCTCTAAAATGCGACTTTTCGACTCTGTTTCTATTAAAAAGTCCCTGGTTTGGGAGGGGGGTATCCCACCTCACACAGGCTCCCTCGCATAGGATACCAAATCACCAATCATCCCCCCAATCATGAACAGAAATCGACACCACTGTCCTTGATATTTTTGACAAAACCCAAAGTATGATATTACCTTTAAACGTATATACGTCAATTTAGTGTGTATCTATGTTTTTCAATCGCCTTTCGCTCCGAAATTCACAAGAAGTCCAAACCAGGGTTAATACGGTCTAAAAGAAACTTGAAGTTGTTTTGAAGAGGTTCGCCCATTTAAACAAAAAGGCCATGACGGACCCAGAGCCAACCTAACCACATGCATGAATTTTGTGAAAGAAAAACCACATTATACTCGGAAAATACGTTCAATGAAACAAGGGTATTCCCCCTTTATGTTTACTCTTAAAATGGCCTATATTTAATCATAAAAAAGACGGCTAATAAATCACGATAAATAAAATCACTGAATTTGACATCTCACATCTGACATATAAAACGGAGATATATAGCTAACCTCTACCGAATCTCAATATGCACTTTCCATAGGGGATTTTCAAAATCTATTTTAATAAAATCCTTATTTTACACGTTCTTATAAAATGATACAAGTAATAAACTGCTGCAAACTGCTCATCGGCCAAAATAATGACCTGAAATATACAAAATGCTTGGAGTTAGGAGGGCCTTCGATAAAGATCCTGCTATAGTCGAAACGTCAGACCCTCCTAACTCATACAGATTATTACAGTTTATTACAGCCTACTTGTGCCAAAATAGTTCTCAATAATGATGAATGTTTTAACAGAAGAACAGTCCGAATACTTACAAGTTCTTTTTACTATTCACGAAAAATACTAGTATAATATTTGGCAAATAGTCTTCTTGTCATTAGCAAAATTATACAGACAACATAGAGTTTTCATAAAATAGTTTTAAAAAAATACCATACGGATATTTTATGTGCATTATAAGTATTCTATATTTCAAATTAATCTTCTGGACAGAAAATGTCATTCAATAAATATATTCCCAACGATACAACACAAACTAAACTACGAACTATTATCGTTGCCACAAAGGTCTTTATATATCTTCTTTTTTTTTTATTTACAAAATGAGCCTAAATTCCAAATTCTAAAATATCCCACATAGTGTGTAGAATGTGGAAACGAGGAAAAGATTAATAATTATAAACATAAATGATTAATAAAAATAAAAAAATAAGTAGGATTTGATGCTTTACATGGTAAAAGTAACATACAAGAGTAATGTTTGTGGAAACACCATGTACAAACTCTTTTCAAGAAGTGTGGTTCTGAAAAGAACTGGTGAGAGGACAACTTCACTCACCGGTTCTTTTTGAGAACCAAACTTCTCAACAAACCTTACTTTCTTGACAATAATTATAATAATTACAAATGGGGTATTAGGGAGACACTTTAGCATTTAAAAGTGTACATTAGGGAGACATTAGGACTTAGGGAGACTTTTCGATGTCTCCCTAAGGTACCAGCCACCTTTTAGAGACATACTTTTGTTGTCCATGTTTTAATAGAAGACAGAAAATGCTCTCAATATGAACATATGTCAATTTCAAGTTCATTGGTTTGGAGGATGTTTAGAAATAGGTAAGTAAAGTTTGTGCATGACCCTATGGGAAAGTCTCCCTAAGGTCCCATCCTCGGTCATCATAATGTTATTTATAATATGACGCCTAATCAACTTATTTAGAAATGCTCAAGGCGCACTTGTACTTGTGATAAAAGAAAGAGAAGGTATTATATTTACCATAACAAAATAATACAATAGAATAATGTGTATAGTATATACAACAATACAATAGAAGGCAAAAGCCTGTAATATTTGTACATTATGATTATATACATGTATAATGTATTTGTTTATTTGGGAGTGGGGTCAATTAATTCCATGGGCTATACTCGTGAACCCTATTCTGAGGTTAATGAGTGAACATTGTTGACAAAACCACACAGTCTCGCAAAAGATCTGAAATATAAACAAGAATGGTAAAGCATAACATAAATAAACAAACAAAATCTACTCAGTTTCATAAAAACATGCATTAAAGATACAAAAATACAATTTTATGATTAAAATGTCTGGAGATGAGGTATTAAAGTATATCTTGTTTAAATTAATCTCGTGCTTTGCCAAACCCAGCTATAATTGGTAATATTTCCGTTGCTAAGCGGCATTTTCTTCAGCTAAGCATAATTCAACGCACCGGTTCACATCATGAAGCGGTTTTCCCGTGTCCTTCTCAAATTTCCCGACTGTCGTTTAAAGGTAGTATCATACTTTGGTAAGAGACCAAAACAGAAATGTTCACAGATTTACCTATAACTTTCAAAGTATGAAGATGGTGCTAGAAACACACCGTTAACATATTTCCGCCTGAAATGATGTTTTTATCCAGAAATGAGTCAAACAAAGACCGAAAACAGTTTTGATCTCGGGGTAAGATCAAAACCATTCTTTATTTTTTATACGAAAAAGTGAGTCGGGTTTCGTTATTTTCTCGTGACTCAGATGTCCAATTGAGCTCAAATTTTCACAGGTTTATAATTGTACAGTGTACATGCTGGATATTAGACAGTGTGACTGATGTTCGTTGACATTTACCAATAATGTATTATATCTTTATTCTAATCTTGTGCTGTGCCAGACCCAGCTACTTGGTGTTTCCGTTGCTAAGCAGCATTTTTTTCAGATAAGCACAATTCCTAGTACCGGTCTACATCATGAAGCAGTTTTCATGTATCCTTCTCAAATTTCCCGACTGTTGTTTAAGCAATTAATGACAGACGTTTACAAACGTTAACTGGTGCAGTTGCTATGGGCACATGAAATGATATGATATTTGTTGCAAAGTCGCTTATTCCCCCCACAACTTGACACCACGTCGCGGTTTTTCCGTGACCTCCTCAAAATCATCAAATGGCCATGGCCATAAGAGTTGACGGAAGTTTGCAGTCGGTACCAGTGCGCGTGCGGTTGCTATGGAGACCACGAAATGAAACTTCCAAAAACAACCCATCCCGGCCAAGGTCCAACCTGATATCATACAGCACACAAACATGCCCAGTATTGACATGAGATAAGGCTGTCCGTGGTGAACTTTACCTATCTATTTTGTTTAGTGCACAGTTGTATGGAACACTCCAGACTATCACACAATGCTACCGAGAAATCTGATAATGGAGCCTGGATCGCGACTACCAACATTGCTCTTGATAAGCACAATTGCTCACCAATTCAATCAAACATTTAGGTGTTTGGTTTATTTTCAGTTTGAGGTATAAATAACACATCGGTTAGTCACATTGTTTTCGGGGTTATCCCTCACGTTTCCCGCCATAAATAAACATCATTATCGATCATTCCGGACAAATATGTGAACAATTAACAGACATACATCCGGGCATTGGACAACATTCCTAGCTCTGGTAGAAAATATTTGTATAAGAATGTGTATGACTCCCGTCAAAGACTGTGTACACTGGTTATTAACCATTCTAGTTAAAACCATCAGTGGAAATCTTTCAAATTGACACGAGCAGAAATTGGCCATAGTGGTGACAATTAATGAATGGTACATATCAGAGTGCAGTGATTGTGCATACAGCAGGGACGGATCTAGCTTTTATGAAGCAGGGGGTGGCAAAATTTAAAAGTGCAATTTCGATGAAATTAAGTCTCAAAGTCTGCTAAACTTTGTCCATAGAAGCGGATACATGTATAACTAAATAATGATTTAAACTAAATCAGGTCTGCAGCTGAACTGTGGTGGGGGGGGGGGTTGCAACCCCAAAACCCATCTCTAGATTCGCCATGAGGCAGATTTCATTAACTAAGAAGAAGGTGGAGACTTCAAGGGTAGCGTTCAGCGTCTAATAGGCTATGCACCCTATAAGCTCATGCTGTTACCAGGAATGGACTTTCAAGCTCATTATAACAACATCCTTAGGGAGGAGTGCAACATTTTGCCTGGTTCCTTGAACAGTTGCAAAGGAATGCTGAACTCTGCTTAAAAGATAATATTATACACTGCCTACTCAGCACATTTCAGCTGTGATAACTAGGCCTACATTGTACCTCAATTTTTTACATTTCAACATCTCTAGCAAGTAGCTTGATGTGTTTGTGAACTACTTCCAGAGCCATTCTTCAGAGGAATGCAACATCCCAACAGGTGGCTGGAACATTAAAGGTGCTAAGTACGATATTACAGAGGTAAGCTTGGTGAAGAGTGGAGCTGGAGTAAAGGTTATGGTTGCAGTGGTGCAAAAGGGCAGGTATAGTGGAAACCATTGGTTATAATCGAATGTTTGGTGCAGCAGTGCTCTCAGTGGAATACGCATTTCAGGATGAAGCACTTGTGTTCCGTGCTGAGCATGTGACAGACAGACAGGCAGCAGTCAAGCTTTGGTGGCAATAGTTGGTGGTGCGGTGCTGTAAACTATTTCCTTACTGCCTGAAGAATGGTGCCAGTCGAGCGTTGGTCGTCGGCGGACCGCCGGTTCCCTTGTCAGTCCGTGGTTTCTGGTTTTCTATAGCCTTCTGTCGTCGGGTATAAAACTGCCGCGCATTCTTGTCCCACTTGCAGCGGTTTTTCAAAATCTGTGAAAAAAAGAAAGAAACGGAGCCAAACAAAAAGTGCGAGTGAATCTCTCGTGCTGATTTCAGTGCCGACTGCAGTTGATCTTGAAAACAAATGGAATCCACCTTAAGATATCATTGTCATTAAGATGGAGTGCCGTCTTCCTCTGTCTGTAAAAACCTGAGATAATTTAGGAGCTATAGGTTGGATGAAAAGCAAACAGTCGCTGACACTGGCTTATAAAACCTGAAACAATGACATTCAATGATGGTCATATTGAAATGGAAAGAGATTGAAGCAAACATGAGGGCATAAATGCGTACCTCGTAGGCGCCACCACTCGCAGCATAAGGGCGCTTCACCGGCATCATTATGACCGGGCACTGGTCCACGGCCTGGTTCATGCTGATTGGTCGGGCCTGCTGGAGTGGAATGAAGGCTTCACCAATGAACTGGTTGCTCCATATGACGTCATAGTCCATGACAGTCAGACTCATAACACCACCTGCTTCTATCAGATCTGTCGGCACAGAGGGACTGCAGACACAAGATAACCAGGAACTTGTGTTTAAATCATCCTGCTTTCAAATTTCTGGAGCCAATTTCAGAAACCTGTTTAGCTCAAACAGTAATATGCTTAATAGCACAAGTGTTCTAAAAGTACAGTGCACCATAACAGAAGCAAATGACTTCAATTGCTCTCCATTAAAAACTGCGAACAGATTAACAATTTGACTCTTCTTTGAAAGCAATTTCATCAATAGCGATTCCCTCTATGTTAATGCAGCTAGTCTACAAGGTTACTGCAACGATACTCCGGTCCACTCATCCAGCGGACATCTGATCCACTAGGAGAATGGCTACATCTTCTTAGATGTTCCTTACAAGCTGTCGAATAAGTATTACTTGAAGTTTTGTATGGTGAAGAGTCAAGAACTAAGTAAGACTTGCGGAGACACCATGTATACTCTTTATGGATGGTGTGTGGTCCTGAGAAGGACCGGTGAGAGAAAATATCTCAACATTTCGGCCAATGTGCTCTGGCTGTCCTCAGGAGAGAGAGTACATTGAGTCGAGATATTTACTCTGACCAGTCCTCGGGACCACAAACCTTCCAAAAAGAGTATACACTGTACATGGTGTCTCCACAAGTCTCACTAAATTCAAGCTGTTGAATGCAAACCAAAGCCAGTGTCTTCTATTAGAAAACAATCAATGTTCATCATTTGTTCTTTGCAAAGTTACAACTACCAAAAAGCAATCCCAACTGTGCTTAAAAGATACACCTCAAAGACACTGACAGAATGAGAAGCCGACTCACATTTGGAAGGTTTCATCAAAGACTGGATTCAGGTTGTGTAGTATGTTCCTCGTCTGCTGGACCAGAGGTTTATCAAACGCTGTCTCTGGTAAGATCTCTACTACCACGAAGGGATCACTAGTACCACTCCGGTCCATCCCAGGCAGATCAACTGCATTGCATACTGCAAACAAAAGTTGTAAGCATTTGAAATGTTTGAATACTTACTGCTCCAAGAAGAGTCCAGCGATTCTGGTGCAGAACCTGTGGGTTGTTTAGTTCCATCAAAGATTTGAAGAGAAACTGTTTGTCCGGATGACTAAGGCCAACCTACAAAATCTGCTTGGTAGAAAACTTTACAACGCAAAATTTCATGATACGATTTGTGGCTTCGCATAATGGAGATGAGTTTCTGTAGCAGATGCATGCTGCATCACATGAAGAACTTGTCTAGGAAGAGCAAGGAGATTCTGTAAGATGCATAGGCATCTGCTGGACGTCCTAGCCAGCAGGCCATTTTCAGGAGAATGCTGCAACTCCGTGGCTGGAGGTCTGCAATGGAGCAGTGCTATTGAAGATCTAGTTAAAAGACAGAAATGGTTAGGTGTGTGGTGGATGATCTCATACAGGATTCTTGTCCTCATTCTTTCTACAAACGATTCTCACCTTTGACGATGATAGTCTTCTCTCCTCCCGCCTCCTCCTTACAAGCCATCCGGATTCCGAGATGGCCAAAGTACTCGCCGGGCGTGGCCATGTCCAAGGCCAAGTCCTTGTAGTACCTCAGCATCAGGTCGTGGGTGCTCAGGGAGTTCAGGTCAAGCTGGCTCAGCAGGTAGGTATACTGGGGACCCTGGATCTTGTCCGAGTCTAATGCCAGGCCGGGACGTTGGAAGTAGCTTTCAAGAGCTTCCAAACTCTTTTCCCACCCAAGGAAAGTGATCATGAGTGAGAGAAATCAGGCTTTGGTTATTTGTACAAATCTGTAATAATAAGTTGTTACCCATAGTGCAAATAAGGCTTGCCCTACACCGACGTGGATGAGCACTGTATACTCAGTGCTTGTGAGCGCACGTGAAAAAATCACGTGCTGGCTCAGGTGGGATTCGAACCCACGACCTCCTGCTTACTAGTCGGTTGTCATACCAGAAGGCAACCGAACTAGCTAGGGTCAGCGGGGTGAATCAAAGGGTGTTCCCCACTACTTACTAACTGGGAAGAAGTAAAATGTATCCATTCAAACTGCAAGGAGGGCCTGATGATGTTTTCTTCTGAAAGGAATCTTTCTCAGAAGCTGTTTCCTCAACGATCAAGAAGATTATATCAGGACTGAAACATCAGACCTTCCTCACACCTAGATTTCATTCAGGAGTCCCTGGGATTCTCATCATAGCTAGTTTCAATACCCTACTTACCTCTCTCAGTTCATGGTAGTACTGAGGTGGCTTGCCGATGTGCATCAGGGACACGATGCCCCTCAAGAGGGTGTTCCAGACCTCCTCGACGATCCGCGGGAAGATCTGGGCCATGAGCTGCTTATAAAGGGTCTCCAGGTTGTGATCGATGTAGCTGAAGAACTCGTCCAGATGCTAAACACACAAAGACATGAGAGATCAAAGATGACTGTGGGTCTTTCAAAGTAGCAAGGCAAAGGATGCAGAAAGATGTCCTCAAGTTGATTGGAATGTTTCGCTCAGCACCTGTTATAAATGGCAACCTGGAAGAAGCTAAGGACAGATTCACAACAGCAACACTCAGCTTCATAGCGCAGATGCCTGATCACTCAACCAACTGAGTAACTGAAAGATGGAGTTACTCAGGAGTTACTTTGTCAGGAGTCACCCTCCTGATGAAGATGAGTAGAGCTACACTGTTCGAAACATCAAGAGTTAAACCATTGGTTCTTAGTCTCCCAAGAACCACAGTTACAGAAGAAATTACATGGTGTTACAGCAACCCTACCTAATTTAACTGGAGGATTATAAGAGGAGTACAATGGCCAATCAGAGTGGCCAATAGCAAAAAATCTGTACATCAAGAATCATATCAATGTCTACGTAATGACTCAGATGTCAGACTTGAGAGTCCTTCAACTATCCGAAATTGAAACCTGTTCCAAAAGAAAAAGAACATAGAATAAGCAACCCGGCATCTCCTTGTCTTTCAGCAGAATTCTTCAAGGGTGCTTGTGAGGGGTTGTTGATGGCTAGACACAATAGGGAAGCTCTAGGGAAGGAATGATCAGGTCTAGGGTATCCTACCTCCTCCTTGGCACTGGCATCTCCCTTTGGATTGACCACCTTCCCCAGGACCTTGATGACCTCCTGACACATCTTGTCGGCGATCTTCCTCTCCAGCAGGCCTGACATGTTGATGATGTCCCGGCTGGCCTTACTGGTCATTCGCTGCAGGGTGCTGTAGGTCAGTTTGCCGGCCGTCGGGTTGGCATGGTGGCTGGCCAGACTGTTGACCGTTGCCTCCCAATCAAGGAGTGTAGGCAGGTTGTCCAGGTAGGCACGGACGTGCTCGATGTTGTTCAGGGTGATGCAGAGCTACCAGAAAGATTGTAAGCAAGAGATGAAACAGCTAGGCATAAAGCATTCAGCAGCACTAAGTGCTATAATCTAAAGTGCTTAACGTTAGGAGGGCCTCGTTTCAATCCTAGCAGGATCTTTTTCCAATGATAATGACATAAGGACAACAACATACCTGTACAAGCAAAAATTATATGGATCAGAGAAGCGGAACAAAGGAGGAAAGAGTGTCCAGGGAACAGGGAAAGCATGCAACAGGGCTTGGAAAACTGGCTCCAGAGAAGAGAGGGGTGAACTGCCGAGGGTAAAGGGACAATTCAAGCAGACGTACAGCATGATCATTTAAAGTGGTAAACGTTTAAGACCAGCTTACCTTTTCCTTGATGTCAAACTGACCACTGGAGCGGTAAAATCCGTTCTGCTCGAGCTTCTTGTGAATCGAGGCGGCGTATAACTTAGCACCCTCGCAAATCAACTGCACAAACAACAATTTAACTAGAAAAATCAATACAAAAAATAAACTGCTGCAAACTGCTCATCATCCAAAATGACCTAAAATATATCAAATGCTTGGAGTTAGGAGGGCCTGATGCATTTCGATCCTGGCATGATCTTTCTCAAACCCTAAATGCAGAAAATGGCTAAACTAGAAAAGTCACGTTTCAAGGACCAAGCATGACAGGTTCACGATAGTGACTAAGATTGATAAACTTTTTAGGGCCAATTTCATAGAGCTGCTTACGCACCAAAATCTGCAAAAGCACCAAAAACCTTGGTAAATAAAATCAGTATGCCAGCCAAAACTCTCAGCAAACAATGGCTGAATACAAGTCAAAAGCAGTAAACATCACATAGAAATTTGTTTGGTAATCCTGTTTGATCGAGGAAGATTTTTCATGCTTAAGCAATTTTTGTGCTTGAGCAGCTCTATGAAATTGGCCCTAGATTTGAGACAGCTGTTACTTACATCAGTGATTTTGGTGATGGCCATGCATTGACTATCCACTCCTTCAAATCCTATCTTGTGCCATTCCTCTGTCACCTATTCCACGGAATGCATACATACAAAGAACCCACAGGTAAATAAAAACATCATTAAAACCAAATCAGTTACTGCCTCCTACTTAGTGAACTAATGGGCCGATCTAGCTATCCCCTCCCACTTCACACGTGGGCAAACAACACATGGTTCTATCATCTTATAACCATAAGGGAAACTGACTGAATTTTAAGTCAATGAAAAGTGGACATTGGGCAAATTTAATGGAGCAGGATTTGAACCAGCAAACTCCGGAGTATTGTACCGGCGCCCCACCAACTGAGCTATCCAGCCCTATGTTAGACTTAAGATAATTAACCATATTAGAGATGCCACCAGCATAGGACTGGATGGCTCAGTTAATGGGGCGCCGGTACGGTATTCTGGAGATCGCTGGTTCGAATCCCACTCCAGACAATTTTTCTTTGTTCACTTGTCAATGTTCCATTAACTTAATAGTAAATGGTAATCATTGTCACATGCATGGATAAATAACTCCATCAAACTAGCAAAACAGTAGATAATCAGTTACCATGGATACATGTATCTCACTCTCTAACCTTTGCGAAGCAGGACTGGACGTCCACGGCTGAGTTGGAGTACTTGACCACACTGTGGACCAGCACCACGTCCTTGTCCATCTCTAGGGCCTTGCGGACACGGTCAAAGGTCTCGTACTTGAAGGTGACCAACCAGAAGATGAGTGACTCCTGGAACCAGGTGTGGTAGCTGACCATCTCCAGACCCTCACTGGAAACAAGATGGATGCAAAATGGCTATCAATGACAATGTCGTCACATGGCACATATATATGTAACAAGACCAGCTGACAAGATTACTGTTAACATAACTTTATTTGGGGCGCAGGATTTGTGAGCTGGTAGCTCCAAATGATTTAAACACAGTTGGAACCAATTTGATAAAAAGTTCTTGACCCTCCTCAGGTTTGAACAAGTAATGGCATATAGACCATGTTTACACTTGATCCCACGAGGGCAATCAAAGGGTGATCAACGATTAGTGTAAATGCTCGAGCCAGAATGCACCTTTCAGGAAGGATCCGATCCATGCCAGTTCAGATCTTGCATGCAGGATAAACATTTGAGTGTAAATGTGACGATAAACAAGCTCTTTTTAACCTCAACCCAGCAGTATAAATATGAACATTGTGAATGGCTGCAACTATATTATGAAATGTTGTCTGGCCGAGGTTAGAAAGTTGTGTCAAAAGGGCCGTAGGCTTGAGCTTCGAGTGGTCAGGGGTCTCATTTCTGTGACAATCTTGTGGATCAAGTTCCTCTCATCTCTACATTCACAACACAAGTGCTGCCACTAAGTTGAGAGCATCAACAAAGTCACTACTCGACTACTACTAAGCAAAGCTTAATCTGGACTGGAGCAATATTCCAAATGAGGACATATGGCAAGCCAAGACCTACCAGGTTTGGTTGTTACTCGCTTGCAGCATGGCGTACATCTTCTTGACCGTCATGTACAGCTTCAGACTGGCCTTACTGGATTCGGCGATGTTCTCGGGAAACTTCTGGTAGCGGACCTGATATTGACTAAGCTGGTTCAGGACATCGCGGAGACAAGCTGAGATCTGCTGGTCCATCTGACAAGCTACGACCTTGCCGTAGTCTACAGTGAACCTGAACAAGGAAAGGAATGCTAGCATTTTGAAAACTCCCGGGTAAATCCTCAAAGAGGATAAACTGCGCCAGTCAGAATTTGCTTCAAAATGAGTCTGGAATTCATATGCAGCCCTCACCTTGAATGCCTTTGCTCAGTTTGAAATTCTTTTCATATCCCACCTCTGCCACCATGCCGGTAAGGAGGCAGGGAATCTCCTGACACACATAACATATACTACAGTATAAACAGCAAGAAATTCATGCCTACAACTACAAAAGATTGAAGACGTACTTCCTGAAGAAGTTGTGGCAGTCTTTAGAGGGTCTGAGCAGTGCCATCATGTCACCCATGCTGTCACAGAGACTGTCAAGCAGCTTCAGAAGGTCGGACGGTTTCTACGAGAACAAAACATTACAAGCTTTGTAACAAGCTTCCAATTAACTCCCAAGACCACAGGGCCCTTTTCTGTTTCCCAGTTGCCACAGAAACTCAACTTTTCTTTTTATAGGGAATCCCGATCTTCAACCTCCAGGAAGGATTTGTGTAAATATGACCTTTGAACTCCCTCTTTGACAGAGCAGATGAAATTCTCAGGTTTGCACTTTTGAACAAATTCTCTGCTTCTTCTCTGCATACAAATTAGTTCAACAATTCAATCATTTGTGATATTGTTAAAATCATAGCAACATTTTTAAAGATAGTTATAATACAACAGTAATTGGTTATGTTTAACATACTTTAACGTTCATGGTATTAACCTGAGTTACGTTTTGCACTTCTATTTTTACCACAAATGCAGATTGCTGTTATAATCTCTGGTTTAGATCAAAACAAAATGGTAGGTGGACTACTGAAAATTAAGTGCACCAGTCTTGGGTTCACATCCAACTGTCAACCTTACCAGTGATCCCTCCGTCTGGGGCAATGCATCCATCTTGTTGCTCAGCCATCTCCTCACGTCCGACACAATGACATCCTCCATGATCCTGCGGACTCTCTGATGTGGAATGGAGTTCCGATCCTTCCATACTTTCATCTGGAGAAGGCTGCTGATGTTTCCCAACCTGAGTGATCCAAGAAAAAAAAAGGTTGCAGCATTGCTGCGTGTATCATTGAAATGATCCTTGGGGTATGGCAGTGTGTGCGTGCGCAGTTCCATGGCTTCTGGCTGCCAAACGAACAAAGGAGACATAGCATGATGTCACCGCAAACCTACCTTCCTTTAAGTCACTTGCTGCAATAAAACAAAGTATGCACCTGTGGATACATGTGTAGCTTCAAATGACGATGAGGACTAGAGATCTTCAAAGATCCTCACCTGCATTTGGACTTGACGATGTCTAAGACTTGGACACTGACCGGTGGGAAGAGGGCTGGACAGTCACCGATAGGATTCAGGCAGTGGTCAATGTATGAGCAAATGGAAGACTCTGTTACTTCAAGCTGGTGACAAAGTCAGAAAAAAAGGACTTATGTACTCTAAAAATTAAAAATTAAGCCCAGGGGTCCATTTCACCCAACTTAACGTATTACTTACTATCAATCGTAGATACATACATGTAAGGCCTTTTGACACTATCTCCTTTTCTATCCATGTTGAAACCAACCCGGATCCGCTCTGGTTCAGCCGGGCAAGATTTTGAACTGGATCGAAGAGACGCAATGTTCACACTATGCTTATGTGAACCGGCTCATACAACGCAGATCACGGCAAAAAATGCAGTTTGGAACCGGGTTGAGATTTTCAACTCTGGTCCCTAACAGGGTTGATTTCGCTCTGGCTAGGCCGTCTTAACCGGATTGGCACATGGTTGAAACTTTTCAAGTGTGAAAAGGGATTCAAATTTCAACCCCGAGATTTTGGATAGTGTGAAAAGCCCTGATGACTATAAATCAATATAACAGTGAAAAAAATAACAACAATTTGTACATGCAAAAACACCTCATGCAATTGACAAAAGGGAAACACAAAGAGGTAAGAATACATGCAGTTACAAGTGCCGGACGAAGAAATGGTGGATTAACTGTTAAACCTTTGTTACAAGTAGGTTGTTAATAAGACTGTGGCTACAGCTTTCGGTTGCTAAGGGCAACAGTGAGGCTGTCTGCATCAAAACTTAGTGCACAGAAAGGCACTTAGCAACAGCCACAGCTGTAGCCTCAGTCCATTCCAGCCTTTGACTCAAAGAGGCAATCTCAATCTCAAAACTCTCACGCGGAACATGAATTTACAACAACAAAAAATTACATTTTGAAATGTGAATTTTACATGAAGAAATGTCACAAAAGATGTCTACAACATAGTAAAGAACAGTAAGAAGTAAACATTCAAAAATCGTGCATATCACAAAAGAGAAAAAAAGTTAAAAGGAATTTTATTTACTGACGAAACCACATGCAATTAGTAGAAATATCATGCAAAAATCAGAGAACACAAAAAGGTCAAATTGTGGTTATGTTTTGTCACCTTGCAGCATGTTCCATATTTAGGCATCTACTGAACATTGCTGATAGGGAGAAGAATGAATAAACAATGAAAACAAATGTCATTGAAATCACTGCTGTTGCTATGGAAAAATGTCAGCCTCTGCGACTGATATTCCTTGGCAGTCGCAGAGGATAAATAAAAACTGATTTATAATTCAAAAACTATAGCCAGGACCAAATCATAATATTACAATTGAGAAACGAAACACAAAATGAAAGAAAACAATCTTACAAACTTGAAAATTAGGTATTTATACCATGTAAATGATTAAAAAAAACTTTCAAAAGATCTGCAACTCAAGTGCAGCTTTAAATTACAATGCCCAGTGAAATACCTGAGACAATTTCTAGAGATAATACCAATGAAACATTGTCTGGGAGTGGCTGAGAAAATTAATGTCAAAATAAGAATCTGTGTCTGTTCCTGGAATCTACGGTTAGCTTCTTACCTCGTAGGAAAGAAATGCCGGGTTCTCTTTGAACATCTCAGCGACATCCTTGGCTTCATTGCAGTAGATGGAGAAGGTTGTCTCAGCAATCATCTCAGCATGGACATGGAACATGGCTTCCCGTAAGGCACGATCCATCAATGAAGCATCCAACTCCTCTTTCACCTTGAGCGAGAAACGAGGATTGAAAATCAGGGATGTGAGTGGCCACAAACAAAAATCAGGAAAAAGCTGATATTTAAAAGTTCCTATACTTTTGTACAGAGCAGGTGTACAGAAAGCTGAAATTCTGAGTTTAAATCTAAACCAAAAATTCTGAAATCCGATTTGAATCTAAAGTCTCACATCTCTGGAAAATGCAAAGAAGGTGTGATGAATTTTCACAACGTGACAGTGTGACACATTACATTTGACCAGTGTAAAATGTAACGTTTGGCAGATGTGATGCATCTGACCACTGTAACACACGAAGGGTATACTCACTCAGTGTGACACACTGGTCAAGTGTGACACACTAGCCAAGTGTGACACACTGGTCAAATGTCACACACTGTCCTACACTGAATGGAATAATGCATAAATGCAAATTTGTGAACATTGTGACACATTGTGATAGTGAAAATTCAACGCGTGTCACACACTTGACCAGTATGACACTTGACTGACCACTGGTTAACAGACTCGAGCAGTGTGACAGATAAAAGTCAGTGTGGAGGATGTTACACTGACCTTTTCCTCCCCTGGTCTGCGGTTGATGTCCTTTTCCCCTTTCTCCTCTCCGGCCTCTTGGATATTGTCCGAGGACTCGGAGGGGCTGCTGACCAATCCAGAGTCCACTTCGTCCTTCCCAAAGGGGCAGCTGGTCAGGGAGAACCCGTAGTCAAAGTCTGGGGTGTTCTGATGGTGGTGAAACTCTAGAAGCGCAGAGAGATTTCTGCAAGGAAAAAAGAAGTGCCCAACTAGTATGTGCTTGCTTTCTCAGCTGGTGTAGAAATTAGGAGCTAACCCTGTAAACGAAGATTGAGGATCATAAGGCCATGTCCCAATTCACTGGCTGTAGGTGCTGACTACGGCTGTGGCTGCAACTGCGTCTTCGAACTAGATTCAGCCTTAGGTGCATCCTCAATAGATGATTTGAATCCATGTTAACAAGCATGCAAACGTTGAGGTCGGCCCGGCCACAATGAGGTCACCTTCCTTTGTGGCTTGATAATTCTGACGTCGCAGCCGCAGTTGCGGTCGAAGCCAGACAATTGGGATGTGGCAACAAGATGGTCGTGTTGCCAATTGCAGCAGCCAGTCAATTGGCACACAACCTAAGTTCTGGATTCTGCAGGAAGCAAAGCGGCATAACATCATTTACACAAGATTTCTGAGCTGGTTGGCACAAATTGACAAGTTCAATGACATCATTATTACTTTAATACCAGGGGCTGATTTCACTTATGCTTTACGATCATCTCTAAAGCCCAACTCCCTCCCTAAACGGAAAATCGATCGCTACTTTGCGTAGCAATTTTCCGTTAGTGAAATCGGCCCCAGAATTCTGCAGTTATCTGAGCCATAAAACTGGGCCCATGATGCAAGTCTTACATGAGGGTCTGTGAGAGCTTGGCAACTCCTTGTTGAATGGCGAAGCAGTTGAGCATATGACGACTGATGTCAGACAGTTTCCCATCCCACGGACCTTTACCTTCCTGTGAAATACAGAAAAAGATTGTATTATGAGTGATTCAGAATGGAGTCAGTTACAATAATGAGGAATACTGCACCCTGTGTAAAAATAGTTGATTACAGAGATGCTCATCATAGGACTGGCTAGCTCATGAACAGAACCACTGGTATGGCACTTGGCAGTTAATTGGGTTATATGGCTTGTGACTTACACCCTGAAGGAAGATAGTTGACTATAGGGAGGCCACATCATAGGGCTGGATAGCTCAGATGGTAGACCACTGGTATGGCAGTTGATGGCTTATATGGCTTCTGACTGACACCCTGAGCAAAGATAGATGACTGGTCATCCATCATTGGGCTATCAAGCTCTGATGATACTGCAACTCATTGGGTCCTCTACACGGGCTTGTCGGCACCCTGAGCTGTTTGAAGCACCTACCTTGAGGTAATTCTGCCCTTCATATCTGTAGACATTTGTCGCCAGTTGATGGTAGTACGTCAACATTGAGGACTTGCTTCTCTCTGCGTCTTCCTAAAAAAACAAAAATGGGAAAAGTGACTGGAAGAGAGTGATAACCATAGTACGTAGAAGAGGACTGAGCCTTTACTCATTTAAGTCTCTTGATTTTTATATACTTTAACATTCTAGAATTCAAAAATGATATGAGTTGATGCCAGACAGAACAAAAGGCTGAAAGGATAGGTAGAGAGGGGGAGGGGCGAAGGGTCTCTTACCTCTCTCATCCTCTTACCTCTTCCCGGACAAACTGCAGCCTCACGTGACATTTCCCTCCATTGCTAGGACCAGACCCTTTGGTGGCTATTTGAAGAGTGTACCACTGATCAACGCGGGTCGCGGCTGGGATGTCAGCCAACGAAATGCTGAACTGACCCAGGAAGTCATCCGTGTTCTTATTGATTCCGTGTTTGATGTGACGAAACAGGCTGCAATAAGTTCACATTTCAGTGAAACTGTTTCAATTAATACTCTAATAACAACGAAAAAAAAGAATCAGCTGATGCTTAACTCCTCACAGAGCAAAAATAGTGTATAACATCAATGCAAAACTGGCATGACTGGATAACGCGCACTGGGTAATGGGTGACTGGGGCAGGGCTGGCCCAGGGCTGGCATGGTCAGCAATTTTTGGTCCAGCGACGCCAGCCCTGGGGCAGGGCCGGCCCAGGGCTGGCATGGTCGGCCATTTTTGGTCCAGCGATGCCAGCCCTGGGACAGGGCCGGCCCAGGGCTGGCATGGTCGGCCATTTTTGGTCCAGCGATGCCAGCCCTAGAAAGAAGTCACATGCATGATAAATGAGTGACAATGCTTAAATAGGAACCTAGAAAAAGCCTGAAGGAATCTTGTTCATGTTAACAAATGAAGTAAACCCAGCTCGAGTTGCTGGAAAGTCAAAGGAAACTTACTTCTTGATACCGGCCATTTTATGTTCAGACTCGAGACTTTTGCAGGCCTGCCACAGATTAGTATCTTCATCCATGTCCCACATGGTCAGTGTAAGCTCGGTGTCTTGCAATGAGGATACCGAACTGAACAGGGTTAAACAACAAAATAGAAACAAAGTTTTAAACATTTACAGGACAGACTAGATACTGTGGAACACCAATATAACAAACACCACTATACCGAACAAATTTTGTGCATCCTGCGGTGTTCGTTATTTCCTTGGCATCGTTAACTTAAGCCTATAAGTTGTCAAATGTAGTGAGTGCAGCAATGCCACTTCATTTGTATAAAACACATATCCTGATACCTAAAATTTCAATAAAATATCAAACAAACCATTTACATCTTTCCATGATCTTTTACTGAAAAGCAGATGAGTTATCAACAACGAACTGCGTGGGCATAGCCACGGTGTTATAATAATTGCCATCAAAAGGCAGTCAGACTTCCTGGGTGGCATCACTATTCACTAATTTATGTTTTTGTCGCATGGAAAAAGCTATGGCGAAACAGAGAATATAGTCAGCAGTTCATTTCCTTCCATTACGCAGCAAGACTTGAGGAAAATGGCACAAGGAAAGCCATAGGAATAATCGAAAATTAAATGAGATGAAAATTCCCACTGACATGTCGAAGGTTTCGTTCCAGACGGGATGCAGCGTCGCTTTCTGACAGCTCGTCTTGAAGACAGACTCTGCCTCCACGGATTGGCTGTGCTGGGTGAGCCTCGGAGAGGCCAGGGTATTGCCGTCCGTCGAGCTCTTGCGCCGCTGCGTCAATATACTGCTCACTGTCAGAGTGTCGGACCTCGTCTTCGTGACGGGGGCACCAGACGTGGGAGAGGCATCTTCCGATTTCTTGCGGCTGGTTTTCTTCAAGCTGCGTCTCTGGTCGGAGTTCCTACGGTGGCCAGTCGAAGAGCTGGAGCTGCTGGTGGATGTTGGTGAGGCTGGGCTGGTGAGATCATCAGGAAAGGAGTTCCAGTGGGTCAGGTACTTCTCCTGAGACGGGGAGTGCTGACCCTGTCTCTTGCAGAGGGTCAGGAGACAGTACGGATCACTAAGTCCTAAAAGCAATATAGGGAAATTAAAAAAATCAAAGAAAGACGTCAGGCTTTGTATGGTGACAATTTGTATGTGGATCGGTTTGCAGAAACACTTCGTTCATACTTTTACACTTCTTATTTCGTCGCACTTCTGGTTAGGTCTCAACGTTTCGACTAGCCTGTTCTAGTCATCATCAGGAGACGCATGTAAGATAAATTGCAAATTGTAGAGTAACTTTGTATCAGAGGCAAAAACCCCAATCTGGAGGCGATAGTTAATCTTACCATTTGCATCCATGCCAAGAATATCCTTAGCCTCAACGACAATAACTCTCAGTACACATGACGGAGCCTGCAATCAAAATACAACACATGAAACTGTTCTAGTAAAACAAAAATTTTAACCAAGGCTTTCCACGCAAAGCTATTTTATTCTTTAATAAGCAACTAAATTGGCCTTATGTAGCATGACTTACGTCTATGCGTGCATCATTATGGCTAAAAAGATGAACAATTTGAATTACCTTGCTGCCCAGTTTATCGTGTATGATGTCAACTTGAATCTCATTAGGGACGTTAAAGACCTGAAATATGAAAATAAAGGAAGGAGGGAGAAACATCAAACAATTGTGTCAAAAGCATATCCATGTAATATCTGGGGTCGACCTCACCAGACTCATCGTAACTTACTATCAATCATAGAACTTTTATGCATTGCAGCCCTACGTAGGATATGTAACTAGATGACGATTAATTGATCGTAGGGCTTTGTGAAATCAACCACTGGAATCACATCAGGCACCATTTTAATACACTGTATTTTAATTAGACAGAGTCTTGGGCCAAACACCTCCACTAAAAAAAAATTATTTTAATGGTCTAAGTGAGGTCTCCTGTAACAGGGGATCCACTGACAAATCAGGACAGCTCATTTGTCTAGTCAAAATAAATCCCGCCCACAAAGAAACTGCCAGATAGTTAACTGTCACACACCATGGCCTTATAATTAACATCCTTTCCTTCATATTTCATTCAACAAACTCAGCTGAATAAAATATCGTCCTTTCATCCAAACCTCTAGATTCAAATTAAACAATTTCAAATCTGTAAATATAATACTATGATGTGATTTTTTACGTACCTTCTGTAAATGTGTGGCCAACTGTATTGGGTTTGCATCGCTGGTGCTGATCTTACCAAGAGGACAGAGAAACGTGTCCAAGAGGGTGGTGTAAAAATCCACAAACTAGACGGGCATGAAAGGAGAAACAATAAATGAGATGCTTGAGACAATCCTCACATCTTCATGTCCAGGAAAACAAACCATATGAAGAGTTTACCCTACAAAGTTAATCATTTTCTAAAACAGAGTACTGAAAACGTAGGCCTATCATCTCCCCACACACAAGCAAATAAGAATAAAATAAACAGGTCTGTGTTTTGTCTTGTTTGTCCCTCACAGCAACAACAAGAGGGTACAATCTTTTTAACTCCAAAAATTCAAGACCTGTTTATTGGAATGAACACTGACTAACATACATTGAATGTTCACATGTATACTGCCATCAAAATCATATCAAAGAGACATCCCACGTAAGTCGATCACTTTTGTACAAATATTCTCAGAAATGCACAATTTATTTTGTTTTGTCTGGCAAAAATGATTTCCTATTACAAATTATGATTCTGACTGACATTCAATGATAGTTTGATAGTTTTCTCACCTCTGGTCGTAGAGCAGGTTTGTTATTGCAACCTGCTTCCATCTTTGTAACCTACGTAAATACATCAAAGAAAAACAAAACATTTTTGGATCATTATTCAGGTACTAGTGTCCCCAATGAAAACCATTTAATCGGTCAATTAATCATAATCTGTTAAGTGCTATTAAAAGTAAAAGTGCTCAAAGCAAGAGTTTGTCCAAAGGCACTGGGCAAAAAGGAATGAATACGTCATTGATGGTAGGCCTCCTGGCATAAGTGGGCTCCCAGAAGTGTCTTAGATACTTAGTGGGTTTACAAAATGGAGACTCAGGCTCAGCTCAGGCTCCAGCTCTGACATCCATTGCTGAAAATATAGGTTGTGGTTTTTCATTAAAGCTGAAGCTCTGTTTTCTTTATCAAACAAGAGAATCTACTTCCGAACTGCAGCCAAAAGCCTCTATTTTGATATTCATTACTTCAGAATAGCTTCAAGAAACTGGAGCCAGAGCCTGAGACGGAGCATGAGCATCTGTTTAGTTCGTAAATGACCATAGTGTGTGGATCAATGTCCTGTCCCTGATGTGACTTGGAAGTTTATTCCAGAGTCCATTGACTGGGAAATGGGATTTGCTTTAATTAAGTTGTCTCCATTGGCTCTTACTGACAGGCTAATACATGTAACTGTAAACCACTAACTGAAATTGACAATGGACAGAGTTATAATGGGTTAAGCCTCAATGAGAATGGTGCATCATTTACAATCCAAGCTTACAACACAATATAGCCCAGGTTAAAACTACAAAAGGGTTGTCAGGTTGTGGCAGCCACTGAACTTTGTGGTTTTGTGGTTAGAGCTGGGTCACTATGAGTGGTTTTGTGGTCAGTTAATGGACTTTGGCTCCAGGTCTCCTACTCAACTGAATGCAGATCCAATATACATGTATGTGTACAAATTACAGTATGCAGTAACATGAGTTCAATTAAGAATCCTATTAATGAGGATCTTGGTACATATTTCAAGTGAAGAGAATTTAAGCTGTTAAATGTTTGCTCATTATACAGGCTGTCCCCAAAAAATGCAACATTTGTGTCAAGAACTATTATATGAAAATTAAACTGTTGATCACTTCAAGATTCATGTATGTGATACAGCTATATCTTGGCTATCACCATGTAGAATTTGAGCAAAATTTGACTAAAATTTGATGAAAAAACTAAGACTGAATCACCTAACCTCAAAACCAGATTTTCATCTTTCTTCCATACACATTATGTGCGTATTGACCGCTATGCGTGTTATCCTTTCAAATTTGTTTTTAGAAAGTACTCTTTCAATTTGTCATATTTTTGCCAATTTCAGTCCCAATATGCTTAAATTCTACATGGTCTGAATCTTGAAGTGATGAACACTTTAATTTTAACAAAATGGGTCCCAACACAGTGTTGCGTTTTTTTTCTGGGACACCCTGTATAAAGGACAATAATGTAAAACGGGCTCATCATGAATCACATATTCCCTCATTTCCATGACCTATAGGCCTATAACTGTCCTAGAATTTGACTTAACAATACTGCTCCTTTTCAAATGTTTCCATGGTAATGTTCAAGATAATTTGTAACATATATCCACTACCAGCTACTAAAAGAGCAAAAAATTGTAGGCAAATCATATTTACATTATGAATTTTCTGTATAAAATCATTCAGGATTACATATGTACAACTATCCAGGCAGAAAATAGCCATCAAGTTAAACTTCAGCCCTGTTCTGGCTGTTCAATTGTGAGTAAACTGTCCATCACAGTCGACCTGTGGAAAATTTACGCTGCATTACACTGCAAAGCTAAGGTCTTGTTTTTGTTTTTCCAGATCAGTCAGGGGAGGGAAAAAAAGACACAAAGTGTTACATCTTCGCGAGGTCAGCTGGACAGGTAACAGCACTCAGTTAAAATGGTCGACTGCCATGCCGACCTTCCAATGAGCCGTAAGTGTATGCACGAGGGGCATTATACAACTCTAATCAGCATGGGCAATTGTACATGTACTTATCCATCCTTGAATGGCTTTTTGATGGTCAAAGAATCGCACGGTGCTTGTTGGTGCTGGGTTTTCGTTTTCCTATTCAGCGGAAACGTCAAAGTTGTTTTCGATCAAGGTTCGTAGTTTGGGGATTGTTTGTTTAGCTCTGGTTAGGAGCATGTTTGGGACCGGCTGTCTGTGAAGTTGAACCTTTAGGATTTTGGGTCTCTGTTCGGGGAGTTACTGATTGCCATTGACATGATTGCAGTGTTACATGAATGCATGCACAGTCATAATACATTCTACATTACATTAAATGCAATGTGGCCATTTATCCCAAGTTTAACCACAGGGGCGTCTAGCTTTCTTTTAATCGAAGACTTTCAAATGCTTTGAGAAAACATTTATATTTTGTTTGCAGTGAACATATAAAAGGTGGATGTATTAGAAGTCCAGTATTTGGATACCCCAGTTTTGGGGTAGAGGTCAAATTTAGACAGCGTGCACTGAAAGAGAGGCTGGTTAAACTATAAGAGAAGCTTACACTGCATGTATGCTGAAAGAGTGGGAGCAGTTTACACTGAAAGAGAGGCTGCTTATTAAAACCGAAAGTGAGGCTGCTTTCACTGAAAGAGAGGCTGCTTGCACTGAAAGAGAGGAAGATGTTTTCACTGAAAGAGAGGCAGCTTTAACCGAAAGAGAGGCTGCTTTCACTGAAAGAGAGGAAGATGTTTTCACTGAAAGAGAGGCTGCTTAAACTGAAAGAGAGGCTGCTTGCACTGAAAGAAAGGCTGAGACACTGAAAGAGAGGCTGCTTAAACTGAAAGAGAGGCTGCTTAAACTGAAAAAGAGGCTGCTTAAACTGAAAGAGAGGATGCTTAAACTGAAAGAGAGGCTGCTTAATTGAAAGAGAGGCTGCTTAATTTAAAAGAGAGGATGCTTAAACTGAAAGAGAGGCTGCTTAATTGAAAGAGAGGCTGCTTAATTTAAAAGAGAGGATGCTTAAACTGAAAGAGAGGCTGCTCAAACTGAAAGAGAGGCTGCTTAAACTGGAAGAGAGGCTACTTTAACTGAAAAAGAGGCTGCTTAAACTGAAAGAGAGGCTGCCGTAAAGAAAAAATTGCTTAGATACAGTACGTACAAACTGACGAAACAACAAAACGAAAGTCCAAAATGGCACCTAAATATCCCTTAAATTAAATTATTCAGCTCAACACAACCTCATATGACTAATCCTACTGGATTCATAATTCATTCCAATTACACCAACCGATCTGACAGTTCATCCATCAAATTCCTCTATCAATGAGGATTGCTTGAAAACAGCAAATGTATGAGCACGGCCAGGTAATAACTCCTACACTCTGGTAATTGTATGCCGTCTGGCACTTAGCACAAAACATGTCACAAACTGTACTTCATATACCAATCTTCAATGTATTAACGTGGAAGTTTTGCACGTACACGTGTGGCGTGGTATTTTTTCAATACAGGCTTTCTTAAAAGGGTTGCTTTATACTTTTGAGTGCACACATACATTGTGTGCACTGAATGCACACAGAACAGTAAGTTTGCTAATGCCTGTTGTATACAAGAAGTGAGAAGTTTCCAGAGAGTGAAAATGGCCTACTGGAGTGACGGTGCGTAATCCTGCAATGTGGTCATAAAACTGTCAGGATTGTGCAACATTTGTCAAAACTGTTTGTTAAGGTGTCAACACCAGCAAGCGTGACAAAGCTCACTTCAAAACATTCTTTCTGAATGATATCTTCCAACTTCAAAACATGGAGTTCACAAAATGAGTTCATTTGATAGGCCTATACTGGTATTTTTACCCCATTTTACCCCATGCTGAAATTTCGGTTGCTGGATGCAGCAGCCGCTTTCACGAAAATTTAAATGTTGCATACCAGTACGCAAGATTTTGTTGCGTATGTAACTTACGCAACATTTTCCTGCCTTAAGTTGCACAAGTTATGCCCGTTTCACGAAACTTACGCAACAATTTGTATGTTGCGTAACATTTCGTGAAATCGGCTACAGGATCTAAGAGGATAGTCTGAGATTGTGAGCGGTTGGTAGAATCTAGAGTCTTGATATTGCTGGTAAAAGCCTATTTAGGTCTAGAGCCTTAATTATTAAATAAAGGGCAATAGCGCTCCGCACTAATGACGTCATACGAGTGATTTGGCCAGAGCACGCATGTACAAAATCCCCGGATGTCAGACAAACATTGACTCGCATACGTAGTGTACACCATGCATGCACACAAGCACACTCACCACACGTTTGCATGGTTGCAATGTTTGTCTGAGCCTGCTATTTTTAGCGCAAATTAAGTGCGGAGCGCTATTAAGTGATGGTCATCACATCGATTTACACGCTATTCAAATCAAGTTTGTAAGATTCCAAACATGCCAAACGATACAAACTTCAATTCCAGATTTTGACATGGATTCCTATACAATAACACAAAATAAATAGGGCTGGATAGCTCAGTTGGTAAGAGCGCCGGTACAGTATTCCGGAGATCGCCAGTTCGAATCTTGCTCCAGACAATTTGTCTTTGTTTTGATTTTCAATGATTTAATTTTCAGTCAGTTTCCCTTTGATGGTTATTTGATGATTACAAAATAAATAAGCTTAAAGAAGGGAAGTTGGGGATACTGGGTGACAGTACAATGTGGTTTTAAACTACTCACAGAAAAGAGAAAATGAATGTGTCATGATTCAGAAATAAACTGGTCATTAATAATGAGGAAGACGCAGTACAGGTGTGTCAACATCCAATCGTGACAGTAGATAAGCAAATTTACAATTTTAGGGTGTATACTGTATGTACAGTCATGACATTACATTACATCTGTGTAGGCCATGTAGGAACTAATTGTGACATTTTGCAAAGAAAACGTGGGTCTACACAACTAAGCCAAACTGTTTTGAAACCGGTTATGAGCATCGAAAGGTCATAATTCCATTTACAAGGAGTATTTTCCCCAACTGTATTGTTTGTTTATTTGTACATCACTTCTGATGAAATAAAAAAAAATGAAAATGTAGTCAAAAGTCCACAATAAACGTGTGTAGGAGGGTGTTTCGTCACAGAGTAAAGAAAACGTCTAAACCAAAATTCTACATTATAGAATTCACAATGCGTCACCCTCTTTTTTTATTGAAATACACATACACATGTAGGCCTAAGCCTTCATGCCTTCTAAGTGAAGATCAGGATTAGGATTTACAATTTTACATTCCTTGTCAAGGAAAACAGATCACAGTACTGAGGGACACTTTCACAAATTGCTGGCAGGATTACTCCACTCAATGATGATCTGCCCAACACTTACACTTTAGCTGTGCTGATATGGCTGATGATCAAATTAGCTTTCAAGTTATCGCTACTGATACCTAAATTTATAAATTTCACACATAAAATCCTTTCACCATGTTCACAGTTAGTTTTTAAAGTTCCTACATGTCCTAAATCACAATGTAAGATATTATACTCAAGTGCCAATAAAATGTTTCATGCTGATTCAAATCCCATTTCAGTCAAATTTTCTTGTTCACCTTTCAATGACTTAAAATTAGACCAATCCAGTCAGTTTCCCTTGTGGTTATTTGATGAATACCATCTGTTTATTCAATTGATTGACACTCAAACATACCCATATGGACATCCTGAAAAACTCCAAGCTTCGTGACATCCGTGAACGATCCATTTCAACATTCAGAGAAACAAACAGGGAAGACGTTTCCAGTGCACAAACATCGGGTAAAGTTTACTTCACCACCATCATGGGGCTGGATAGCTCTAAGAGTCTTTCAGAAGTCGCTGGTTCGAATCCCGCTCCAGTAAATATTTCTTTGCTCACTTTTCAAATTTCAATGTCTTAAAACTCAGATCGAATAATTGCCTCGTGTGCCCAACAAAACCCAACGCCACACTGTATTTTGGAGCACCTCTCCAAATTGACGATTTCCTTGCGAATGTGTACCAGTAAAAAGTACAGTAGGCCTTGCTGTTAGTTTAATGCACCTGTACCTATCTTATCTTCAATATATCTGCAGGTAGATGATCATGCACTGGTTGTCAACCTTCAAGGATCTTTTTTGTCAAAGTCTGCTACTTAGTTTCTAAAGCTGCAGGTTACATGCACTATGTAGTATAGATGTATTGTTTAAAATGTAAACATTTAAACATGAGCTTCCATACCCAAGTCCACAGCTAAGTCCAATTCTATGTCAATTGAATTTGTCATGGGAATATTTTGGTATACAAGCACTTTTCCGTAGATGGTTAGAGCAAAAGTCAACTACGGTAAACCACAGTGAGCTCCACATGGACAACGTGTGCCACAACGCTGGGTACGGATAATGGCATATCATATCTTAAGTAAATTCACGAAGCAATAAAACTGGCTGTAGTCATGGTAGTCCGGTTACTGGTCTGCTGTAACAAACAAACTTTGTCAGATTATGTATCCATTTTTAGTGATGTTAACATCATGGCTGGAAATAAGGTTCGGTGAGCAGTGGCGTCACCAGACTTTTGAGTATGGGGGGGGGGCGCACAAGGGGGGCACTAGCAATTGTTGGGGGGGCAAACTTTTTATATATTATATTTTTTTTCACCAACCCCCCCCCCCCTTGGTGACGCCACTGTCGGTGAGGGCAAGGCCACTTTTCCATTGCAAGATTTCCATTGGAAAATCATAATGTCTATGGAAATATTTGAAGGGGCACCAAGGCCAAGAACCAGGGCAACGAAGGCCATGGCCTCTGTGGCCTCCGTTTATTTCCAGGCTTGTAACATTGATTTTCTTCACAATCATGACAATGTATGATGACTTGCAATCTTAACAAGGAAAGATTTCCATACACAGACTGACATACAACACAGTGTATGACAGCCAGTGTGCACACCCTATGCCTGGACTGAACTGAAACATTCCAAGTGTTTTCAAAGTAAATGCTTCACAGTTGTTCACAGGTTAATTAATTAAACGTGTACTTGTTAAGTCACATAAAGGATGTCAAGTTGTCAACATGTTTGTTTTTTCATTGTTAACGTATGGAAATGCCACCTAAACTAATGTCAAATTACTTCTAGGCTGCCAAACAAAGAACAGTACCGCATTTTATTTTTTGGACAACCAAGGCTTTTGTTGTCCAAAGAATGAATTTTTTGAAGTAAAACCACAAAATTACTACTTGTGAGGATAGTAAGCCTTAGGTCCACGACCCATAACAGGCCAAGAGCTAAGCTTTAAATGGTTACGATCATCACAAATGCAACGACAATCTGTTTATGGGGAGTATAAATAAAGGCTTGGATCAAAATGTTAGCAATGCTGAATAGAATAATAATTAATAAAAACAGTTCATACATAATCACAAATTAGGTCTTCTGTCTTCTGATTAAAAAAAAACATTATGAACTTCTGAGAATAACATCATCTTCTAGGCAAACGTATCACAGCTAGACTTTGTCAGTTCTAATGCGCAGTGTAAGCTACAACTGGATTACAATGAAATTAGCGATTATACGGATCATGAGATATCATTCCTTAAATCTAATTAACTGGAAATAAATTCTATTATTTGTTTGTCAGTCACATGGTCATTGGTCAACAAAGTTTTGAGGTCAGCGTGCAATATCCACAAGGATTAAATTTATTTTCTGACCCCCATAATTTCCCTCAAAAATCAAAGCCCTGCCCTCTTTCCACAAATTTAACCTTGCTAATATTGAAGAGGGTATCACAAATGGTCAACATATTTAGGTGAATTAGTTTACTGTAGAAGCCATGTCTGAAAATAATCCTTGTGGACTAAACTCTAAACTAGTATAAAACCCCAAAGTTTTGTAGTCATGAGTCCCTCATCAGTTCACAGTACGTGTAGCTAGGCTATGGTCGTTCATCGTTGTGTGTTCACTTACCCAAATACTTGTTGGAAGAGTTGTAGGCCTTGTTAAGCCAGACATAATCGTTGTCAGATATCCCAGTTGAGGATTAATAAGAAGAAACTATACGACTTTGTGTCCTCCGCGTATTATCAGAGAAAAAACCGATGCGTGTTTTATTCCGTGTACAAAAAACAAAACATTTCGCCCACATGTTGCTACACATTGAACATTATGTACAGAATGCGACTTTAGAGTGGTGCACAGTGGAGTATGCACCTCACGCCCTTGTTTGAGGCTCGGTACCAGACTACTGCTACTTTATAAACAAAAACATTAAATTAATGAATGGAGAGGGCTCCCTCATTATTTTTACAGTGGGACGAAATAGGGGCGGGGCATTGATGTGTCCACGAAATGGGAGGGGTTAATGCCTTTAGATAATGCCTGTATGTATTAATTGTTGTAGAGAATACTTTTTATTAAGATCTGGGGCTATTATTGTCCAAAGGTTTATGAGGGAAAACCAGAATAAACATTGAAAAGTGAACAAATACAAATTGACTGGAGCGGGATTCGAACCAGCGACCTCTGGAATACCGTACCGACGCAGAACTTAATTCAATCAGTTGCCATTGGTTACTCTTGGTTATTTGATGATTTTAAGAGAAGTGATTTAGCTTCATTTATTTATTTGTCAATAGTCGAATTAGATAACAGTCTCCAGTATGCATAACTTATTAATAATATATTAAACTCATAAAGATGATTGGAGAAAGACTCCTTGAATGCCTTTGGAGTTCTTACCTCTTCTTCAATGTTCAACTCCTCGTAGTGCCGTTCGTCCAGCAGCATGTCCAGTGATCTAGACCGGGAATGAAGCCCTCCTTTCCTCCCCGAAGCACCCAGGGCATCATCGGTGCTGAAGAATCTCTTGATGCCTTGGCTGAAGAGATTAGTCACCGATGGACCGCCGAAGACCGGGTCCAGGAGACCTCTGGCGCTCCTTGAAGACGCAGCCGTGAAATCCTCACTATCGACGGGTGGTTTTTCTTTCTCCTTTGGGTTATTGGAGAGAGCGTGACTGCTCCAGGATTCACGATCCCAGGTACAGGTGCTTCCTTTCCTATCACAACTCATCTCTGTCTTCGCGGGAGTGATGTCTGAAGCTTTTTCCTCCAAGACCGAGCCGTTTGGTGGCAGCGCACTCATCCCTGATTCTCGTCCGTCGTGCTCGGTACCATTCACCGTCGCCGCATCGGTCGGGGCTGAATTCTCCCGGAACAGCGAGCTTAAGTTAAACACATTTGCCATGTCCTGATTCTCAGTCCCTGATTTTGTTGCCGAATCAATCTAGTTTTATTGTTAATTTATCTGCGCTCCGAAGCGGAACAGGTTCGCCCAAGGATGCAGTCGTGCGATTGATTCCACATCAGTTGGTCCATAGACTACAAAGTCGACGCCCTGTCTCGCGAGAGAGGAATAACGTGGGCATGAAAACAAAACTGTCGGGGTGAAGTTTTGAAACTTTAGTTCAATCAGTGTCGATGCTCTTGATAGTGTTGTTTCCGGTATGAAAACTATACCATGCACTAATAACTTCCTAAGCAGAACTCCAACACAACCAGACGATGTTCGCCCACGATACCGCTTGATAGTGCCTCCTATAATCCTTCAAGTTCAGTCAGAGGTTGATGGGTCGATGTTTCCTTTACACACGCTACGAATTGAACAGTGAGCTTGGGCTTGACGAATATTCTCCCCTCCCTCAGAAGGAAGTCCGTTCACCAGGTCAAAAGCAAGTTACACAGAGAAGGGTTCAGGTTGGGAGAAGACTCAAACACGGCCCAAAACGCCGATGAACCGTCTTGGTCCCAAGGTATTCAAAAGACGGATGGACAAGTTCAGTACAAGGGCTATCGCGAAATACAACGTGCGAAACGTGTTCAGTATTCCAGTGCCATCGCAGAACACCTTGTTAAAATGAACCCCACTCCAGACTAACAATTAAACAACGAACTGCACTACCTTTTGGTCTACAAGCCCACCAAAAACTTCACTTATTATCCACGCTATTTAACTTCATCAGCTCGTGTCGGTTTTTGTCATTGGTATTACGCAGCCCGGGGCGTCAGTTTAAGGTCGTTTATGAAACGCAATAATTATTTTCCAGTCTGCGACAATAAAATCCCTTATTCTTCCACGTCCCCCTTTGAAAAATGGCCCTTTTCCCGGGGGATGGAGGTGAAATACATTGTTAGTACCTCACACGTACAGGTTGTTGACGCATGAAATTAGGATCCGATTTTATTTTTTGAGCAACGAGTGAGGTGAAAGTGTGTTTCCACAGGATAAAACGCGCGCATACACAGCTCCCAAAACGCTTTTAATACGGTGTCCACGAAATGACCCAATTTTTTCTGTTTTGACAGCTGACATTATTCAAAATACTACATAACAATTAATGTTTAAAAGGTACACAGTAGCTAATACCTTAAGGAGACATCAATTAATGTGTACCTAAAATCCGACGTCAGTCCCTAATAATGTTCACTTTCATACTTTCAAGGCAACTCAAATAATTATACACTATTTTTCAAGTTTGGCACGGCAATAGCATGATAAATTGAGTTCGGCACTGCAAGCTCTTTGGCTCGATAGGGTCTGTCGCGCTATCGATATTCGGAACGGCAGTGGCAGGACAAATAGTTCGGCGTTATAGCACAACTACCGCGTTTATAGCCTGTCGTGCTATTGCACTTGATTTAAGTTCGGCACGGCAGTAGGGCTACGGCGTCTTGTCTTGGTCTAACTTGCCTATCCCTATTTGGTGTTACCACTGGTGTCGATTTCTTTTTATGATTGGGGGGGGGGGGGGGGGCGGTTGGTAATTTTGGTGTCCTATGCGAGGGAGCGAAGTGACCGAGCCGGGGGAGGTTGTGGGAGGTGGGATACCCCCCTCCCAAACCAGGGACTTTTTTAAAAAAACAGAGTCGAAAAGTCGCATTTTAGAGCATTTAAAAACGATATTCAGAAGAATTAAACATAATTTTTTATGTGGTATAAATTCACTGCGAAGACACAAAAAACAAGGATCATGTAATATTTTGTATACAATAAACTTGAATGACATTCAACCTCAAAATATTGGGGGGTGGGGGGGGGGGGGGTGATACTACACGGGGGGGGGCGGTATATATAAAATGAAAACAGAGCTTTAGCTACAATGAGAAACCACAACCTATATTTTCAGCATATAGATGACACAGCTGAAGCCTGAACCTAAGCCTTGAACCGTTTCGTAAACCCTCTTATAATAGCCACGCTCGGAGAGACCGCATCGCTAAGAAACTTATGTATTCATGGGCCATTCCCAAACGATGACCAAGCGTAAATTGCCTATTGTTATGAAAATTTAATCAAAGAAATTAGGCCTATTGTCTTACACTAACGTACATTGGACAATAATCAGAGGATGAAATTGAGAGGTAGAAATAATAGAGCAACCATGGACCTATTTCTTGTTCAGCGCAGGGCGACTGCAGCGCTCGCTGCGATTTGGGTATAGAGCAATGTATCCTTAAAGGTAGTATCATACTTTGGTAAGAAACCAAAACAGAGCAATGTTCACAGGTTTACCTATAACTTACAGGGTATGAAGATGGTGCTGGTAGAAACCTACCGTTAAAATGTTTCCGCCTGAAATTGTATATTTATCCAGAAATTAGTAAAACAACGATCGAAAATCTTTTTGATTTTTTAAAAGATCAAAAATAAAAGAGAAATACCGTGGCTGTTTTTCACTGTTTCCTCAAAAAGTGGGCACCGTACGGGACTGAATTTTTCATAGATGACTGTTACTGTATCTGTCTTGATATTTTTGCCCGTGAATCTGAATTTCTTTGACACTACCAAAATATTATACCACCTTTAAAGGGACAGCATAAACCTTCACAATAATCCATTTCTTCACAAGAGTGCTACTTATTATTATAATAACATTTGCAAAAAATACTGCCGGGTAGGTTATCGCACTCAAATGGCAGGTTGCCAATTATTTCAAGGGGAAATTTCGCACTCTGACAAAAAACCCTACCCAAACTATTTACATTATTCAGTTATTGGCGTTATGGAGCATGACACAGATCCCATACAAACTATTCACAAAATACTGGATTGCTCTAAGCATTTTGTAAGCCTATTTTCAAGCTTAACGGGATTATTGTCCGGATTGGCTGCACATTACGACGGAACAATCAAATTCTGACCCGACCCAAGAAAAAGTAGTGACCTCAGGGTTTCTGATAATACTGGGATGGTATATAAACTACAAACTAAATGAGACGGCACGAAGCCCGTCTTTTGACCCAGTTTCTTTGCCCAGTGGTGTGATTTATTTGGTTGACCATTACCAACTGAAGGGAAAGCACGCATTAATCAGTTTTAGCATTGAGGTTGCCCCACACACGCACCGTTTCATTGCGCTTTGCTGTGATCATTTACGCCAATCCCATATGGTCTAGTGGTTAGGATCCGGCGCTCTCACCGCCGTGGCCCGGGTTCGATTCCCGGTGTGGGAAGGCACAGTTTCATTTTGAGCCTCTTGACAGTGATTCGGTTCGCTTTTAGGCAATCCTCATGAGTGTAATTGGTCTGTTGTTGTTCTGAACGTTTTGAATGTACCAAGTTCTATCAATCCTGTTGTATACTTGAGATATGATAAACGAAATGAAATCATATCGATCAGTAAGCGCCCGTGTAACAGACTGCAAAGTTTATAAAAAATAGTGACTATAAAAAAGTATAATTCATGTAATCACTGTTATTTCAAGCTTCATACTTACGTTTTTCTCAAATAAGAAATGCAGATTTATGTAATCTGAGAAATTTCCAGTCCCATATAAGGTCAGAGGTGTATTTAAGAAAAACGGCGCCCGTGGCAAGCGGTAATATTGCGCCCTGTAATTCCAACTTCTGATGCCGGGGGGGGGGGGGATAAGTTTTGACAATTTGAAATTAGAATCTTTCTTTGTTCATTGGATTAGATTACCAATAACTTCAACAGTACAGCTACCTTTTTTCTTTCCTGGCCCTTTGCGTTTTTGGCTCCCCCTAAAAAGTGCCCCCATCAATTATAAGCAACTACATACGGTGCCTTCTTTTTGAGAAAACAGTGAAAAAACGCTCACGGTATTTTCAACCTGTCAAATCTATTCACAGTAAGCTATATAATAAAATATTATTATAGCAATGTGGTTGCTAATAGCGCGCCCTCATCGTTCACAGTGGGTACCAACTACTGGCTGGCCATTCATTTTGTTTGGGTGGGATTTCTATTGATTTCATGAGGAATATTTTTGAAGAAATGCTTTTGCATGATTATTACTGGTATAATAAAAACAAATTCAGATGTATCATCAAAGTATGATGCTACCTTTTAAGTCTAAAACGAAAACAGAGACTCATCATTTCAGGATATGACTGGCAAACAACTCGGCATGAAATGAGCATTTCAAAGACACATCATCTTCAATATTTCCATCAAATATTTTCCCAAAGACCTATGTTCTGGAATGAAGATGTAACTGTCCTGTGACTAATAAAGGCTCAAAAGAACTACACAAAACACTACAAGGAAACAACACTGACAAAAACACATTGAATGGTGTTCATTTTTGTTTAATCACAGGTTGAAAAATATTGATTAGAATAATTTCCTTTCGCAACAATAATATTTACAGTCACCATTTACATAAAAAAAACTGTACACAAAGTAAGAGCATAATCCTCAAAGCTAAGAATAAGTTTTCTTTGAGAATAAAATGCACACAGCACATCTCATCATGATAGTACACGTCACTAAAGATAGAAAAGGATGGTTCGTGCATGCAGTGTTGTAGCTATACAACTTTTCCTTTGTTACATCTGCCTTTACTAAACTTTGTGGAAATGTACCTGTGTCCATCATACAACTTCATACAAGATACAACTGACACCTGTTGCCACACTTGGCCTTGAACAAAATTACAAATGGAAATGTAATCCTCCTTCTTCAACAAATGCTACATACTCTTGAACAAAGTTACTTGAGCTCAATACGCTTCAATATCACACTCATATTCATAAAAAATAACTACAACACTGCTTTTACACAAATAATGTCAATGAAACTTGTCGTCAAAGGAGGATTATCATTTTGGGTGGATATTTTCACCCAAAATAATAATAGCAGTTTCCATAATTTCAAGGTGAACAAATAAAACTGACTGGATTCGAACCAGTGACCTTTGGAAAACTGTGCCAGTGCTCTTACCAGCTTAGCTATCCAGCCATATGTTTATGGTGTCCCTAAAGTCAATTGTCTTTGTTCGTTTGCCAGTCAGAAATCATACAAAGGGGAGATGACTATAAAAGTTGTTTTATTTTTTTATTCAAATATCCTGGACAAACAGGAAAATAGCAGCCCCCAAGTGTTGCATACCGTTGGAAAGCTCTTTTCAAGCTCAAGTCAGTGAAAATAATGTGACAATCTTGTATTTGAAAAAAATTCTGTAGATTTTTTTTTTGTGCCACGTCATCAGGGTGAGTCGAAGCACTCCCGCATAATCTACTGTATGATGCTAAGTTCCTCCTGGTCCTGTTTACGGCTCATTCCACCAAGTAGCTTGATCAAGAAGCTGTTGAATTCCCTACGTACTCCCTCTGCATCCTCCTCAAGGTTGGTCATGATGCTCTGCACTTTGGACATCGTTGAGGCTAGAAGAAGAATGGACAGTTACATTTACAGACCGATGTACAAATGAGTGAAATAATCCCTGATTGGAACTGCAGCTTTTAAGTTTTAACGTCCAATTTCAGTAGCATTTGATTCAAATTCTATGTCCCTGTTCCAAATCCCAACTGAGGATATGCTTCCAGCTCAATGACAGATCTAACTAAGCCTTGGCATCACAGAGCACATCTTCTTCTGCTATGTCATATTGAATTGCCAAACAATTGTCAAAAATTTGAAGTTTGTTGCATCTGAGTTATTGTCAAGAGCATGGACTGTGCATAGGCTGCAAGTGTTAGTGTGCAGTGAAGGTATATAAGAAATGCATCAGTGTGGAAACAGTCCGCTCTAATGTTGTACACAAAATCCCTAAAATCGGCTATCTGGGTCTACTGGTACTTGCAGAGGGGGAGGAGGGTCTGGGTTAGGAGTTTAACCTTTGCTTGTCACTTAGTCACCGTGGGTCCTAGCATCTCTGGGAGAGAATGAATGGTCTACTTGAGGGGAGATATTAGGTAAAAGAATCAAGAACAGAGAAAGATGTTGATAGATAAGGATGAGGTATATATAAATCTAGGCAGCCCCAAAACAACACAGCGACAATGACATCAGAGCTTCGGGGGGGGGGGGGGGGGTTTCATGTGAGGCCCTCCATAACCTGTTACATTAACTTTGATTGCCCCCCAAAAAGTGGCTCCGCCCCCAAGCTCTGCAAGAGATGAATCTTACATGGGCCAAAGCACACCATTTCAGCCAGAGATAGAGGAAAGTGGAGGCAGATGGTAATGACCTCATGCCACAGTAGGGACGAAGAGCATAACGTGAAGAAGAAGAATGACCTCACAAGGTGAGTAAAACGGAAAACACTACTTACGGATTTGCACAAGGTTTGCCTGAGTTCCCGAGGGCTTACGATGAGCCACGATCAGACACTGAGTCTCACGCAGTGCTTGCTGAACAACAAAATGTGAGTACCTAAAGATTCAAAACAACAACAAAATGCACTGAAATAATTATGCAATCATCAGAACACCCTCAAATTGGAATCGATGACCCTTTGAATACATTGAAAAGTGAACAGAGAAAACACTGGAGTGGGATTCGAACCAACGACCCTCGGAATACCATACAGGCGCTCTATCAACTGAGCTATCCAGCCCTATTTTGGCAGTGTTCCTAATACCCGGTAGTCAATTATCTTTGTTCGTTTGGCAGTCAGAAGCAATGGAACCACTCACATACCGCTATATCCCAAGGATCATTTAAGATAAGCACAGCATTAGCAATGCTGCAACCTGAGAAACACTACATGGGGGATCACTCAAAGAGGATGTGCTTTTTTATATAATCATCAAATAATCACAAGGGAAACTGACTGGCCTTTTCAACAGTTACAAATAGTTTACAAAATTTCTGGTCGATTGGGCTACTGGGTTAGTGCAAACTGCCAATGTTTTGGATCTTTGCTGGTCTTACCACATGTCTAACTCCCGTTCATGTGCAGCTACATCTGGGTTGAATACAATCACCACACCATTAGCATCCTTCATGATGGCTGGCCAGCACTCATCAAACCTGTCAAAGATTCGTGCCAATCAATTCAAGTTCATTTTAATAGAATATGAGAAAGATCCTGCTAGGATCAAAATGCAAGCCCTCCTAACTCTGAGCATTTAGCCTTTGAGAAAGATCCTGCTAGGATCAAAATGCCAGGCAGGCCCTCTTAACTCTGAGCATTTGTGTTATATTTCAGGTCATTATTTTGGCTTATGAGCAGTTTGCAGCAGTTCATTACTTATATTGATAAATTAAGTCTCAGCAGAGTGATTATCAAGCATGATGGATCATGCAGCAATTACCATATTATGGTTTCAAAAATTTCTAATAACAATAAAATACAAGGCATAGTTGAAACCTGGAGCCAATTTCAAGGCCCTGCTTAGCACAAATTTTTGCTTACCATGAAATGTCTGTCTTCATAAAAACCGGATTAACAAGTAACAACCAAATGTCCATGTGTTGTGTATCACTTGCGATTGTTCTTTTGCTGTTGTTCACTGACCATGAATAGCAAATGGATTTTTTTTAATGGTGGTTTGGTTTTAATATTGAGCAAGATATCTTTATTTGTGCTAAGCAACTGATTTGTGCTTAGCAGCTCCATGAAATTGGCCCCTGACCTCCACCAGTATCACTTACTTTTGGTCGCCACTACAATCCCATAATTCCACCTCAGCAGAAGAGGAACGAGCGCCTATCTGATTGCTGTTACTTTCAAACTCTAGAATCCTGTAAAAGAAAAACCAGATACGAAATTGAGTCGTTATATAATGGGGTAATCATCATCATCAAGTGCCGTCTTCGCTACGTAGGTTGGCCACCAAGGTTCTCCATCTTCACCTATATTCCGCTCTTTTTGCTCCTACGTAAGATGTTGTACCGTACCACAGCTTGATGTCATCGCTCCACTTTCCTCTTTGTCTTCCTCTGCTTAATTATAATACTGTTACAAAATTATATAGGCATCCAAAATTGGTTTTGGGGTACTTAAATAAGTACCCATATATTCCTGGGTATTAACATGCTTATTCACTGGCTTACAGATTTGTTACTAGGTTGCCTTCCACAATGTACAAGGTAACTGTTTGATAAAGGGTAGAAGTGAACAAAGCTAGCCAACCCTTTTGCTGCTAGGTGGAGACACATACAAGCAGACAGGTACCCATCTGTTTCTGGGTGAAGAGGCATAATGGTACCCGTTTGCTACTGGGTGGCCCAGGGGGATTAACACTAATGGAGAGATACTAATGGATGGGTACCATTTCCTACTGAATGGAGAGGCGTAATGGCAACACCCAACTGCTACTACTGGGTCAGGAAGGCATGGTACCCCTTTGCTGCAAGGTGGATCGGAGTGGCATACACAGGGTACAGGTACCCGCTTGCTACTGGACTGGAGATGCACACTAAACACTAAATGAAGCATACATGTACATAGGTATCATCTCCCACTGAGTGGAAAGGCATATAGTGGCACACCCATCTGCTAGTGGGTAAATGTAAACCCAGGAACCCAATTAGTAAATGGGTGGTTATACCCATCAGGACTTACCGGACTCCTTGTGTTGGATGATACTCGCCACCAGACGTTTCTGTTGCATCTGCCAGGAAGTTGGAAATCACTGTCTTTCCACTCTGTGCAAATGAATGGGGAATCATGGACGGAATGTCAGTGAAATTGGAACGTTTTTTGGGACTTTGGGTGAAGTTCAGCTGATCCTGTGAACAGGTATATATTTTCAATTTTTGTATGACGTTGAGAAAGCTGCAGACACAACCAAGACAAGAGTTAAAAAAAATGTGATTTATACGCCTTTTCCTGACATGTACATATTACCATTCAACAACAATTGATAATAATAGGCCCAGATGGAGTACTAATCATTTCCTTTGGCTTTGAACTTCAGTAGGCCTATGCCAAAAAAAAACAAAAGCTGAGACAGTGAGAGTAGGCCCTACCCTTCATATTCATGTGAACATTTAACTGCAGTGTATATTTTGCTGGCACCGACAATCTTCCTAAGTTCCTACAAACGTTATTTTGCCATTCCCATTAGCTAAATTGCAGTATTACTATTAGAACGTACCTCCGGCAAAAAAAAAAAAAACCTTTAGAGAAAGAAGGCTGGCATGGCCAACAAGAAGAATGCATGACGGTGCCAGCAAAATAAATAGGGGGCCTAGGTGTAGGCTAAATACGATTCCAAAATGTAATCCTAATCGCTCTCAAAACATTTCCAAATGAAAATGAGAATCATACAGAAAGAATAACATAATTTATGTAACTCCTAAGAAGTCCTTCCTTGATCCATGTAGCTACTCTAAGTCTATGGCACTAAATGACTAGGCGAAGGCCTATTATTTTTATTGCTTTAGCAGTGGTGTGCGCATTTCATTGCAAAGCGTCTTTGCTGTCATGGCTACACAAAATGGCCAAATCATGCAAACTGCTTGAAGCAAATTCAAGACCTTTTCCTCCACAAAAATAACCTATTTTTAAAAGATAGCATCCTTGAAATACCCAACAGCCTTTCCACCAAATTTGCAATAATTTTATTTACCTCACAGGGTCCAACAACTAGAATTTTCGCCTTCAACATGATGACAACATCAACGAAAATACCGACAACCAGAGGAATTTCAGATTGACAATAACTGACTCTTGAGGGCGCTAGATAATGTTTACGGAAACGTGCGTTTTGTTTGTCTACTCCAAAAACATACATGTGCACACCATGTGGGATTTCAGTTCTGCATCAAATTGTTCATCGGATCGTGGAGGTATCACCTATTTATTTAGCCTCATTTTCTGTAAATATCTTTACTGGTCTGTTGTCTTCGAGAAATTGTGGTCGGTTTATGGAAAGAAGCTCAATTAAAATGCCAAATATGACGATCATAATTTTGTTGGATTTGTGTCGTCTGCTAAACTTGACAGTTACACAATGGGTAATTGCGCCCTCTTAAATATCTTCGTTGGTGAGCATGAATTTTGCAGGTCTTTATGCACGATGACGGATACCATTGATTGCCAGGCAACGCACTGACTCCGTGCACAAAATTTCCGAATTTGTATTAAAAACTACGATATCAACATTGGTACAGTCTGGAATCGAGTGCCAAGCTTCGCGCGCTGATGACGGTGATAGTGAACGTAGGCTGATGATTCATAAACAATGCGGTGTTTGTGAAGATTGGTTGGCTTTCGTTTCGTGTAAAGCACAGCTCGATCTGGCTCGATCGTTGGTCGTATCAGAGCAGTTTATTCCCCGGTGTTTTTGGTCATCATGGTGAAGAACACGTCGCTGTATGTCCGGATCGGTGAGGCTAAGGACCTGCCTGGCAAAGATCTCATGTAGGTTTGTGTATTTGACATATGTTTGTCGGTTTTTTAGTGTGTGTCTGTCAGTGTTTTTCTGTGTATTCGTTTTGGGGTTTATGTTAGTTGAGCAGGCCAAGGATATGGTGAATTGTGCTGGCTCTGCACTGGCCACTGCCATAGATAGAGTGATTCGTATAGTTGCGCCAGTTGGCCAAACTGCCAAAGAAAATAGTTGGAAAGTCTGAAAGTAGCCTAGTAATAAATAAGGCTTGCCCCTCACATGTTCACCGATGTTTATGAGCACTGCATATACTCAGTTCTGGTTGAGTGCACATGAAAGAATCATGCGCTGACTCGGGTGAGATTCGAACCCTCGACCTCCATCCTGCTTACCAGCTTATTACTAAGTGCAGATGCCATACTCACTGCTAACTAATAAGTAAAGTGATAGTGCTACTGTAGGCTACTGAGCTAGCTTGGGTCAGCGGGCTGAATCAAATCCAATATCGTGGCTAGTCTGCATGGTTACCGTAGGCCTACTGCAATTATTCATGATTTTTTTGTCTGAGAGAAAGAAATATACAAATTTCACTCCCCCTTCACCGACATACATCCAGATGAGCACTGCATAATCAGTGCTTGTTGAGAACACATGAAAAAATCATGCGCTGGCTATATCTTCCCAATGAAAAATCATGAATATTCATGATAAGTTGCATTTCCCTGTCACGATATTGGATTAGATTCATACCCTGCTGATCCAAGCTAGCTGGGTGGCCTAGCGGTAAGCAGGAGGTCATGGTTCGATTAAATCCCAACTGAGCCAGCGTTCTATTTTCATGTGCACTTAAACAGGGCAATTGTAAAGTTGGGACATAACGAAATGAAGCTTACCACAGCACAACGAAACATATTCATGATTGTTCCGGTGTGTCAGTGTCCAAAATTTATTAAGACAACATAACTCAGTGAGGATACTCTAGGTTGAGACCTCTTTTGTACAAAATTGAAACAGGGGTCCCTACTTTGCAATCCCTGCAACTAGTACAGTATGTAGATACTGAACCGGCTTTGATGAGAATCAGCAGAATTGAAGTAGAAGTGGAACATCCCTTCACCTCAGTCTGCTTACATGTCCAAGGCAATGTTAACAACATGCAAACACCATATGGAGAAGGGGATGGCTCGATGCCCATAAAACCCTGGGCAGATTTCACTAACACTTTGTGATCATCGCTAAACGGAAAATTGCTACGCAAAGTAGGGATCAATTTTCCGTTGAGCGATGGATTTGGGCTTTAGCGATGATCGCAAAGCGTTTCTGTGAATCGGTCCCAGGCTCTAATTCAAAAGACTATTTCTGTGACCCGTGTTTTTGGACTTGGAACAAATTTGTTGTGACGGTCATTTAAAGTTACCATAGTTACTTAAATCTAACTACACCTGTCAATAGCCGTAATCAAGGGCCCAGGATACTCGCTGCTTCATACTGTTTACGGTCAATCCACTGACCTTTGTCAGCATTATGATAAGGTGTACTAAAATGTTCAACCATAATAGCCATTTCATATTATGCTTTATTTTATTTTGGTGTAGATCCCGGAGCAGCGACCCTTACTGCTTAATCAAGATTGACAATGAAGTTGTTGCCAGGTGAGTCCAAATCTGTGTATCCCCCCCCCCCCCCCGCCTCTCCCCCCCCCCCCCACCCCCTCCTTGAGAGGCTTTTTTCTTCTTCAGTCAAATCAAGTTGTTTTAACAGGTCTGTCAGGTTCACATGTAAATTAGTCTATTAGGATAGAATTTTATAAATCTCATCTGAAGGCCTCGAATGAAAAAAAAAATTGATGAAATGTTTTCACGGTACTTGATTCTCAGGTTTTATCTGCCTTATGTCTATCAATGCTGCAAATTAATGTTATATTTAAAAAGAAAATCTCCTTCAGAAGCTATGCTTTTGAAAAAAATTGCATCAGTCTCCTCTGATATTCAGAAGAAACTGAATAACTTTATTAATTTATTCAAATATCAACAAAGATTTAAATTCTCCTGAACTTTTGGCAGATGTGAGATTAAAGGAAACTTTGGTTTTTGTCAAAGAAATGCAGATCCATGATTGAAAATATCAAGGAAGACACAGTAACAGTCATCTGTGAAATTCCCAGTCCCATATGGTACCCACTTTTTGAGAAAGCAGTGAAAAATTCCCACAGTATTTTAGAAATCTTTTCACCATTATTTTTGGTCTTTAAAAGATCAAAATTGTTCTTGGTCATTGGTTTTACTCACTTTTCTGGATAAAATACAGCATTTCAGGTAGGAAACTTTAACAGCGTGTTTCTACTATCACCATCTTTATTATGTACATCTGGGAAGATTTCTGTTTCGGTATGCTACCAAAGTATGATAATTGTACCTTTAAACCACAGGAGTTGCAGCATTCTGCATATTAATTTGTTGCAAGTCATCAGCTTGATTCACAAATAAGATGTTCAGGTAAAAGTTTGTTCACCTAGCTCCAATTAAGGCAAACATATAATAAACCCTCACTTTTTGAAGTTTCTTGATGTGAATTTTAAGCCACCTTTTACCGTTCCACATCCGCCAAGAATGATAAATTTTCTCTCGACTTTGCCCGTTTTTGGTTCATTTACATATCATGAATATTCATGTTTTCCTCAAGTTGGTGACGTAGAAGAGGGGATTCGCTTTCCTTATGAATATTTATACACAGTGTGTTGCATATTACATACCCACACGTAATACATGCACTCCAATCATTTCAAAAGTAAAATGGTTGAAAATGATACATATGGCGACCGTCCTTGGTAGGAATACAGCATCGATGAAGAATCAATGTACTAATCGGATAGTAATGATCATTCGGGCAGTGATTCGGCCAGTTTTAGCATACAGAAACCACATGAACCAACAAAACTCATTGGAAATGACATACAACTCCCGCGCACCGAGGGGATTCGTTCGTGGACCGTATCCCCTCTACTACGTCACACATTGACATAAATTAAAATAGCGCCACACACGGCCAGTTTGGGTAAATAGTCCCAAGAATTGACAATTACTATCAAATTTTATTTCCAATATTACTAAATAATGAAAAAACAACAGCCCCATTGTATATTATGAGAATGTTCTTATATGTCTTATAAATGAGGATTTGTATTTGTTTCAATTGTTTACAAATCGTTATTCTCCATCTTTAAGTGTAATGGGACTGACTATGGAATCGCTCCTTACAATGGGAGACTTTTGAGAACTGGTCTTCAAGTCAACAGCGCACGCGCACACACAACAGCGCAGGCGCAAAACAATGAGCACATGCTCACAATTGCGTACGCGTGCGCTGTTGACTTGAAGACCGGTTCTCAAAAGTCTCCCATTCATGTAGGCCTATGTATTATCAGTATGCTCTCTACTGACTGTAGGTTTCATAATTTTGAAAACATGTTTTTAAAATTGCATTAAAAATTTTTTTTCAAATTCAAAAGGCAAAGATTTCAATCCTGTTCAGTTGTTATTCAGCATTCACTGTGTTTACAGGTTGATAAACTCTAATTTTCCCAAATCCTTCAATTTTAATATGATTTTCCACACACCCTAGGGGTTTCTACTCATTTAAAACTATCAAAATCATTGCTTTTTTATCTTAAATTGATAACTCAATGAGTAACTGGAGAGAGTAGCTAGCTTGTGTACTTAAACACAATAAATTTAAGTTGACTTTTTCAAACAAAACTTAAAAATTTAGGCCTATATTCTGCGTGTAACATTGTTCATGTTGTACCTGTACAACTTTCAACATGAAATGACCTTTTCAACAGATCTTGTATTTTTCAGTCTTATATTACAGATATCCATTGCCAAAAACATGCACTTTCGGCATGCAAACCTTAAAATAGAACACAAAGTATAGGCAGTGACATTTCCAGCCGATCTTGCCAATTATTCTGTCATTTTGCTGTCAGTTTGGCTTATTGTCAGACAGAGACTAGGCCGGAGTCTGTAATGGGTTTGAAAGTCTTCACTTTTTACTCCCCCACGAAATGCAGCATGTTACTTTTGCTCTGATTGTTTTCCTGTTTGAATGATGCGGAGTGTGCTGAGCTCGGATTTCTGTTTTGATCATCGATGTTGGATTGTTAAGTTCAGTGAGAGGTTTGAGATACGTTACGAAACAAATCCCGGTACATTCAATTCAGTCATTGCTGTTGAGTGTGTCTCAATGAATCATTGAAATGGTTTTAAGGTTCTTGGTGTATTTCTGTCTTGTTGATGGCACGCACTGTTTGATGCCAAAGGTACAATACATGATTGGTAAAGGTCACAGAACAGCACTCACACTCACACTTTGTGAAAATTTGACCTCAATCCTGTCAATCAGACATATAACTGAGTCACGAGAAAATAGTAAAATTCTTATCAAACATACAGGTTTTGATCTTACTTCAAGATCATTTTGGTCTTTTGTTTTACTCATTTCTTTATAAATTTTTATACAGCATTTCAGGCGGAAACATGTTAACGGTTATGTATGTTTCTACCAGCACCATCTTCATATCCTGAAATTAAGTTAAACGTAAAACTGTGAACATTTCTGTTTGTGTATTTTATCAATCCTGTACTGGAACTTTAAAGGGTCCAAGTCATAAACAGATCTAATGAACTCAGTTTTAATGATGGAAACTAAACAAATGTAGTAGGCCTACTACAGGTTTCCTAATGATGATTAGAACAGGCTAGTTTAAACGTTGAGACCTATTAACCAGAAGTGCATGACAAAATAAGAAGCGCGATTGTCCGAACAAATATTACATGGTGTTTCTGCAAACCGATACACGTAGTACAGGGACTTACTTAAAACTTGAAATAAATTAAGATATTTTGAATTATTATGACACTTGGGCAAATCAACAAGAAAAACTTGTGGTTTTAGTGAAGGAAATTAATAATCAGACATTTAAAATTATTGTGAAATTTTGAAATTTTGAAATTTTGAAATTAAATGGGAAATATGCAACTTCCTGTTGTAACAGTTCAAAATTAACATTTCAGATAATAATCACAGATCCCAATCATCTGGCGCTGCATATTCCTCGTAACTTTGTCAATATGTCATCATAATGCTTACAAGTAATTAAAGGTGTTGACTGACTACCACCATTTATAAACAAATTTTTGATGATTATTTTCACATGTGCATGTATTTTCAGCCGATTTTAATGACTGTGCAACCATCCATAAAGGTGTTTATGGTGACGGATGGTGTAATTGAAACCTTTTAGGGTCGCAGTCAAATTATCACTCCATTAAGTTAAATTTGCTTCCTACAACCACTTGCAATGTGGAATCTCATCATCTAATCATCTAAAGATGCTGAAGAGTTAAAATGTAAAAAGGGCCAAGCGCTGATTTCACCAAACTCATTGTAACTTACTGGTACTATCAATTGTAGGACTTGTCATGGTTGTGATGCACTGCAGCCATACGTAGGATACAATGGGTTATCCTTCGTAACTCGAGTTACGATCGGTAGTAGGGCTTCGTGAAATCGACCCCTAATGTTTTCATCTTGGTTGCGACTTGCGAATAATTTTTTAAAAGGCTGATAATCAATCCAAGTTATAGTGATGGATTCCATGTGTGATGGACATTACCTATGGTGCTCTGTTGGCAAAATCATCTGAAAAAAAAATCAGTCAACACAACGTTTGTACATTGTGATTCATATGTTTACAGTGTACATTAGGACGTCTGATGACCTGTTGTGAAAGTGAAACTGATTTCCCTACAGTGGTCTAGTTTAGGAAACAGAATTCAATTGTAGTAGAAAGGTCCTGCTAGGATTGAACCTTGATGCCCTGCTTACTTGTAAAAGTCAGTTTTGTTCAGTTTTTCTTACAAATACCCCCAAAATATGAAGTTTATGTGATTAAAAAAAGCCGCATGCATCCTCTTTGAGTGATCCCCATGTACTGTTTCTCAGGTTGCAGCATGTATCTTAAATGATCCTTGGAATATAGCAGTATGTGTGTGGTTTCATGGCTTCTGACTGCCAAAAACAAAGATAATTGACTATTAAGGGGCTGGATAGCTCAGTTGGTAGACCGCCGGGTACACCTTTCAGGAGATCACCAGTTCGCCATCCAGCTATCCCGCTGACGCTCCAGTCAATTTTTCGTTGTTCACCTTTCAAATAGCCTACCAAGCAAAATACACTTAGGCCTACACTGGATGCAATATTAATTCAAATTGCCCTACCATTAGGCCTATATACTCATCAAGACAAATTACACCAGGGTCATATAATAATTAGTTGACTAATTGCAAAACAATAAGCATCCAATTACACTTACTACTAATGGCCATCATTATTTCTCCACTACTGATGACCCTATTAGTGTCAAGGACATAATTGTGGTTTTATCAATTTGCTTATCAATCAATTGTGTACAGGTGGGCTTTACTGTGTTTGTTTTGTAAGGTACATGTAAGCCTGTTTCAGAGCAGAGCTGTAGGCTTACATGTTGTCACTGGCGTAGACAGGGGGGGCCATATATTGAGGCCCTGCTAGTGCTAGAACTCAGAAAAGTCAGTTTTGTTTAGTTTTTCTAACAATGTTCGTATATTAAGTGATGCCATTGTGGGTTTGTAGGATAAGACTAGCTAGTCCAGGGGTCAATTTCACCAAACTCAACATAACTTATTATCAATCATAGGACTTATGATGCATTGCAGCCCTACTTAGGATACATGTAGGCCCCAACAGTGGGTTATCCTTCGTAACTTAAGTACGGTAGGCCTATGCATGGCTTCGTGAAATTTACCCATGCTGGTACTTCATCACAGGTGTACCGTTAACTTGTGGCATGCTCGACTGACTGCCACTGACAGCCACATTCTGTCAGCCTTGTTTGATAAGTTGTGCATCAATTGCAAGGTAACCGAGAGGAGTTTATTTCAAGGTTTTATTGAATCAAATCTGTATCGATGCATTCGTGACTGGCTCAAAAACAGAGTTAGCAACATGGATAAAAAGAGTAAGCCTACATGGGATGAATCTGAAGTAGCATGCTGACTTGTAGAAACGTACAAGTTTAAACAGGCAAAGTCATCAATATTATCCCATGAATCGTCTCCATTTTAAAAAGCTCAGACATAACTAGGCAATAAGCAATGTGACTTAAAGGTACAGTACAGGATTGGTAACCTCCCCAAACAGAAATGCTCACAGATTTACGTAATTTACTTTCAGGTGAGGGTGGTGATGGTATTAGAAACATACTGTTTAAATATTTCCACCTAAAATTGTGTTTTTATCCAGAAATTAGTCAAACAAATACCAAAAACGGTTCTCGGGGTAAGATCAAAACCATTTGCATGTTTTATAAGAAAAATTTAGTTGGGTTTTCACTATTTTCTTGTGATTCAGATGTCCGATTGAGCTCAAATTTTCGCAGGTTCATTATTTCATGTACATGCTGGATCAGACAAAGTATGAGTGCTGTTCTGTGACTTGTACCAATCAACCTTAAGGTTAATTTTGACAGAGCAGTCACGTAAACTGAATATCGTAAGGTCAACTGGAGCCAAGCTTTAATCCCCATTTTTTTTCAGTTAGACCCAAAATTTTTACTGAGCACTATGGTGTTGCTAGTAAGTTAAGCTTGACATCCATCATTCTGTTTGACTTCTTTGGGCCTTGCTTTATGTACCTCCCTCTAATACCCAAATCATCATGTGTCTCAAACATCTGTATATCCATCAATCGTTATAGATTTTAAACAGTGAGCAAACCTGTCCTGTCGTTCGTAAATCACCGTCTAGAATGTATACAAGAAAAGTCTTAATGGGTGAGAATAAAACATTTCAAGAAAGAAAATCAATTGTGAAGTTACCCCCCCCCCCCCCTCCCACGCCTTCCTGTTAATGGATAAATTTTTATAATGTATTCCTCGGGTAAGAAACAGCAATTTGATTTGCTAAACGCGAAATGGGTTACATTTTATTATTCTGGTTTGACTCTTGCTCGACAACCCGGAATAATGGCCTGCTGCTAAAGTGAACACGCAATGTAAACCTTGTGCAGACCCCCCCCAAAAAAACGAAGGGAAAAAAAACACAACCTTGTCAATTCAGCTAGCTTAAATCAACACAACATCATCTAAAACTAGAGCCGCTCTGTTGAAAATGGACTGTTTTTGGATCGTAGTAACATTAGGTTTCGTCTCAGATGTCGATGTTTGAGTATACATACTGGCTAACCCGAAACACTTCTGACTCAAATGTCAAGGATGGCAGCTTTTAGCGAAAAAGGTTTCTTCGTCATCTTCAGCCCACACTCCTCGCCCCTAGAAAACAAACAAACCAACAAACAAAATCATTCACTTAGGCCCTTTTCCAAACCTCGGCTCTGGCTCAGGCTTTGGCTCCAGCGCTGTCATCCATGTGCTGAAAATGTAGGTTGTGGCTTTTCATTGAAGCTGAAGCTCTCTTTTCATGTTCAAAATAGAGTATCTACTTCCAAATCGTAGCCAAAAGCCTCTATTTTGATACCTGCTATTTAAAAATGGATTCAAGAAGTGGAGCCTGAGCCGGAGCCGAGGTTTGGAAAAGGGCCTTAGAAGCACTTAGAGTTCCCAGGGTAGATTTTCCTTGCACCAGATTCCAGTCAATTTTGTACAAATTGCAGAGATAGAAATTAGTTTCATGAAATGTACAAGTTGGAAGAAGTAGGTTGGTCGCTCAGGACAGCGATACCCAGAGAGTATTATGCAGTTAGTATAGCTCACAAAGTCCTCACGATCGATCGTAACTCGAGTTACAAAAGATAACCCATTGTATCCTACGTAGGGCGGCCATGCATCTTAAAGGTTTCAGTATCATACTTTGGTAGCATACTGAAACCGAAATCTTCACAAATTTCCCTATAACTTATAGGGTATAAAGAAAGTGATGGTAGAAACATACCGATAAAATTGTTCTGCCCAGGAAATGCTGTATTTATCCAGAAAAGTGACCAAAACCAAAAAAGTGGAAAGATTTAAGAAATACTGTGGAGCCTGTTGTTCACGGTTTTCAAAAAAAGTGGGCACCGTATGGGACTGGAATTTTCACAGATTACTTTTACTGTATCTTCCTTTATATTTTTACCCATGAATCTGCATTTCTTTGACGAAAACCAAAGTATGATAACTACGATTGATAGTAACTTACGATGAGTGTGGTGAAATTGACCTTTGAAAATTTTAGCCAAAAGATCGGCTGTTTAAATTAACAAATCTTCATCACGATTGTAAATGTATTTCTCTTTGGTAAATTCCTCACAATTTTCTTGATTCCCAACATGCCTAAAGGTTCTGAAATATTCTAAAAGATTGAAGCTAATGGTGGGTAGCCATGTCATTCAGATAACAATATAAGATAGAAAAATACAAGTAGCACTTTATTGACTAACTAGAGTTTAAAATGTGCAAGCTTTCGTTGCAACAACTACTTCATCGGATGCAAGCTGGATACAGACATGAAAGTAATCCATTGGTTAAACAACTGAGCCTGCCCCCAAAACAACAATTTTTTTTTTTTTTTTTTCTTCTTTTCTTTTTATCAAACGTTGTGTTTTTGTTTCAGCTTGAATTTTGTGCACTTGTGTGAATAATTCTGAACTGAAGCAACTGCAGCTGAGTTTGCATTGTTTTAGCATTTTTTTTTAAGTCGATATTGAAGGATTGAAGTTTGCCATCAGTAGTGAGAAAAACATTAAGCCTGAATGAAGTAATTAACCTCACCAAATTTGACCTTCCTTTAATTATCAGTTGGCGTCATTTCAGCTTCCAATTTTTGTCAGCCAGCGCTCATATTCCCCGCTTCAATTAAATCAAACGATCTAGCAATTATACCCATCTGCTCTGAGTGCTGTTACCAAAAACCGGATAGTTAATAAATGTCAGGCAATTCCGCCATTAGTTACACAATTGTCTCGATAGCTGCCTTCTCATTTCCGACGTCGTTGTACGCACCGTGAACGTTTAATTGAGTCTCCGGCTCTTGTCACCGTCCGACACCCAGCAAGGGACGAGAATTACGCAGAGTAGAAGAACTAAAATATTATTTAGAGGTCGGCGTATTCTGACATTTACCCAGGGATGGATCAGCACAATGCCAGTTTGACAAGACGTGTAGACTTTCACCTGATGGAGCGGGACTTAAAGGCTATAATATTGAAGGGAATGGGTAATTGCTAACTTCTATCGGTACAGCTGTGGGCGTGTGTGTACATATAAACCTAGGAGATATAGTCTGAACACGGCATGCCATGCACAATGCTGTTATCCATGAAACCTTGAAGTCCCAACCACACAATCCAGGGGAATGGGGATGGATCCTGTGGAGTTCTGCCTCCTATACTTGATTCACTAAGATTTATCTTAAGATGACTTGTCAGTATCGCCATAGTGATTTGTAAATTGTTACTTCACATTTTGCATTGAGATCAATTCGCGCAAGATCAGTCGTGGACTGGACTGGACTGGATTTTTCTCCAAGCACTAAGATTAATCTTAAGATGAGTTTTCAATATCACCATAGTGATTTGTATTGTGACATCACTCATTGCTTAGCAACCCTGTTCACACTAAAAGACCAATTGTTATTGCTTTGTGAAATCGGCCCCTGCATGGACACAAGCCCGGTGTGCAAATAACGGCCAAGTGCATTTGTGAAGATTCCGGCAGTTTGATTTGGTCCTAGGAAGTCTGGTTAGGCTAGTAAAAACATTTTTAAAAACACCCACGTGTGTAAACGCCTGCAATAGCGTTCCGCACTAATTACGTCACACCACGCGCGACGCGCACACATACTTCCACTCACCACACGTTTGCATGGACACATTGCAATGTTTGTCTGAGGTTCGGTGCTATTTTTAGCGCAAGTGCGCAGCGCTTTGGTGGACCACCCCCTATTGTACCTCTTTTGTTTTGACTTTTTGGCAGCAGTTCCATTGGTTTTGTACATGCTTTCCAATCATTGGACCTTTATCCAATCGTGGGTCGATTTCACCAAACTCATCGTAACTTACTATTGATCGTAGGACTTATGATGCATTGCAGCCCCACGTAGAAGTCATAGGATATGATGGGTTATTCTTCGTATTTCGAGTCACGATTGAGCGTAGGACTTCGTGAAATCGGCCCCATGGACCATTGTCCCTTTTTGTTATAGTCCATGGTTTGAATGCCAATACAGACATGAGACTCATTGAAATAAACAGTAAATATTTTTCAAATGAATTTTCAATTTATTTCATTTTTATCTCTGAGTCATTGCAGTTAAAATTGTTCGGACAGTAAACCAGAAATATATGTAGCTTATGCTCCTATGTTGCAGTCAGTGCATTCTTTTTTTAAATAAAATTTGAACAAAAATTTAGAAAATTTAAATCAAAATACTATTAACGTGTGGTTTGGGGAAAAATAATGGTATTGCTGTGCAACGTGATTGTAAAGCTTGCTATGTATGTGTATGTGTACAATGGCATGTGCACATGTGTCAAGTGGACCTTATAACTACAGTACAAAGTCTAATTAAAACCATCACTCACATTCAGAACCCCATCATCAATGTTCTCAAAAGCTTTGAAAAAAACAATTGAGAAAAGCTTAAGGTCTTTAAAGGTGATATATCATACTTTGGTTTTTATCAATCAAAATACAGATTCATGGGCAAAAATATCAAGACAGATACATGTAATGTTTGCAGTAACAGTCATCTGTGAAAATTTCAGTCCCATGCGGTGCCAACTTTTTGGGAAAACAGTGAAAAATAGCCACAGTATTTCTTAAGTCTTTTCTCTTTTATGTTTGATCTTTTCAAAGATTAAACAGATTTTCGGTTGTTGTTTGACTAACTTCTGGATAAATACACCATTTCAAGCAGAAAAATTTTAACGGTATGTTTCTTTCACCACCATCTTCAGACCCTGTAAATTATACGTAAAAAGATAATCTGTGAAAATTTCTGTTTTGGTTTCTTTCCAATTATGATAACCTTTAAATGATGACACCATGCTTTAAGACCTGGTACGTTAGGAACGCAAGTTTTTCATTTTAATAATATCTCGAGAATTTAATTTGTGCCCGTGCTGTACGTCATGTACGTGTGATTGATCATTGTCGTATAGGCTGATAATTAGATTTAAAAAGAAATTCTGTTGAATCTGAGTGGGAATGATATTAACAGTCGTTACACTCTCTGTGCTACCTGAACAGCCGCGTGAGGTTTTTCATTTAGATTGTAAAAAAAATGTGCAGTATGATTGTGCGTGACTCGTGCATTTGTATTCAGCGTGATGATGTAGCGTGATGATTGGGGCTCTAAATACACAGGGCTTTTCCCTTTTCCATCCCGACAACTCCTGCCTATCGGAAAAAAGAAATCCAGCTTCTGAAACCGTCGCAGAATCAGGGTATCGGCAAGAATAAATCTCGTCTTAACTTTTCATCGATCAGTAGCTCCCGAAAAGTCAAGGTTATGATCACTCTTTTTGCAGTGATCTTCTGTAACCTATTTTGCTTCAATGTGTTAATGCTGGATTAAATGATGTACAACTAGAGTTGTGCTGGGGATTATGATACTGATAGAAAGAAAATGTGCCAGGAAAAAATGTCTTGATGGGTGAATTTGTTAATGTAAACTTGTGTTGACATAATTTAATATCATTTTAAAGAGTGGGAGTGATTTTAGCTACTGGGGGGCGGGGGTTAGGATGGCACGAATTGACCTGGGGCGGATCCATTTACAATTACCTAAATTACCGTACACAAATTACCTGAATCTACAAAGGAAAGTCACATTGTGCTGTGAAATATTATTCAAGTGTTTTTGTTTTATTGATACACATGTATATGAATTTGAAAAACTTACTTAGTAACCAGTGGTGTAACGTGAGGGCGGGGGGTCACGTGCCAGGGTGATACTTTTTAGGAGGTGCAAAAAATGCAAAGGTGAAAAAAGTATCTACACTTATCCAATGAATAAACAAAGAAAGATTCCAATTCTCTATTTCTTTCCTTTTTTTCATTGGCATCAGGAGTTGGAATTAGGGGCTCAATTTTAGCGCTTGCCCCGAGCGCCGCTGGTTAGTAACCAACCATTTATGTATATTGGGTCATGACTCGTGAATTGTTTTAAATATGTTGCACATTAATACACCAGTTTACCTTTAAGCTTGAAAATTAAAATGACAAAATAGCAAATCCTGCGTATAGTGCATTTTCATTTGCTTTGCACAAGGATACATTGCACGTTATTTTATGCTTCCGTTTCCCTTTTGCACAGGTGGTGCACACAATTTAATTACTGTAAATTACGGGAAGAGACAAGAAATCAACTGTAACAGACGCACTGTACGTACACAGAGCCAAAACAACACAAAAACAAGTAGCCATAAAATATGCTTGTCATGGTGATTATATAGCTGACATGCAGTTGTGCTCTAACAGGCTAACTTAGCTATACTTGATGATATTACTCACAACCTCTATATCACTGGCATGGATTATACGTCGAGCGGAAACCAAATGTCACTTCTGATTATCAATCAGCTTGTATGAATGACCTTATCAATTAACCGTGCAGTTTCCTGTGTACGAAAAAAAGCAAGCAGAAAATCATTGGATTAACTGGTTTGGTGGCCAATTATTTTAGACACGCACGTTGTAGTTGTGTGAAGGGGAAGGTGGTTTTTATTCCGTCTTTGTTACCGTAGAATTCAACTTAAAGGTAATATCATACTTTGGTTTTTGTCAAAGAAATGCAGATTCTTTGGCAAAAATATCAGAGAAGATACAGTAACAGACATCTGTGAAATTTTCACTTTTTGCTGACTTTTTGAGAAAGCAGCGAAAAACGGCCGTTGAATTTTATTTTATTTTCACTGTTATTTTTTATCTTTTAAAGATTAAAACATTTTTTTGGTTTTTGCTAGTACACGTACTAATTTCTTGATAAATACACCATTTCAAGTGGAAAATGTTTAAATGTTTCTATCAACACCATCTTTATACTTTGGTAGCATACCGAAACAGAAATCTTCACAGATTTACCTATAACTTACAGGGTGTGAAGATGGTGATGGTAGAAACATACCGTTAACAATTTTTCTGTCTGAAATGCTGTATTTCTCCAGACTGGAAAAGAGTAAAACCAATGACCAAAAACAATTTTGATCTTCAGAAGATCAAATATTTTTTTTAAATGCTGTGAGCGTTTTTCACAGTTTTCTCAAAAAGTAGGCACTGTATGGCACTGGAAATTTCACAGATGACTGTTACTGTATTTTCCTTGATATTTGTGCCCATGAATCTGCATTTCTTTGACAAAAACCAAAGTATGATGTTACCATAAATTGATTAAACATGCATTGCCGATGTTAGGTTGCTGTGATGCTAAAAAATACATTCATTCTTTGTCAAGGATGAATGCTACCAGCATAATTTACTTTGCAGCATATGTCATCGTCTAGACTAAGGATTAAAAGAATTTATATATTTATTTATTCATTTCTGTTTTTAATCATTACTGTGATCCATAGTTGTTTTTCATTCAAGGCCTCAAGTGAAACCTCATTTTATACCTTTCAATTTTGTTTTCAAATTTGCAGCAGGAATTTTGTTTTTAAACCTTGAAGTAGCCTGTGAATCGGGCACTAGTATCATTGATTGATGTTGATTGTAGAAAAGAAATGAGTTTGCATGAACTAGAACCGTTCTTTTGTTTTTTTAGTGTTTATTGTTTTTGTATGTTTGAATTCAGTGAAAAATTTGAATTTGCAGGAATGAATGCTAAAGAGGGCCAATTTCATGGAGCTGTTAAGCACAAAAAAATGCTTAGCACAAAATGTCTTGCCCAATAAAACAAACCATCATTGAAAATTCCATTTGATATTCCTGGTCAGCGAACAACAGCCTAAGAACAATCAAAAGTGATACACAACAGATGAGAATTTGGTTGTTAACCCTGTTCAAGTTATTAAGACAGAAATTTCATGGTTAGCAAATTTTTGTGCTAAGCAGGGCTGTGCAATTGGCCCCTGATGATGTGAGTATTTTTTCCACATATTAAAATTGGGGGGGAGGATTCATTTCACACATGTGCTTCCACACTTTCTGCTTAAAAAGCAAACAGATTATATGTTTCATTCAATGTCACTGAATTCCACAAAAGAAAGTCTTTATCAAGATTTCTTAAACCAGACGAGAATGTTTGAAAAAAAAAGGAAGTTTTCTCAGGGATGTGAAAGTTCAGATTTAAATCTGAACTCCGATTTTCTGGTTTAAATTTGAACTCCAATTTATGCTTTTTTGTTCATCTGCTCTCAACAAAAGTGTAGGAACATTTAAATTTCAGCTTTTCTGCGGTGTTTTAAGATTTTTGGTCTGTTGTGTGGCCACTCACATCCCTGCTTCTTCTCTGCCAAATTCTCTGTATACGTATTTTTATGACGGGAATAATTTTTATACTATGCCAGATGTTTTTATAATTTTGTTTCTTACTTCAAACTCATTTGTATTATCAAGAATCCAAATGTGTGCTGTCATTCTATCAAAGAGTTTGAGAATTTCCATGGTGATAATTTATGCAACTTGTCACATATATCCAGGTTGTCATAGCAACACTTTTACTATATGCTTTATCTAGCAATCTAGTAGACACACGCTGCCTCCAAAATGTCCCGGGAAATGTGATAAAATCTTCTCCGTTATGATCCCTACACAATGCTGTGTATTTAATGAGCCGGTGATAAAATTCTTCAAACCTTGTATCGTTGAAGTAACACACATTAAATTTTATTAAATGGATTTGGTTTTGGTGCGTTACGTTTGTATGGGAAGCAATGATGAAATACAGAAAAACGTTTTATCTAAACAGTATTCAAAGGATCCTGTACGTGTAGATCAGGGGCCAATTTCATGGTTAGCAAATGTGTTAACCATGCAATTTCTGTTTTTATAAAAACAGGCTTAACAACCAAATTCCGATGTGTTTCGTAGGTCTATCACTTGTGATTGTTCCTTGGTTGTTGTTCACTGACCAGAATATTAAATTGAATTTTTTAATGGTGGTTTGTTTTATTGAGCAAGACATTTTTGTGGTAAGCATTCTTTTTGTGCTTAGCAGCTTCTGAAATTGACCCCAGATGGAAGAGAAATTCTCAATTTGGCATGTTTGGTTTTGTAAATATAATCTTGTCAGGATATAGGTGAGTTTTTTTTAGTGAATTGTGGAAGAAAGGTTTTGTTGTAAAATATGCTAGCATCCATGAAATGTAGGAAATGCTGGTACCTCTTATTGTACAGTTAGATGTGGTTTAGGCCCTATGTTTGTTTCTGTATTACATATACAATGTTTTGAAAGGCACAGAACAGGATTGGTAACATACCCAAATAGAAACATTCACAGATTTACGTATTAACGTTCAGTCCTTAAAAATGGTGCTGGTAGAAACATACCGTTAAAATATTTCAACCTGAAATGGTGTATTTATCCAGATATTTGGTGCTGGTAGAAACATACCGTTAAAATATTTCCACCTGAAATTGTGTATTTATCCAGAAATTAGTCAAAAAAAGACCAAAAACAGTTTTGATTTTGTGTAAGATCAAAACCATTCTTTATGTTAATTGTAAGAAAAATTGAGCCGGGTTTTCGCTATTTGTATTTTCTCGTGACTCAGATGTCTAACTGATCTCAGATATTCATAGGTTTATTAAATCATTTCATCTTCATGCTGGATCAGACACATTGTCTGATGAGTGCTGTTCTGTGACCTTTAACAATCATGTATTATACTTGAACTGCACCAGGCCAGTACATGTAGATGAATATGTGTATATGATTATTGTTTAATTTTATTCTACAACACAACACCATCCATTATAGGGATTTAGAATAATTTAATCTAAAACAACAAATACTTTAGAAAAGGGTTATTTCTACACAAATATATTAATGCATCTTCACAAAGATTTTCATTACACATTGAAAAGGTCAACGAACACACCCCGTGAAGATTGAGCAAACAAACTCTTTTACTAACCATCTCAAATAGACGCTGATAGCCGGAGAATGGTTGAGAGTCTTGGGCCAATTTCATAGAGCTGCTTAAGAACAAAAAATTGCTTACTACAAAAATGTCTTGCCCAATAAAACAAACCACCTCTAAAAATTCCATTTGATCTTCATGGTTGTTGAACAACAGAATCACAAGCGATACAGAATACATGGGAATTTGGTTGTTAATCCTGTTTTTATTAAGACAGAAATTTAATGATTAGCAAGTTTTTGTGCTAAGCAGGGCTGTGAAATTGGCCCCAGGTTCTGACAGGAGCTTCTGATGAGCCTCACTGGCACATGCAGACAGATGAGTGCTATGAGGAGGAATATGCATGCATATATTACACCTAGTGCCACATTTCATGGCTCTGCTTGGAAGTGTAGAATCGGTCTTACAGAAACAGTAAATTCTGTGCTTACCAGATCCTATTTCTTGGGTTAGGGAGGAATTTTCAGATGTGTGCGTGTGTATTTTACGTTACGCTTACTGTAAGCGAAGAATGAGAATCATAGTTAAGCAGCAAGTTCTGTGGTAAGCAGGGCCATGAAATTGGGCCCATGTAATGGTGCAGTTGAAGGTATGATACATGATTGGTAAAAGTCACACAACACTCACACTTTGTCTGATCCACCACATGTACATCATGATATAATACACCTGTCAACATTTGATCAAAACTATTTTCTGTCTTTGTTTGACAAATTTCTGGATGAATACACCATTTCAGGGGAAAATATTTTAACGGTAGGTTTCTACCAGCACCATCTTTGTACCCTGACTGTTATACATAAATCTGTGAACATTTCTGTTTGGGTATGTTACCAATCCTGTACTGTACCTTTAACTGCATTGTTGGACTTTATGCGGATATTGAAGAATTTTCATAAGTTGGAGCCTATGGTTTAATCAGGTACAACACAACAAGTAAATCCAGTTTGAAAGTCACTTTTAATGATAAGAACACGTTTCAATAAGGGCAGGTTCTTTCTCAAAGGCTAAATGACAAGTGGACAAGAACATGCAAGTTAAAGATACACATAAATGGATGAGAGGATCAGGAATAAAAGACAAAAATGGTGGTGATCAGGTGATGGGTTAAGATTATTTTTTATCGAAACTTGAAGCCTGTCAATATAAATCATCATGTGACTGTACGATTGCAGTTGGTAATGGATTTTGCTGATGCAATTGCTTGTACACTACTGTGCGCTAACCCAAAACATACATGGCATGGGCGTAGATCCTGGGGGGGCTAGGGTGGTTGCAAACCCCCCCAGGTTTTCACTTTTTATATATATAAAAAATGATTTTGTGCACAAACGTATATGGAAGAACGACCCAGCTACACGATCAACCCCCCAGGTCTGAGGACGTGTCTACACTACTGATACATGGGCTTTGCTAAATTAACTTAATGTTTAAATTTAAATCCACTCTGTCCTTCCACTGGGAGCATTTGCCAAATGTCCAGGCTGGAAAACAGATTTAAATCAAATTATCGGTTTTCAGGTGTGATTTGCCACAGAGAAATTATTTGGTTCATCTAGGCTCGGAATTTGGTTATATAGAAAGGCCAAGGCAACGTTTGCATTGTAAGAAACACTCAGAGTGGAAAATCCAGATGTTCGTTGAAATAATTCAAGGTGTGATGATCGAGACTCAAAGCGCCGAACCATGTGAGTCTCTTCAAGGAAAATGGCAAGCATGGATTGGAGTAATCTAGAAAAAACAGATGTCATGTCAGCAGTGGAATCTTGTTCGCAGAATCTTGTCAGTGACTTCTGGAAGCTCCTTAAGAGCTTGTTGATGCTGGACATGGCTTGTTACTTGGCAGGCTCTTCTAGAGTCTCACATAAATTACCAGATTCTTAATGTTTCTCCTCACAAGTCAATCTGTCAGGCTCGACGAACAAATTTAATGGACTTTGCCTGATTTCAAACGTCAAATTTCAAAGCTCAATCTCTTGATATAATTACTATGGGCGTTTACGTAACGGAGGTTTCAGCTCATGCAGGCTCCGGCTCTGGCTCCATTTCATGAATTCTGAAATAGCGGATATCAAAATAGAGGCTTTTGGCGGTGGTTCGTATTTAATAGATTCTCCGGTCTAAAAAGGAAAATAGAGCTTCAGCTCCAATGAACTTATATTTCCAGCCTATGGATGACAGAGCTGGAGCCTGAGCTGCCGTTTCGTAAACCCCCCTATAAGAGTTTCAGTGGCCTCTGACTGGCAGTCTGCCATGTTATCTGCGCATGCACCACGAGATCTTACTGTCATCAGTGAACAAATTCATGGGACTAATTTTCCTATAAGTTTCTTGAAATGAAATCAATTTTGATTTTTTGACTGAAGAATATGACAATAATTGGAAATATGATATTGAAATATACTATAACAGTTTTATTGAACACCAGTATGTTAAGAATAGTATCCCAAAAAAGTTGTGTATATTTGGCAAGTATTAGCAAACTGAAATATGCTGTACAAACATGGAGTGGTGGAAAAAGCAATACAACCTGTCATAACAAAACTAATTAATTGGACCTTGACTGAGAACTGGATAAGTATGTATTTCCCATAACACACTATCAGCCTACCATCTATATGTGCTACATATACAGGTTCGTGTATGCATACATGAGTATACCGCATTTGAATATAATTTGTGCTTATAAATTCAATCATCAAATAACCACAAGGGAAACTGACTGAATTTAAAGAGCCTTTGAGAAAGATCCTGTTAGGATCGAAACGCGTCAGGCCCTCCTAACTTTAAGCATTTGATATATTTCAGGTCATTTTGGCTGATGAGCAGTTTGCAGCAGTTTATTACTTGTATTGAATTTAAAGTAATTGAAGAGTGAACAAAGAAAAATTGACTAGAGCGGGATTCGAACCGTCGACCTCCTGAATACCGTACAGGCGCTCTACCAACTGAGCCATCCAGTTGGTGAAATGATCCTCGGGATATGGTGGTGTGTGCATGGTTTCATGGCTTCTGACTGCCAAACGAACAAAGATAATTGACAATTGGGGTCACCACAAACGTAGGGCTGGATGGCTCAGTTGGCAGAGCGCCTGTTTGAATCCCGCTCCAGTAAATTTTTCTTTTTTCTTTGTTCACTTTTTAATTATTATTATTATTATAATATATATGTATAATCCAGCCAGCCAGTTACATGCACTTTTACTTCTCCCAATATTGAGATGATCATGAATGTATTTTTATAGTTTCCTTGGAACTCGGCAAATATTTGAGGATGTTTTTTAGATTAGTGTGTGAATTTTGACCCGACAAATTTGCTTAGGTCATTGAAACTGACAATAAACAATATTTTCCTGCATATTGCAGGAAAACAATTATTTTAAATAATGAGTTTCAGTCTTTCCAGTACACATGGAACCCTGGGGAAACAAAATCCCATTATAGATGGTTTTCTTACTTAATGAAGAGCAGTGCACATGGTCAAATCATTGTCATTACATCAGCTGGTATACAGTGCAATATGTGCAAATGCAAATTTACATGTGCACACAAAAACTGGTGAATATATTGATTGCCAAACACCCGTGAGGTTGGTAAATTGTTGACGCTAATAAAAAACTGTTATTTTTCTTAGAATTCAGGAAATCATATTCCCGTAATGTAGAATCGCTATTCCTTTACACCCACGTGCGTAAGCAGTCGTGCTCCTTCCTGAAATTCAATTCAAACATCATTTCAATTGATTTTTTTCCATCCAGATTTTTCTGTAGGATAGTTTTTCCTTTAATGGTTGATTGCTAGTACACAGGAGAGCTAAACTTTGTTTAAAACATGAAATGAAGAAATTAAATTTTATTTATTCTCGAAGTAGCCAAGCATGAATATGTTTATCTGCTGTTATAATACATTGCCATTATACAAATGCACAGCTGTTACTGCATGCAGGCAGAGTGTAACAAACAATATCATATCATGTCGATCATAACAGAAATAGGATCTATGACTGGCGTATAGGTAGCACACCTGTCATTATAGTGGGATAATTGATTGTAATTTTCATCATTTTATCTGGATGCTTTCAAGGTATTTTTCTCCTGTGTGGCTTATTGACGGGAATGTGAAGCATGTCATTGAACATACACCTGTACACCTGTACACCTGAACATGTGTACACCTGAACATGTGTACACCTGAACATGTAGAATTTCCAACACTGAGTCTGATGATGAGACACTGTACTTACAAAGAAATACAGACAGCACAAAAAATGTATTAGAGACCCCCCCCCCCCCACAAAAAAAAAAAATGTAAAAAGTTATGAAATGTGACCCAAATCACAATCAATGTATTCATAGACATGTCAGAAAACAAAAAGTTACAAACATGGAAAATCACACACTGAGCCACAAAACATTTGAAAAAACATTTAAAGAAACAGATTCACAAATTCACAGTTTCATATAATGCTTGGAGTTAGGAGGGCCTGGCGTGTTTCGATCCTTTAGCAGGGTCTTTCTCAAAGGCTTAATGACAAGGGAACAAGACCATGCAAGTAAAAGATGCCCATGAAATTAACATTTTATATATAGAAAGATAAAAAATAAAAGAGAAAAGACTTAAGAAATACTGTGACTGTTCATCACTGTTTTCCCCAAAAGTGAGCACCGTATCGCTGACAACTGTTACTGTATCTTCCTTGATATTTTTGCCCATGAATCTGTATTTCCTTTAAACACAAAATAACACAAAAACAACCATAAACTCAATACTCAACAAAAACGTTAGAACTATACATGTAAATTAAAGGTCAAATACCTGAAGCTGAAACCTTTGAATCCTGGGTCTCGGAGCTTATCACGTTATCCCTTGGGAGAGCCAATGGAAAACCATTACGTACCACCACCTCAGGATAGGCACAAGTTAACATCAGCCAAGCATCCTCCCTGGTGTCGTTAAACATGTTGTTTTTGTTTCCCCTAGTAGGGTTTAGGTATCTCCCTATGGCAGTGCAGTTTAAGTGTATTGCCTGTGCTTGAGGCTCAACAAGAAATCAATGAATATTTTGCAGGATCTTCTGATTACAAGCCCACACAGGCAGATTATCTGAGCATATCCCATAGTGGCAATTTCTTATGAACCACCTTGCGGGAGGGGTGAGGGAATTTCAGGGTTTTAACTTAAGATAATTGACGGAACACGTGTATTGAATTGTAATTGTGGGCTTAGAGGCTCGTGTTTTGTGCTTGTTTGTTTGGTGGTTGTTTGTTGCTTTTCCAAGGAGTGTTTTTTTTTTTTTCAAGAGATTTTCCTCCCACCTCTATCTTCTTCTCGTCATCTTTCCATGAATGTTTCATCAGGCTTTCCCACGTGCCTGGGGTGGTTTTGAGAAATCCTTGGGCCTTTTCTAAACCTTGGCTCCGGCTCAGGCTCCATTTTTTTTTATCCATTCTAAAATAACGAGTATCAAAATAATTAAAGGCTTTTAGCTGCAGTTCGGAAGTAGATACTCTGGTTTGAAAAAGAAGACATGTTTCAGCTTCAATGAAAAACCACAACCTATATTTTCAGCATATTGATGACAGAGGCAAAGCCGGAGCCGGAGCCGGAGCCGAAGCTGAGGTTTGGAAAAGGCCCCTTGACTGAGTTGGATTCATTAAGAAATGAATGACTCATAATAGACTGAAATAATAACTTAAAATCATCTTTGATGACTTATGACTCATTTTGTTGGGTTGGATCTCATATCTGAAACCCCTTTACCATATAGGCCTGTTTGTTTATGACGAATCCTGTTGATCCGGATCCCATTTTAGCGTACCCTGCATAGGAGCTAGGTGGATCCCAAAATATCGGATCCTGTGCGTTAAACAAACAGGCCCCATGTTTACCATGATTGATAATAGGCCTGGGCGATTAACTCAATTAATCGATTAATCGCGATTACATTCCTGTATCGATTACTCGATTAGTAAATTCTGAACTACTCGATTAATCGTGCCAGAGCGATTAGTGCCTTCGAGTTGCGATTAATTCCATGAGTTACTACTATTCTCAGTCGATTGACCTGTACATGAATGTATGGGACTACGTCTGTGTGTACCTACGTGAGGCAGTAATTACTGCATTGCTTGTTGGCCAACACACGAAATTACCCTACTTTACTGAAGGAATATCAATAATTATGGACGATAATAGCTTCACGAATTTTGCATTATACCTTATCAGAACAAAAATGGCATTGCTCAATGCCTCGGAAATCGGAACTGATCGCTGTTGAAACTTGTAAGAATCAATGCATTACGCTAGTGTAGTTTACTGCAGTGCCGCTATGATGAACACAAGGTACATGCTGCTTGTATAGTCACTTCCGGGTAATCGCGATTAATCGATTAATCGCGATTATTTTCTCAGCGATTAATCGATTAGTGAAAAGCACTAATCGCCCAGGCCTAATTGATAATCATACTTTTGCAACAAAACTCTTTTTTTTGTTCTGGACAATTCCACGGCAACATAATTTACCTGTGAAGTGACTTTGACTTATTCCTTGATCAATCATTCTTGAAAGACTCCAATTTAAAAATGTTTTATTGGAATTAGCAAGTATAGGCCTATACCATTTATGGTTCCTTGAAATGCATGTAAATATGCAAAAAAGTTACTTTACAAAATGTCTTAAAACTGTTGAAATGCCCTTCTTAAAAAAAGTTTCAATCTTGTTTTCCCTTTCTTTTGCGGATGCAGGACAGCCACAGTTTGGAAGACGCTGACACCCTTCTGGGGCGAGGAGTATTTCTTCCATCTTCCTGGAGGCTTCCAGAACCTTGCCATCTACGTCTACGATGAAGACACTGTCAGGTAGGTCCAAGAAGGCTTCCCACGGTCATCATAGAAGATCCTGGAAGATATTGAGTCATGGCAAGTCATGGAATGGTCAGGGAATATGAAAGTAACCCCCAAATCATGGAAAGTAGCTTCTTTCTTTTGTTTGCTCGTGATGAGCTTCCTCTCATCACAACTGCAACTTGGTTGAGGAAAGCCATATGTCCTTGTGACATCATCCAGGACAGCGATGCCATGTTCACCGTTGGGTGGCCGGTGTTGAGGGCATGAAAGTTGCTGTGGGTCATGGACAAGTTCATGGAATTGAATTGTTTTCTTGGCTGTGGCGCCTTAAATTCCAGTTTCTGATCATCATGCATTTAGCATGGGTCCTAACTACATGTAGATGTTACTCTATCTGGGAAAACTGACATCAGAATCCATCCCAGAAAGAAACAAATAAGTCATGAAAAGTCATGAAATTGTGTTGTTTTCTTGGCTTTTATGGCACCATTCCATTGTGTCACTTCATATGCATGTCAAGCATGCATTTGGGAAACTTTGTCAGGTTACATTTCCTAGCCTTTTGAGCCTTTGAGAAAGATCCTGCTACGATCGAAACGCATCAGGCCCTCCTAACTTCAAGCAGATTACATTTCTGATGTTTATACTGTAGGAAGATCAAGGTAATGTTTCTATCCATGCCTCCTCCCTTGGCTGAAATTCAGTGAAAGAGCCTGTTTGTTTAACGCACGGGATCCCAGATTTGCGGATCCACATAACCTGTGCAGGGTACTACGCTAAAATGGGATCCGTTATTAAACAAACATGCCCTAAGTGTCGAGTTGAATTGAACGCCATTGAGTGAATTCAAAAACGTGAGAGTTGGAATCCATTTTGAACATCTCTCAGACCTGGTTGTGCCTAGCATATCGGATCTGAAAGATCAGTGCTGCCGTCTGCGTTTTTCCAAGACAGACACGGCTTATCTGCTGTACCTTATCAGACCCATTCATCAAACATGAAAGCTGATTCTTTGAATAATGAATGTACGTAGTCCATGTTCTTGTATGGAGTAGTTGTGAGGTACAGAAGCAATGATGACTGTTTAATGCCAGCCGGAGCAAGACGTTTGGATGAGACAAAGGTTATTCAAGGTGAAAGTGGTAGGGTTTTATATTAGGTTTGCTGTAGAACTGTACAGCGACGGCGTATCTAAGGAAAACGGCGCCCGGGGCAAGCGTTTAAATTGCGCCCTTAATTCAAACTTGTGATACCACCGAATAACAACATCAGATAAATCGGAATTGGAATCTTTCTTTGTTTGTTCATTGGATTAGATTTCAAATAACTCCACTGACAGTCAGACATGCAATTTTTCCTCTGATCAGCTGATTTCCTCTTTTTTTTCATGTCACTCTTATACTATTGAAAAGTGAAAACACTAATTATACAAAGTATGGTAAATATTGGAATTTGTTCGTTTTTTGTTAAATCCAAGTTGCATGCCTGTGACAGTACAGCTACATGAATTTTTTTAAAAATTTGTTTGCCTTTGTGTTTTTTGTGCCCCTTGAAAAGTGACGGCCGGGGCACGTGCCCCCTTGCCCCCTTGCTCCCGGTGCCCCCTTCAGTTTACACCACTGGAACTGTATCAGTGATATATCTCTCACCTGTGCTTCTTGAAATTAAAGAGCTGCAGCGTCTCAATGTTTGGGTACAGTAGCTCAGTCTGCATACATGTACCTACTGAACTCACTACTTCCACCATGAATAGCCTACATCTCATCAGTCTGACTTTCAAGTTGCTCGAGTGAATTCTTACAATCTTTAGTTATAAGGTCATGAAGGAAGGCCAACCGCCATAGAGCATACCATATCAAAACACATCAAGTCCCTGTGAATCTTTTCAGAACCAAATTTACAAAAGGAGGGAATTGTCTCATGAAAACCATCGCTTAGGTCATCCAGTATTGACTAATCACACACCCAACTGCACAATATGCATACTCATTGGATACTCTATTGTTGTTCTATTATATTGTTCTCCAACCTTCTATATGCCTTTGTAGGAGCTAGGGTTTACAAATCTTTTTATATACACACTGTGGAAAAAGAACGATGAGATGATTATGCAGACTCATTTGCTACACAACCTTTTAGCATCAGGCCATGTCATGCAAATTGATGTTTTTTCCCCCTTAATACTTGCATCAATTTGTTGGCTAGATACAAAACAATTTTGGGTTTTTCCCCAAAAAAATTCCAGATTTTTACAATATTACAAAAGCCACAAAAATCAGGCTGTTTTTCAATTTGTTGTTTTTAATCGATTGTAATCACGCTGAAAAAATGATAATCACGAGGAAGGAAGGAAAAAGAGACTGGTTTCTAATATTTTGAATTGGTAATTTGGACCATCATCTTGAAGAAAAGGGTACATTTACTGTATCCTCTTCCACCCCCTTTTAAAAAAACAAATAAACAAACACCCCCCCCCCCCAACACACCAACAACAAACAAATAAACAACCAAAACAAACTAATAAACCGGATGGTATAAAAGCGTGCCTATTTACTGATACAATACAGCATTAAAAAGCCGAACAAATGAAGACACACAAACAAACGTAAAGGACTGGACAAACAAACACCTCAACTAACGAACAAACAAGCTGTTAGCTACTTCATTCCCACTTTAAATCCCGGCAATCTGACGACATTGTTATCATTGGCCAGATTTGCCGGATAATGGCCCCCTCCACTGTCCCTGTCTCCCATAGCAACCAGGTGCCTCCTCCTCCTTAAGCAGATTTGTGTCCTGATGCTGATGCTGTTGCTAAGGTGGGATGCAGACTGCATCTTTATCAGCCGTGATACAGAACCCAGCAGTCACACCACCAATCTATGAGACGACTACTCTAACTACATCCAAAGCTGCTGATGTTTAAATCAAAGATTCATTTTCTCCCACATCCGGCCCTCCCCCGCCTCGCAAAAACAAAACAGATCAATTTTCTTAAGACCCTCTCAGCTGTGTCCTCTTTGCAGGAGTGAGATGAATCTGTTGACTCAAGTGGTCCCCGTACATCCCACGGCAGCGTGGGATGGAAAGTATAACCCTCCAGGTTGTTGCTTTTGTAATGCATACAAAATAGCTTAGTGTAGTCTTTTCCCGTCCTGAGATGAATTTCATTCATTGCCCAAAGGATTCAAGCCAATTTCCTTTAAGAGTCAGTCCCAGTCGTTGGCGGAAGATTAGAAATTACTGAATAACAAAGGAGGAATCGCTACTCCCCAGTGTGACTTTAATATGGGGGATTCTGGAAGAAAGACATTTACTATGAATTTTTTTTTCCAACAAAATACTCAGAATTAATGCGCCGGGGATGAAATACTCCTACTGGATTAGCAACATGGCTTTTTATATCGGTGACATTTAATTTTTGATGTGTTTTTTTCCTGACAGTGAGGACGATATCATCGGCAAAGTGGCTGTGGACAAAGAACTGTTGCAAAACACCCCTCGAGGTACGAAGCACTTTCTTGTTTTATTTACTCAGCGTGTCTCATTCTGAGCACTTGTTTTTATTCATTTTTATGAGGACATAGGGGAATAATTACTGCATGTTGTTGAAATAAGGTAGGTTTGCGGCAGCGGCGTAGCTACGGGGGGGGCTTGGGGGGGCACGTGCCCCCCCACAAATTCGGCGTGCCCCCCCAGGTGCCCCCCCACAAAAAATCTTGGGTATATAGAAAAAAATTAAGCGTTATCTGTAGGGTATGATAGCTATAAAGGAAATAAAAACAACTTAACAGCTTCTACTGTTCCAAAATAATATTTTTTACTTTCAGCAAATGTTCCTGAGTCCTTAAAACCCTACAGTGAAGAAATCTGTGCAACATTTCAGTGTAAAAATGAAATTTTTTTACGCGCTTACGGTTGCGAACTTCAAAACAGCCCATCTGCCATTTTGTCTGGTTTTGCTAGTTAGTCTGGTCCCCAGGGTGAATTTCTCCCGCTCAAGAGTGTTGGATTAAAAAGAAATAATGAAGTAATATTATAAATAAATGAATACATTTATCGGAACAATTGCTTCCAAAATAAGGCTCAGATTGCACCAGAGAATATCTAGAACCCCTGAGCTTCCAGGGCCCTTAAGCGGGCCCTGGACCCCGGCCGCAAGGCCTTCGCGCTTATCCATGATTTTCCGTCCAGGGCGGCCTAGAAATAAAATACGCCAATTCAATATATAGAGACGGGTGCGTTACAGGGAGATCAAAGCTAGCTAATTTTGTCTTCCCCCTCTTTTTCTGCTCTTTTGGGGTCTTGTTTCCCTTTTTTTTGGGTCGGTTTTTTTTTTTTTTTTTTTGCTTGAAGAAAAGGTTGCCCCACGCCCGCTGGATCCGCCCCCCCCCCCACCCGCATTTCTGATATTTTGCAAATCTCCAGTTTTGAAAAAATTCCGGGTGCCCCCCCACAAAATTCCAAGGCCCCCCCAGTGCCCCCCTGCTGAAAAAATCCTAGCTACGCCGCTGGTTTGCGGTAGCACCATGTAATCTCTTCTGTAATTAGAGTGTGTGGTTCTGAGAAGAACCGATGGTTTAATTACCAACGTTTCAAACAGTGTGCTCTGTTTGTCTTCAGGAGGGTAACCTCTTGTTGACTTTCAAAGTATGAACAGGTTTGTTTTTTTCAGAGGTATTTTGCCCAAAAATGTGTCCACAACATCGAGCATGTTTCCACAGAGCCAACTTATCGCTAAATAACGCTAAAACATCATTCATTTCTGTAGAAATCAACTCCATCGCCTTTTAATCGGCATCGCTATCGCCTTTTCATCGGTATCTGCAACCTACTCCGAGTAGGTTTTGAGGATACTTGCCGATAACTTATGAATATCATGCAACTCCATCGGCACTAAACACACTTATTAGCGATAGTGTAGGCTGTGGAAACAGCAGCTTAATCGGAAAAAACTTAGCGGCATTTAACGATATCCACTTATACCACTAAATAGCGATGGGCTTGTGGAAACACGCTCACAGAAAGGTCATCTTAAAATTAGAGACTCTCTCTCTTTTGTTGTCTGGTCAGGAATTTGATAAGAGAATTCGACTCCCCAGCATGGTTTATTTCATTTGTAACTTGCAACTCCTTTCCTCTTGACTTAAATGGTTGCTTCTCTCTCCTCGGGTTAATAACAACGAGATCTGGTTTCAGAAGTTTAAGAGCCAGATGGTTCCCAACATTTGATACTTTTTTGTATTGGATGCTGTCCCGACCACTTTCATTATTTAAAGTCCGGCTGCATATATCCATGCACCTGGGGGAGAATTCGCAGAGCCGCCCAAGCTGCAAAATTTGCTCTTGAAAATCACAAACAGGGTTGTAGAATAGATTCAGGTTGTATTGCTGAGCCAAACTCCTCACGAATGCTGTTATGCTTAGCAAACAGTCCCAGGATTCGAGTTAAAAAACAACCCGCATCTCATGAAAAAATTTGGTCGGAAAATGTTTTCTTGTTAAACAAGTTTCTATGCGCATGCAATAAATTTTACTAAATGAATATGCATTATATGTTATTTATAATTATGAGGTACAGTATTTTCCATCTTATTTATTTATTGCCTTTGAGAATCTGGCTAGAATTGAAATGTCAGGCCCTCTTAATAACTTGAAGCATTTTACATATTTTCAGGTCATTATTTTGGTTGATGAGCAGTTTGCAGCAGTTTGATACTTAGTTTATGCTCATTTTCCTTTTATTAAAGTACAGGATTAGTAACACGCCCAAACAGAAATTTTCACAGATTTACGTATAACTTTCAGGGCATGAAGATGTTGCTGGTAGAAACATACCGTTAAAATACGTCCGCCTGAAATAATGTATTTATGCAGAAATTAGTAAAACAAGGATTGAAAACAGTTTTGATCTCGGGGTAAGATCAAAACCATTCTTTATGTTTTATCATGAAAAATTGAGTCCGGTTTTAGATATTGTTTTGTGACTCAGATGTCTGATTGAGCTCAAATTTGCACAGGTTTGTTATTCCGTGTACATGTTTGATCAGACAAAGTGTCAGTCTTGTTCTGTGACCATTACCAATCATGTAAACAGTGTTCATGTACTGCTCCATTGCCTCTGAGTTTTGGAATCGATACAAAATTTGCTTTAACATTTGCAAATATTGAACGTGCCACAGTGTGACTACAGTATATAGAAAGGTGACTAAAATAACAGAACGTACAGAAACTGTTTAGGGAAATGCTTGAGTACTGTTGACACAACGATGTTTGGTTTATATCACATCATGGTTCGTCAATATTTGAATTGTAGTCAGTTGTGACTAGTATTGACATGAGTGAACTGTGAAGTATCTTGCTTGTCGTGTTGGTTTGATCTTTCCCTCGTTCTTGTTCCTGCTTAAAAGTAGAGAATGTCATTGAGTATGTTGATGTTTATAGAAGGAGTATTCATTTGAGTTTTAATTGTAAAGCTTTTTGAGATTTTAATGTAAAGCGCTATAAAAAATCAATTATTATTATTATTATTATTATCTACATTATGTAGGCCTCAAAATGAATGTCATGAGACAATTCTATGATAATGTCATCAAAATCAGTTTTATCCCATTATCCCATGTCAAAAATGAACTTTTATACTTTTCCCCTCCTGTTGTGTTAAATTTCTATAGCTGCACTCAAAATTAGCTGATATGTTTTTGGAAGTATTAAGATACACTTTTTTTGATGATTACATGAGAGGGAAATATTTCACAGAGACTCAGAGATTGGTCATGATTAGTATCCAACATTACAAACAGTAAGTGAGCTTTCGTACAGACCAGATTCAGTTATAGACCTTTCTTTTGTTAATAAACATTGGCTGCTGGTTGGCATGGGCGGCCAAATGTTGCAAATAATTTTGTCTTCTCGAAAGAGGTGTGACCACATTCAACATTTTTGAAAACTTTCCATAGCTGCACAAAATACATACAATCATTTCTAATGTTGTTTTCATTACATTCAGCAAAAACTTTTTTTTATGTTTATGAAACGTTGTGTACAAATTGGGTAAAATATGTGGTAATTTTGTTATGCCTGGCTTTGATGGCTCGCCATAGTTTCAGCCATCTTGGTTGGCAAAACCTCGGTCTGTGACGTTGCAAAAGAAAGGTCTATTGAGAGGAGGGGGAGGGGCTTTAGCCACCCAAAATTGTGCGTAGCCCCCCCCCCCCCCCCCCCCCCCCACAAAATGAAATTGAAAAAAAAAAACTTGCTGGAAAATACTTGATCTTTTAAGTTATTACGCCACAATTACGTGTACTTGAAAAACACCCTGTATAAATAGATAGCTTAAATTGCTTTTTGACTCCAAAGAATAAATCGGCAGAAACGAATCAATAGAAGATGACGTCGCACCATGCTAAGGGTCTAACCCTCCTGAAAAAAATATTGGCTCTAGAAGCACAGCCATGGACAGACACTGAATGAGTAGGCTTGTAGTAATTAATTATCAATTCTGCGCCGTATCTTTAAGCATAGATTTACAATAATGGCCTTGGTTATTGCAGGTTGAGAAGGAAAATCAGTGAATGAAATGTTTCACTCCTCTAGAGTAGGCTTGATGTACGGAGAATAAAAAACAAGGTATTAGTGAAATTCACCTTGCAGATTGTTGCTGTTTAGCTATGTTAGCATAAAATTACTTGTAGAAACCAGGGGCCAAGTTCATGGAGCTGTTAAGCACAAAATTATTGCTTAGTGTTAAATGTGTTCCTCAAACAAAACAAACCACCATTAAAAATTCCAGCCTTCAGAGGATGCTAGCTTGGGGTCTAGCAATTACCCATGTCGCACCTTGATTACTCCTGGCCAGTTTCCTTGCGTGACAGTCGTTAGTGTCACTGGAAACTTGATACATCACAGATCTTTCCTTCTTTAACAGCAATCTAGGAGTTTTTCATTGAAATTTTTTTACTACAAGTAATTAACTGCTGCAGTCTGCTCATCGACCAAAATAATGGCCTGACAATTATCAAAATCTCAGCATTAGGAGGGCCTGGGGTCGATTTCACGAAGCCCTACGATCAATCGTAACTCAAGTTACAAAGGATAACCCATCGTATCTTACGTATGGCTGCAATGCATCATAAGTCCCACGATTGATAGTAAGTTAGGATGAGTGAAATCGACCCCTTAGCTGCCTGGGTTTTGAGCTTAGCAAAATTTAGCCTTTGAGGAAGATATTACTGCAAGGATCAAAACGTCAATCCTTTGAATGATAAAAGCCAGCAAATACCCATTTGAAAACTCACACCCGTTTTTATTTTTCCGTTTTAATTTGTTGTATTTCTTGGTCAACATTTTTCAAAAGGTTTAGAGAAATGGTTGCAGCTTGTGAAGGTTGACAGGGATACAGAGGTCCAGGGAGAGGTGCACATTGAGGTTACACTCCTAGAAGCAGAAGGTCAACGGAGTCTGAACATTGAACTGCTCGAAGCACGGTAAGAAACGTAGACATTGTATAAAGTGACCTATGGACTGGATGATGTCAAGTCAAATTTTTCTTGTTTTACATTTAATAGAATTGACCAGGGATTTCTTAAAGCAATTTTTTTTTCCCTAAAACTCAGGAATAAATTTCTGGGACTTTTACTCAATGAGCTTGGTTTGAACTAATATTATTTATTGCCGGAGCTGATTGAGCTGATCGGAACCAATCAAAACAACACACCTGGACAGGTCCTAGGTATGTTAAGGAATTAGAAAACTGCTGTTTTTAAGAGCTCATTGTTGATCAGTGATGCTCTAAATTCCTTCATAAATCCAAAATTCTTTGAGAACCCATCCATGTTGAATGGGATTTCCTGGGTGCAGGATCCGAGAAGTTGACATTTTTGCGTAAAATTGCAAATTTGTTTGCCATTTTCTACTTTTTTCAATGATCAATTGAGCTGAAAATTTCACGTTTGTTTTTATTTCATGACAAATCAAAGTATATGAATAGACCACACCTTTAACAAAAATGATACTAACTTTACGGAATTGGTAAACTGCCATTTTCAAGGGTTCATTGTTCTGCGTTTTGGTTAAACTCTTATGAATCTAAAATTATTTGATTACTCATCTATGTAGACTGGGATATCCTGAATACAGGATCCTTGAAGTTGACATTACAATCCTGTGAACCTAGATTTAGTCCAGGGCTTGAAATATCCACTAGACCGTGGACCGAGTCTAGTGATTTCAGTGTCGGTCTAGTTTTAAGTGTGTACTGCACTAGTCCGGCTGTCTAGTGATTTTGTTTTCCTTGCACAAATAAAATGGTTCCTTAACTGATGATTTTTGACACAAAATTGCATATAATTACAGTTTTTCTATGTACACGTATCTATTGAAAAAAGTTCAGGTCTAGTAAAATGCTTCACTTACTAGACTTGCTGTCCAGTGCTTTTTTTTCCACAAAATTCAAGCCCTGTAGTCCAGACAGTGATTAGAATTGAGGGCTTGATATCAAATGGCTGGGTATGTACCAAGGACCAAGATATAAATGCTGCAATTACCTTCATCTCTAAAGACAGGTTAATTTCCTCTTCTTTTTTAAAAATGAACTAAATTCTTACATTTACCTCAAGAAAAAAATCTCTCTCTACTTCCATCAGGGACTTGGCTGTTAAAGACAAAACGGGGTCATCCGATCCATTTGCAAGATTAACCTTCGAGGAGCAGAAATTTGACACGAGGGTAAGCTCTTCATTCATATACAGCCCTAGCCTAGCCTGCTCGTACCATGGCCATTCATAATAAACGTTCCCCTCTGAATCCAGATGACTTATTAATTGTCATGGTCAGTATCGATTTCAGCTGATTCATGGAGGGTTATCAGCTCCAGGACGTGGACGTCTCTGACTTCAACTCTCCCCCTCTCTCTCTCTTTTGATGGAGAGAGGAGAATTGAAATTTACGTCCTCTGTGATGATTTGTAGAAATTTTGGCGGTTACGAACGGCAGAATGTAGGGGGATCTGTCAGGCATCATTTATGGACCTTTGGTACAAAACTGCTTCCATTTATGACTCCAATTTGCTTACAATCCAGGCTTGAGCATAGATTCTGGTTTTCTGGCTCAGCTATGAACAGGATGGGAAGGAACAAGGTGGCAAAACCCAACCCCCTCCTTTAAAAAAAAAAGAAGAAGAAGAACGATAACTGAGAAATGAACATGAGCAGAATATGTCACATAATCTTTTTGCTGAGCACAATGTGTATAACCTATGTGGATCGGTTTGTGGAAACACCATGTAAGAATCGTTCGTACTTTCGCATTACTATTTCGTTCCCACTTCTTGTAAAGTCTCAACGTTTTGACTAGCCTGCTCTATAGTCTCCTGATGATGACTAGAGCAGGCTAGTCGAAACATTGAGACATTACGAGAAGTGCGAATGACATAGAAGTGCGAAAGTACGAACGATTCTAATTATGTGTTTCTGCAAACTGATCCACATAGATACACATTGTGCTCAGCAAAAAGATTATGTGACATACACTGCTCGGTTTTTTTTTTTAATGAGGGTAAGGGGGGGTTGGCACCTTGTTCCTTCCCATCATGCCCGTGGTTACGTCATTGCGTTTACGGTAACTCTTTTTTGAGTGATTCGTTGAACTGAATAGAAAAAATGATTTCTCCTTACATCAGACAGTGTGCTCTGTGCGTTGTCATTAGTATCCATTCCTTGTCAGAGTTACCAATCTGTCTCAGTTAACAAAATTTTAAACAGTTTTGTGCATTATATAGACTTTTCACACTTTGTGAAATTGATAATGAACAGCAAATTTGACATAACTTTACCAAATTTGCAAAGAAATTAGCACATTTTTTAGCATGAAATGTTTCCATGACTAAGTGCCCTTTGATATCATTTCTCCATCATTACACCCACTTTTGCCCCAAAATGTGATAAAGGGCGGAGTAATAAGACAGTTGCCTTTTTGATGTGCTTATTTAATGAGTGCACACGAACAGCGCTGAATGTCATTTCGATCTAAAATAGATATCTAGGCCTGAGATGATTGAGCTGTCCTAGTTGTTATTCCCAAAATGGAACAGGTTAAATTGCCTGATTTGTGATCTCAACATTTAAAGTAGGTCTGGTAACCTTCAGGAGTTATCAGCTCTGTGAGTACTATGTGCTTGGATTGCTGGAATGGAAAGCAAGGGTCCCGTCCCGTCTATCCCTGTACATGTATCGTACAAAATAGCGATAAATTTACAATTTGATTGTAGGAGCTGCCTTTAGGATATAAGGAACAAGCTAACAGGTGGCTATTGGACATCAGGTTCAAGAAATGTTGATTTTTTGGTGATGTTGGCCTGTTCTGAAAAACAACTAAATCTAAACACCTGGGTCCAATAGCGTTCCGCACTTATGACGTCACACCACGCGCGACCCGCACACATACTTCCACTCACCACACGTTTGCATGGCCACGTTGCAACGTTTGTCTGAGGTTCGGTGCTATTTTTAGCGCAAGTGCGCAGCGCTATTTCATGTAAGCCTATTTTTGTGACTACGGGCACTGCTACGCATGAAAATATATTTCATGGAATCCATTAGCAAGACTTCCAGTCAGCGAAGAACTAGAGTAACCATGATTATTTTAACGCGCTGTCAATGCATACTGCAAAAATGTCTTGCTTTCGATCATAACTCAAGTTACGAAGGATAACCCATTGTATCCTATGTTGAGCTGCAATGTTCTATGATTTTTGATAATAATTTAAGTTACAACGGGTTTCTTGAAATCATTCGCAGGGCACATAATTTATGCCCGCAGTGCTTCAGGAATATGATTTACAGAGTCTTTGATCTCATCGCAAATTCAGTCCCACATATTTAGCGATTTACAAAAAGATTTACATTGTAACATCTTGTAAATTTCTTCCTGTATTTTGTTTTCAGACAATTAAGAAAACACGATTCCCCAGATGGCATGAGAAGTTCTCAATCGCCATCCCTGAGTCAACAGAGGGCGCTGTTGTGGACGTGACAGTATGGGACTGGGATAGGGTGGGTGATGATGACTTCATGGGGTGTGCCTCGTTAGTGGTATCTGAGCTACCTGTTGGGAAGGCTGTACGCCGATGGTTAAGACTGAAGCCCAGACCAGAGAGAGAGGTAGAGGCCGAGCCAAGGTTTGTACCTTCTCATTTCTGTCGTACGGAAGGACTGGATTCGTCCTCCATGGTTTGGCAAATGTTTGCTTGTCAGACTTTCCTCAAATTATCTCCAGAATCAACCTGCTCTGTGATCTAAAACTGGGGTTATAACTTGCAGCTACAGGTGGTTCATAAGTAAGGATGCAGCTTTATCTAACTCTTTCAATTTTTCATAAGAGAACATTTGAAAAAGTCTCCTGATGATGACTAGACCATGCAGGCTAGTCGAAAAGTTGAGACCTTACAAGAAGTTCAAATGAAAAAAAGTGCGAAAATGTAAACAATTCTTACAAACCGATCTGCAAACCGATCCACATACCAGTTTTCACCATGCAAAGCCTCAAATCTTTCTAGAAAATTTGCAGTTATACCATTGGCAGGTATTTCTTCTATATATTTTAAGTCTTTAGCCAAAATTTTTCTTCTTTTGCTATGCTCTGTCATTCGTCTTGCTGAGATGTGTCTTTAACTTTTTGCTCACTAAACAGCAAGAATCTTGGATCCATCCGTCTCCGTGCTCGTTACAGCGAGGAGAGAATCCTGCCCTCCCAGTATTACCAACCACTCGTAGATCTGCTGATAGAATCGCTTCAAGACACTGAGGTACATGTAGGAGCCTTTTCGAAATGGAGGCTCAGGCTCAGGCTCAGGCTCAGGCTCTGGCTCTGGCTCTGGCTCTGGCTCTGGCTCTGGCTCTGGCTCTGGCTCTGACTTTGGCTCTGGCTCTGGCTCAGGCTCTGGCTCCATTTCGCAGTGAATCTATTCTAAAATAATGCGTATCAAAATAGAGGTATTTGGCTGCGGTTCAGGAGTAGATTCTCTGGTTTGAAAAGGAAAAAAGAGCTTCAGCTTCAATGAAAAACCACAACCTATATTTTCAGCATATGGATGATGGAGCCAGAGTCTGAGCCAGAGCCTCTGTTTTGAAAAGGCCTTATAGGTTCAATCGATATTGCATACAGTCTTTTTACCCATGGATCAGCTGGCTGCAGAAATGCCTCATCACTTTCTATCAGTCTATTCTCTGCTAATTTTATCAGCCTAGAGCTAATCATCAAATAGCCACAAGGGAAACTGACTGGATTCATTTTAAGTCATTGAAAAGTGAACAAAGAACAATTTACTGGAGCGGGATTTGAACAGGCTAGCGACCACCGCATTACCATACTAGCGCTCTTCCCAACTGAGCTATATGCAGTTGTGGTGTCCCTTATAGTCAATTATCTTTGTTCGTTTGGCAGTCAGAAGCCATGAAACCACTCACACACCGCTATGTCCCAAGGATCATTTAAGATACACACAGCATTAGCAATGCTACAACCTGAGAACAGGGGCCAATTTCACGGCGCTGCTAAGCACAAAAATTTGCTTAGCACAAAAATGTCTTGCCCAATAAAACAAGCCACGGTTAAAAATTCCATTTGATATTCATGGTCAGTAAACAACAGCCAAAGAACAATCACAAGTGATACACAACACATGGATATTTGGTTGTTAACCCTGTTTTTATGAAGACTGAAATGTCATGCTTAGCAAATGTTTGTGCTTAGCAGCGCCGTGAAATTGGCCCCAGTACATTAACCTATAGCTAAGAAATAAAACCTGTGTCAAACCTCAAGTGCAGTGTTGCAAAATTTATTAATTCATTCTTTTGATGATTTTGCTTTTCATTTGCATATGTCGATATAAAGTGGATTTGGGCAAAGTATACAATTACTAATTAGTAAAAGTGTTAGGAAAGCTTAAATTCAAGAGTGTACTCAATAAAGTATTATGAAATATTTAAGACATTTTTGGAACTTCATTATTTGATAAGAATGTTGTGCACTGATTTATCATTTATGAAAAGTATAAGTGATTTTCAAACATTAAAAAAAAAATTAATATTGCGTTCTTTTGCATTGGTTGTAACGTACAGTGCCGATCCACTCCACTGAGCATGCTCGAAGAGGTCATGACCCTTGATCGGCTAGAGATTGCCACGACCCTGGATAAGATCTTCCTTGGACAGGGCATGATTCTTCCCTTCCTAGATGTCTTGATCCAACAGGAGCTCAGACAATCAAGTAAGTATTCAGTCATCACTAAACATTTCTATAAAAACAAGCAGTCATTTGCAAAATTATGATTATGCTTATATTAATGATGGTAATAAGCAAAGATCCTATAGCTGCGCTAGATAGCCTACTCTTTCAAAATCACACATAACCAGAGGAAGTACGCAAAGGCGGCCATTTTAGTTAGTAAACATTTACTGTTTTCCGATTTGCTGTGTGATTCTGACTGAATAAATAACAATAATAAGCCATTGTTCGGGTGAAAGGTTTGTCTGATGTGTCAAGAAGTGATATGACGTTAATATTAAACATCAGAGATAGCTCCATTGCTTACTAATGAGACTTCACTTTTTGGGCTGAGTACATCGTAGACTATCTTGCGCCGTATAGTGGCTATATATTTGGTAATATTGTCATTAGACTTTTGCTCCTTTTTGACTCTTTTATTAAGAGAGCAGATGTTTTCATATTTTAATGTACGTCATTCTAATTTTGTCCTTCTTACACATGGATCATGCCACAACTTGATGAAAGGAGCCTTTTATCATCCTTCATAATCCTAATGGGGTCTTTATTGCAACTCTGTCTCTCTCAGCTAGTCTCTAACCACCTGTCTCCTGTCCTCTGGGATGAGCAAACTCCTGAACTATCCACTCCTTGATTTTACCCTCCCCTTGGTACTCTGTCTTGTTTTTCTTTGCATTGTTATCCCCTCTTTAGCCCCCTACTAGATTGTATCTACCAGTCCTGCAGCCGATTTCACGAAACTTTAAGCCATGGCGTAAGTCCACTTACGCCACAAATGTTGCGTAAGTTTGCCACTTACGCAACAAATGTTGTGTAAGTTGGAATTACGCCATGGCGTAAAGTTTCGTGAAATCGGCTGCAGGGGTCGATTTCACCAAACGTAACTTACTATCAATTGTAGGACTTATGATGCATTGCAGCCCTAAGTAGGATACGATGGGTTATGATCCTTTGTAAGTCGAGTTACGATTGATCGTAGGGCTTCATGAAATCAACCCCAGATGATTGAGAATAGCGCTCCGCACTTGCGCTAAAAATAGCACCCGATCACAGACAAACATTTCAATCATGCAAACGTGGGTGCGTGTTCGCGTGCGTGTACACGTTTGTCTGACATCCGGGGATTTAGTGACGTCATTAGTGCGGAGCACTATTGAGAGACCATTTTCAGATTTCACTTCCTAAAAATGATCACTATCATACTGTAAATGTAAACCATGAAGGGTGTAGCACTATCAGTAATTAACTAAACTAAGAGCATTTTTTTATGTAAATCTTTAAAGCTTAAGGCCATCTGTGTGTCTCTCAGTGTCTTCTCTACTTGTTAGCTTTGGTCATACTCGGAGGAATTGCCCGTGTGTAACCATTCCTTCCTCCATGGTGTAACTCATGAACAACTTTCAACTGGTTTCTGAAGTGTATTGGGTTCAGATCATTCTGTCATTGTTATAATCACCAAATAACCACAAGGGAAACTGACTGAATTTTAAGTCATTGGAAGGTGAACAAAGAAAAATTGACGGGTGCGGGATTCGAACCGGCAACCTCCTGCAAGATTTGTTAAGAATTAATAAGTGTCAGATGCCGCTAGTGTCCGTTAGTGCAACAGGTGATCTACACTTGGTGATAGATCTTTACTGAATGTCCACCAGCCACAACCAGTTCACCATTTGGTGTTGCTGTGATGCCACACGGTGACGAGCCACAGTCTGTCATGATGGGACCTAGGTATTCACCCTGAGGACTAAAATGATGTATTTCACCGAAGGAGCTGAGGATGCCTCCACTTCCTGCGATATAGATGCCATCGTTACTTCCTTCGCAGATGCTGACTGGTCTCCACTTGCTACGTACGGAGCTGTTGGTGTCCACTGAAAATATCATGCCGCCGTCATGATCCACGGAGAGGATCTTCCTGTGCTTGACGTTGGTGTAGACAAACTGCTGCTTGTAGGCGGTCAGGTAGTAGTCAATGAATGGAGCAGGTAGCGTCCTGATCAAGGATCCGTCGAAGTTGTGAAGAGTTATTTCAGCTTTGTGGTGGTACCCGATTGCAATCCGGTTTCTGTCGTCCACTGCGAGGCAAGCCGGCGGGCCCGTGGGTCCACCACCTGGTGTGAAATGGCGGAGGGGTTGATATCTCCTGTCGAAGACTCTGACGGTTGGGCCATCAAGGACAAGGAGCCGGTCATCCTTGCTGACCGAAACACGGCTGGGATTGGTGAGGTTGGAGATTGGTATCCTCTCTGGGATGGCCTTTGGTGACCTGGATGATGGAGGTTTGGATTGGGGAGGCAATCTTAACAACACCTTAAGATTGGTATCTGCCATGACTATTTCATTATTGGAGAAGACTGCAACATCGTACACACCTTTGAACGTTGTCACATCTTGTCCAAATGTCTTCATATCTTCCTTCAGAACCCACTTTCCACTTCTTGGAATTCTCGCTGCTGAAACCTCCGATTGTACCTGTGGCTTTTCCTCCAGGACTAACCTTCCGAGTGAGCCGATGCCATCCTCTTCAAAGTCGATATAAGACAGTCTCGTTGGCATGACATTCCGTGGCTGTTCCTTTGTCAGTTGTCTGAGGTTCTCTACAATCTTCTGTCTGAGTTCCAGAACCTCATAGCAGTTGGCTTGAGAGCAGAACGTATTTATCCCGTCTAGCTTGTGTTGTGCCTGGCTTGCTTCTTTACTTTGTGCGGCCAGAGCAGATTCAAATGTCTGAACTCTGAACTTATAAATTACCTCCGCCTCATGTTTTAGTTTCACTTCCTCCCCTCTAATCCTGGCAACCTCCTCGTCAGCTCTCACGGTGATTTTCCTGTTGGTGTCGCTGAACATGGTGTCTAGTTTCTTGCGGGATGCGTCAGTTTGACTGATTACAGCGGCCATTTCTGTCTTCTTATCCGTGGCTTTGGCAGCCAGCGTCTCAATGACCTGTTTGCATTTTTCAAATGCCTCCAGTAGCTCAATGAGGGAATGCTTCGGACCTCCGTGATGCAGAACTGAACAGGTTGTGCATGTCAACTGCTCGCACCTGTCGCAGTAAATGCTGAGGTTCTGATCCGGATGCCGGCCGCATTTTGGGACGTGCTCCCTGGATTTACTTCTGTAAGCCACCTTTCCAGAACGAAGCTCATCCAGCGTGTAGATTCGGTGAGATTTCATCACTGCTAAGCGTTCGTGAGCCTTCTGGCATTCCTGACAGAGGAAATTGGCACAGTCCGTACACCTGGAAACAGCATCGTTGCCCTCCTCACAGGCCTGGCATTTGATCTCCGACCCTTGATCTCCCCGTAGCTGTTCCATGATGGTTACTTCCTCCACGAGGGCACTAAGTGCGAAGTATCTTGGCAGAGCAGCAACAGGTGCTTGGCCTTCAAGTCTGGTACCCTGACCACACAGTGGACATACAATTCCAGCGCTGCGTTCCCCTTGCTGCTTTTGCATATCTTGTATGCATAGGATGCAGTAAGCGTGCAAGCAGTTGAGAAGCCTGGGCTCCCTGAAACGGCTCGAACAATTTGAACATTCAACTTCTGGCTGACTCATCATCTCATCAAATGACTCACCTAACAGGTGGATAACTTGAGCCTGAGTTCTGAAATTAAGAAAAGAAGAAAGAAAAATCGAGACTTTCAGTTACTAAGAGATAGTTGCCATGTGCTGTGACATTGGTGATGTATATTTTACCGATTATATGATACCTGTACCAGGAGGATTTAGATTTGAATTCTGTGCTGTTTCTTTTTTTTCCCCTACGTCACCATCAGTGTGTGCCAAAGAGCACCAGATGTTCAGATCAATCTATGATCTAGTAATAGCTAGGTCACAGATAGTGAAATGCCCAACATTTTGAATTTGAATCAGAAACACATTCATCTGTCTAAAGGAATAGTCCATGCCAGATGAAGTGTATTAGAAAAGAGCAATCATTCATTCAATCATTGTGTGCAACTCACCAAACAATTAAATTAATCATCAAATAAACCACACAAAGGAAACTGACTGGATTGAAAAGAAAACTAAGGAAAATTGACTGGAGTGGGGTTCGAACCAGTGACCTCTGGAATTCTGTACCGGCGCTCTTAGTCAACTGAGCTTTCCATACACCTACCCCTATGAAATTGTTCAACAACATGAAAGTCGGAGGATTTGACTTCAAATTTTCTTTTTCTAATAAACAGCGCAACCTGCAGGGTGGAATAAACTCTTTAGCTAAAATCTTTTCAGGGATGTAAAACTTCAGATTTTAATTAAGAATTTCAGGTTTTTTTTGTACACCTGCTTTATACAAAAGTATAGGAACTTTTAAATGTCAGCTTTTTCCTTGGTGTTTTCAGAGTTTTGTGTATATATGATGATGACCACTCACATCCCTGTCTTTTGTGCAATACAAATTGAATTTAATATTAGCAATCCAACATGTCCAATAGAAATCCAGTGATCAGTTTAGATTTTAACTCGGAATTTCAGCTTGTTTGTACACCTGCTCTGCACAGAAGTATAGGAACTTTTAAATTTCAGCTTTTTGGTTTTTTCATATTCTTTTGTGTATGGCCTCTCGCATCCCTGTCTTTTGTGCAATACAAATTGAATTTAATATTAGCAATCCAATATAAATCCTGTCACTCAATGATGCGCATTCACATGAATTTGTTTTTAGTAATCATGAACTTTTCCAGTATGTTTATAGTGCACATTTGTCATCACACATACACGCCCACAGGCACCTTTGTAAACACCTGCAATCATATACCCCTTTCTGTTCCTCTTTTGTTTGGACTTGAACCTTTTGGTAACAGCCCCAATGCTTTTGTACATGCTTTCCGACTGTTAAATATGGACCTCCCCGAACCCATTATCACCTTTGTCATATAAGTCCTTGGTCCTTAGAATATCAACACAAACTCACCCACTGCAAAATATTTGTAGGTTTTATGATCTCTCTCTCTTATCCCTATATTTAAACTTCCACTCTGGATTATATCTCATTAGAAGATTTTGAAGACTTACATGATTATGAGGTGTCTGTCCTCCCTGCTTCACATCAGTATGCACTGAGATTTGGAATCAGTTGTTGCTCACTGTGTCATTATCATGTGAACATTGTACAGTTCAGCACTGGGGTCATGTGGTGGGTGTAACATGATTGTATTGTGCACCAGTACATACGTGCACACCTCCACGAGCTGACACGGTGCTTGCACTTTAGAACATGCAAATGCTGTATAGTGAATGTTCACAAATGATTGGTCAAAGGTCATTTATTGCATGCATATTCATAATGAATGTACACTTGTGATCGGTCAAAGGTCATTTATTGTATCCATATTCATAGAGAATATATTTATTCAACATAGTGCATCGGTTTAGTCAGTACAACTGATAAAATGTCTATTTTTTAAACTGATGATAAGATTCTAATCTTTTATTGAGTTTCAAAGCCACTTGGCAAAGGTAGATAAAAGCCACATAAGTGTAGGATCTTATCCACAGATTATTTATAGTTTGAATCAAACAAATAACAAAGTACTGGCCTTTCAGAAGATTATACATGTCATCCCTGGTAGATGATTAGCTTGGTAGCCAACCAGTTGCCATAGTTACTGGCTTATGATTGGTTAAAGGTGTAAATCACGATTGGTAAATGTCACCGAACAGCACTCACACTTCTCTGATCCAGCATGTGATCATTTGATCTTTTAAAGAGAAAAAATGAAAGAGAAAAGACTTAAGGCCATTTTTTACTGTTTTCTCAAAATGTGAGCAACGTATGGGACTGATATTTTCACAGATGACTGTTACTGTATATGTCTTGATATTTTTGCCCATGGACCTGCATTTCCTTTATTAAAACCAAAGTATGATATTACCTTTAAGGGTGGGACCCTTCAATTTTTCATGGAATATTTGCAATTGTATTTAACAAAAAACAATCAGCAGTAACAAACTATAACAACAATTAAGAACAAATTGATTGAAAGAATAATCACGCAATTTTCCAATGGTGCTTATATATCGAGATTTTCAGTAATCTCTTATTACACAATTAAGTTATGAGCAGCTTTTTCAATCATCAATTCTCAAATGATATTGAAAAGAAAAAACTATAAATTCCAACATGTTAAATGGGCAAAGCTTCTTTTAAAAATGGATTTCAGGTTTCAAAAGCCAAATTTAAATTTGATAATAATAAATAGTGTCAATTTATATTTATTTAAAACTAATCATAAACTCAATACAATTAATAAACTGCTGCAAACTGCTCATCAGCCAACTTATAATGAACTGAAATTAATAATGCTTTGAGTTAGGAGGACATTACGCGTGTCGATCCTAGCAGGATCTTTATCCATTTTTCTTTCAGGCCCTTCTAACATAAACTCAGTTGATATACTTCAACAGTGTTTAGTAAAATTGGCTTTGGATATTTATGGCTGGGCATATGGTTATGTCACATGATCAATCACTTTGGCATTTGCATTTCTTTTTTTGCTGATTTGGAAACTTAATAAGTCTGCCTGATTTATTATGCTGTCAGTTATTTAGTACAAATCTGGCTTTTTCATTAACTCGTGGTGATATATTCTGACCCTGTCTTTAGCAGCAATTACCATATCACCATCTTGGGTGAATGAGATGCCACAAAGATCACCACATTCCTTGATAACACACCTCATGTACCTCCCATGAGGACTGAAATGGTGAACTTCACTTTGGTTAGGGTGCGTGAGCAATCCACATATGGTGACATAGATTCCACCATGGCTGTCACAGCCAACGCTAGTAGGGACAAACATGGGACTGATGCTGCTGGGAATATCAACTGAGAAGACCATCTGACCGCTGTAGTTCATGGATATTAACTTCAGGTATGGGTTGTTGGTATAGATGAGATTCTGCTTATAAATAGTCAGATGTCTACCTATCATCGGAGCAGGTAGCTGTTTGATGAGGGATCCGTCGGGATCGTGCAGAGAAACCATATCTCTACCCTCGTAGCCGACTGCTATTATGCTATTGTCATCCACTGCAAGGCATGATGGGTGCTCGTTGATAGACCTACTTCCACCAGGACTGAACTGATGGACGGGACTAAAATCCCTCCTAAAGATCTTGACGTGAGAACTATCAAGAATAATGAGTTGATCATTTTTGTTTACAGAAACATGGGTTGGGTCAGTAAGACCTGGGAGGTTTAGTTGCTTTGACTGAAAATCATTCTTGAGCACAATACCGATTACTCGACTGTAGCTGTTGTCTATGGCGACTATTTCATTATCTGAGAATGCTGCAACGCTGCATGCCAGCATGAATGGTTTCTGATGCGATCTGAATTCGTTGATCGATTTCTTCAATTCCCATCTGCCAAGTCGTTGCGATCTCTGAGTGATTCCAGCTTTTCCACCAGTATTCTCCTCCCAGCGCTCTTCCAGGACTAGTCCTCCAAGTGACTTGTCATCATCACCTTCTTCAAGGTCCACAATGGACAGTGTATCAGCCGCATTTTGAGGCTTCATTTCTGTCAGTTTAGTGAGATCATCAAGGAGTTTGGGTTCAAGAGCCATCATTTCAGAGCTGCTTGCCTTGGTCATGTCTTGATCCGATGCATCCATCTTCTGCTCTGCTTGTCTCATGCTCTCATCGTTGATGTCTTGATGTGATGTGTCTATTATCTTCATCATGTCTTGGTAAACTCCTGCTGCGTCTTGCTTCAATTTGATCTCCTCCTCTCTGATCTTGGCAACCTCCTCCTCAGCCCTCGTGGTGATTTGACGGATCGTGTTTTCATATCTGGTGTCCATCTTCTCACGGATCTTTTCGATGTCTGTTTCGCAGACAGGACATCCTATCAGTTTGTTACCCGGACCTTGGCTCTTGGGTAAATTTTGAAGACATTTCGGGCAGGAATTGTCCAAACAGTTGAGTAGTTTGGGCTCCCTGCATGGATGGAAGCAGATTGGGCATTCCGGATGACTCATCTTCTCCAAGACTCTTGATCTACCTGTGCCTCCTTCTGCCATCTTTTGCTGTGAAGTTCCTTGTCAGCTCCGGACCAACTCAATTTGTAACTATTGAACACAGACAAAAAAGTACTTACTGAAAGAAGTACAAATAATAAACTGTTTACAGCAGTTTATTACTTGTACTTAAAACTGAAAGAATTCAAAATGATAGTGACATTTATTTTCATATTTTTTATTTATTGATCTCATCCAACAGCATTGCAATGCCATTTATTTACAGACAGATTTTTTTTAAGAATGCAAGTAGTTAAACACTTGCAAACTGCTCATACAATTAAACTAATGACCTGAAATATATCAAATGCTCAGAGTCAGGAGCTACTAGGGCCTGACGCTTCGATCCTAGATGCTGCTCAGAGATAGGAGAGCCTGATGTTATGATCCCTGCAGGATCTTTCTCAAAGGCTTCTCAGAGTTAGGAGGGCCTGATGTTTCGATCCTAGCAGGATCTTTCTCAAAGGCTAAACAGAAAGATCCTGCTAGGATCAAAACGTCAGGCCCTCCTCACTCTAACTTCTAAGCATTAAAAAGGTTGAATTACAGAAGTTTGAAAGTTTCTTTCACTTGCATGTTCTTGTCCCCTTGTTATTCAGCCTTTGAGAAAGATCCTGCTAGGATCGACACATGTCATCAGGCCCTCCTAACTCCAAGCATTTGATATATTTCAGTTCATTTTGGCTGATGAGCAGTTTGCAGCAGTTTATTACTTGTACATGTATTAAGTTATCAGCTTCTAAAGATCAAATGCTGTCACAGCTACTTTTGCAAATACTTACATACTTTGGCAGAGGCTCGCCACGTGTATATCATCAGATATATCTAGATGTATCGATGTACATATTCTACAAGCTTGTACACCGCCTTTAAATGGAAGGCTTGTATGTTGGAGTGTTGGCAAGGAAAATACATGTATGTTGATGCATGCATTTTTTCACTCTGTTATCGATGCATTTACACCTGTAACCATTCATTGGTAAGAGTAATGATCACACACTTCACTGGATGCTGTTTGGGTCACCTCTCCCATTTGCCACTATAATTGATTGTAACACTTGCTACAATCACTTGCTACAATAATGATTGACACTCACAAAGGTCATGTCATGGCCATGTTTACTATACCTTGAATAATTTGATGTCAAAATAAAAACAAATGCTCATTGGCATGATGAGTGACATAAACATTGAAATTGAATTGAAAAACAAGTTAATTTGCAGTTATCAGGAACTTCAGATTTTAATCTGAATTCTGATTTTATGGTTTAGATTTTGATCAGAATTTTGGCTTTTTTTAATTTTCCAGCTTCTTAATTCCATGGTGTTTTCAGATATTGTTTTTATGTGTGGCCATTCACATCCCTGAGTTATTGTTTCATGGGCAGGAAAAGTTTATCTATAGATATTGAAGAATGAAATTTATATGGACTCGTAAACCTGCATCAGAAGCAAGGGAATCAGTGGTTGTTTTAAATTATGTCCAGACGCACAATTTGAAATACATGTAAATATTATAATAATCAATATTTGTTGGGTACTGTGTAGCTTCCATTTCACTTGTATAATACATACATGTACATGTATGTACACAGGCCATATGCTCACTACCTCCATGACCTCTGAGAAATACTGGCAGAAGTAATTACTCTGTTTTTGAGGTGTGAAAATGTCAGCTAGTTACAGTTTCTTGTGGCAATTAGTATCAGTGTTTGTAGGAGCTGTCATAATCAGAGGCTGCCATGATTTAGATTTGAAACTCAGATCATATTAAAGGTAATATCATACTTTGGTTTTTGTCAAAGAAATGCAGATTCATGGGCACACATATCAAGACAGATACAGTAATAGTCACTGTGAAAATTTCAGTCCCATACGGTGCCCACTTTTAAAGAAAACAGTGAAAAATTGCCACAGTATTTCTGAAGTCTTTTCTCTTTTATTTTTGATCTTTTAAAAGATCCAAAAGATTTTCGGTCGTTGTTTTACTAATTTCTGGATAAATACAGCATTTCAGGCGGAAAAATGTTAATCTACCACCACCATCTTCATACCCTGTAAGTTATACGTAAATCTGTGAACATTTCTGTTTTGGCTTCTTACCAAAGTATGATACTACTGTACCTTTAAGAGTATCAAAAAGTTCAACCCATACATGTAGTTCAACCATTTGATGACTGATAATTGAATTATCTTGATTCCTGATGACTTTACACTTGGTCAGAAATGTTCAGAGTATAACTTTCAGGGTATGAAGATGGTACTGATAGAAACATACATATTTCTGCCTGAAATTTATCCAGAAATTAATAAAAACAAAGACCAAAAACAGTTTTTATCTTGGGGTAAGATCAAAACCAATTCTTTATGTTTTATGAGAAAAATTGAGCCGGGTTTTCGCTATTTTCTCCTGACTCGGATGTCCAATTGAGCTCAAATTTTCACAGGTTTATTATTTCATGTACATGCTGGATCAGACAGAGTATGAGCGGAGTCTACGTGACCTTTTACCAATCATGTATTATACCTTTAATAATCAATCTATTTGCACTGTATGGATCAGGCAACTCTTGATCTGTGGTATTCACAGGGAAAGTCCCTGCAAATAACCAACCGATTCCAATGTCTGACTGTAGCTGAGATTATCAAAACAATCAAGTTAAAAAAAAATATTCAAATTTTGATGACAAAGTCCAAGATATGGATCAAAATCAGGTGATTATGATTGCAATATACAGCATAAAAAAGAGTCACTTATAAGTTATTATTATTTTCAACCAGAAAAAAAACACCAGTGCTGTCGAGTGGTGCTGTAGTTGACATTTTGGGCAAAGAACTACTCAGGCTGGATGACAAGGAATATAAAGCAGATCTCACTCACATAGATGTTTCAAATGTTGTTGTTTTTCTGTATGCTGAAGCAGTTGAGAAAAAGAAGAGAATGCTAGACTTACTTCTTCAACATCTGACACGCTTACTAATTTATTTTATTGTCGTTTATTTCATCATGAACAAATATTGATGTAAAGTACAAAGACATTCATGGGGTAATCCAGGGCACTTGCAGCTTAATACAAATCGTTGCAAAGTGAACAAAGAAAAATTGACCGGAGCAGGATTTGAACCAGTGACCTCCGGCCTACCTTACTGGCGCTCTTACCAACTGAGCTATCCAGCCCTATGTTGGTGGTGTTCCTAATAATGTAGCGGTATGTGAATGGTGATTGTTTCTGACTGCAAACATATAGGTCAATATCTGGATAGCTCAGTTGGTAGAGCACTGGTACGGTATTCTGGGGGTCGCTGGTTCAAATCCCACTCCAGTCAATCTCCTTTGTTCACTTTTTATTAACTTACATGTAAATTAATCCATTTCAGTTTCCCTTGTGGTTTTTTAATGATTAGTACAAATTCTGATTGGAATATAGATGTTCAAATAATTAAGGAAACACAAATAAGGCACATCAGAGAGATTTTCAATGTTTGTATTTCATGCTCAGTAAATAAATGATAGCTACAATACAACAGGAGAAATAAACAAGAAATGAAAGAGGATAAAAATATACTGATAATCTACATTTCTTCCATGTATCAATGAGTTAATCTTATATCCCTCATGTAGCAGGCTAATATATACAGTCCAAAACTTTCTTTTTATAAGAATATAGATGCTTCATTGCTTTAACCCCCCCCCCCCCTAAAAAAAACCACAACAATAACAACAACAACAACAATAAAACAAGCAAGCATATTTAAAGTATATAATTATTCAGTTATTAAAAAGTTAAAGATAAACCAGTGATTATTTCAGAAACTAGGAATTGCAAGGTAGACTAAGAAAGCCACTCAATGTGCATGATTTACACAAACTAAGGCCTGCATCTCAGTGGTAGAACAAAAATAGAAAACACTGCCATTATTGCTTATTTGTTGTTTAACAAATAAGCTAAAAGTACATCCAGGTTTGTGAAAATTAAACTGATTTCATGTTTGTTTGTTTTTTAGTTTGTTTTTTTAGATTTTAACTTACTTCAGCTTTTTTGTACACCTGCTCAAAAGTACTTGAGTCGCATTTTCACTATTTTCTCGTGATTCCGATGTCCGATTGAGCTTAAATTTTCACAGGTTTATTATTTTATGTACATGCTGGATTAGACAAAGTGTGAGTGCTGTCCTGTCTACTTTACCAATCATGTATTGTACCTTTAACTAAAGAGTTGATGATTCTTGTTCATCAAGTTTAACATGGCCTAATTGGCTCTTTAAGTCCAGGAAGGGTGAGATATATGCTCGGAGATCGGAGGGCCTGACATTTTGATTGTAGCAGGATCTTTAATTTACCCCCTTTGTATGAATCTTCATAATTTTGGTTGTTGAGCAGTTTGCAGCAGTTAATGCCATATACAGGGTGTCCCCCCAAAAAACGCAACACTTTGTGTCGAGAACTATTATATGAAAGTTAAACTGTTTACCACTTCAAGATTCAGATATGTGATACAACCATGTCTTGGCTATCACCATGTAGAATTGAGCAAAATTGGACTGAAATTAAGGGAAAAAACCAAGACTGAATTACCCAACCTCAAAACCCGATTTTCATCTTCCTTTCAGTACACATTATGTGTGCATTGACCACTTATTCTGAAATACTGCAAATTTGTTTTTAAAGAGTACTCTTTCAATTGGTCATATTTTCGTCAATTTCAGCTCGATTTTGCTTAAATTCTACATGGTGATAGCCAAGACATGGTTGTATCATATACCTGAATCTTGAAGTGATAAACAGTTTAATTTTAACATAATTGTTCCCAACACAGTGCTGTGTTTTTTACTGGGAACACCCTGTACATGTAGGCCTACCCTACTTATTTTTTCTTGCTGGGTTTTCTCATGAATCGAAATAATCGAGATTGCTTCTCATTGTGATCCGGCACCCCCAGGACTAGTCTCCCCAATGATTTGTCATCATCACCTTCTTCAAAGTCCATGAAGGACAGCGTGTCGGCCACATTTTCAGGCTTCTTGAGTGCCAGTTTTGTGAGATTAGCCAAGAGTTTTGGTTTAAGAGACAACATCTCAGAGGTATTGGCCTCGCTTATGAATTGATTCAACGTGGTCATCTTCTCTTCTAGCTGATTCATGTTCTCATTGTTGATGCCTTGGACAGATGTTATTGTCTTCAATCTGTCTTGGTAGACTTTCTCTGCCTCTTGCTTCAGTTTGTCCTGCTCCTTTCTGATCTTGGCGATCTCCTCTGTGAGCTTGTCCACCTCCTTTGAAGCCTTGGTCTTGATCATAGCGATTGTATCTTCATATCTGGTGTTCAGATTCCCATGGATCTTGTTTACTTCGCTGACGGACTCCTCAATTTTGGTCTTGACCTTTTCGACATCCTGTGCCCGGTCTGCAAGATCCATTTTGCATTGGTGCAGAGCCTTTGACAAGCTGATGCGAGAATGGAACTCATGATCAAGAATGGAGCACGTTGTGCATGTTAACAGCTGACATGAGTCGCAGTAGATAGTGAGGCTCTGGTCAGGATGCTTGGCACATTTTGGAACGTACTCTCTGAATTTACTCTTGTATTTCACCTCTCCAGATTGAAGCTGAGCCAGTGAGTAAATTGTGTGACCTTTCAATGACTTCAAATGTCCGTGTATTTGTACGCATTTTTGGCAGATATAATGCTCACAATCCATGCATCTTGAAACAGCATTATTACCGTCTTCACATGATTGACATTTAAGCGCTGACCTCTGATCTTCTAGTAGCTGTTCTCTCAGTCTGAGCTCATCAACCAATGCAAACATGGTGAAGTTACTTTTAAGATCACTGACTTCTCTAAACATTGTGTCTGTTTCGCAGACAGGACATTTTATCAGTTTTATACCCCTTTCTTGGCTTTTGGGTAACTCTTGAAGACATCTCAGGCAGAAGGTGTGCAAACAGTTGAGTAGTTTGGGTTCCTGGAATGGCTGGCAGCAGATTGGGCATTCTGTGTGACCGGCTATTATCGACTCCAACTTTCTTTCTGTGCCTCCTTCTGCCATCTTGTGACATGAAGTGAGAGTAAATCAACCTGAGAATGGGAAATGAGCCCAAAAAACAAAAAACAAGCAGTTTAAAAGCTAGACCACAAACACTCATTTGTTTTCTCCTGAAAATTACTACTTCCTCAAAATTGCTTGAAATGAATTTTGATTATTCAAAACTGAACAAAGAAAAATTGACTGGAGCGGGATTCGAACCGGTGGCCTCCTGAATACCTTACAGGTGCTCTACCAACTGAGCTATCCAGCCCTATTGGTGGTGTTCCCAATAGTCATTTATCTTTGTTCGTTTGGCAGTCAAGCCATGAAACCATGCACACACCGCCATATCCCAAGGATCATTTCATCGATACGTGCAGCAATGCTGCAACCTGGTAACGGTACATGGAGGATCACTCAAAGAGGATACTTTTTGATCTTTTAAAAGATCAAAAATAAAAGAGAAAAGACTAAAGAAATGCTGTGGCTGTTTTTCCCTGTTTTCTCAATAAGTGGGCACCGTATGGGACTGAAATTTTCACAGATGACTGTTACTGTATCTGTCTTGGTATTTTTGCCCATGAATCTGAATTTCTTTGATAAAATCCAAAGTAGGATACTACATGAACCTTTAAGACTTGGGCCTACCTTTATAATGGTATGTAGGTGTGCGATCATCTCCATGAAATATCTGCCAACTCATGATGCTTGTAATCTCGTAGTCATCAGCTTGTTGATCATGACACACCTCAAGGTGGAATGCTTGATTGCTGTCTGCATTCACATTTTATATGGTGCGTGGATGGCCAGTGTACTTTATAATAAGGGCACAGACATTGTTTCAGGCACGTGATCAGTGATCCTGCTGATCTGGATCCCATTTTTGCATATCCTGCATGGGACGTGGATCTGTAGATCATGGATCTCGTACGCAAAACAAACAGGCCCATAATGCATCATTGTAACAAACCACACCCTCTTACCAATTGTTCGAGTGATACTTCAATGGTCCAAAAACGTGACATGATCATGATTTGGACTTTGAGATGCTTAGATAAATCAAGGGAATATATAAAAAGCTTGAAACTGGTGCTGTTTGTTTATCTGGGGCCATAAGGCTATAAAATCTGTTAATAATTTTTGTTTATGTCATGTCTCTTTGAAAAGTGACATCATTAGAAATTATAGTGATTAAATTACCAATGCTAAGGTCTTTGGTCTCTGCCTGGACCAAATGTCCAGACACAAAGGACAGTTAATTTCATAAAAACAAACAAAACAAAATATGGAGAATACTGATATACTGCAGTGTGGTTTAATACTGTTTTCCATTATGTTTTCCATTTATCTATTTCTTGTTTTAAGCTCAATCTGTTTAATTTTACAAGCTTTGATTGACATTATAGGATACACCTTTTTATGATAGATACTTTAAATCTCACAGGCTCAATATCACAAAAAGGGCCTGATGTGTTTCGATTCTAGCACTCTTTATCGAAGACGCGTTTGATCCTAGCAGGATCTTTATCAAAGGCTTTAATAAAGATCCTGCTAGGATCGAAACGCGTCAGGCCCTCCTAACTCCAAGCATCTTATATATTTCAGGTAATTTTGTCTGATGAGCAGTTTGCAGCAGTTTATTACTTGTATTGAAAAATCTATATTAATATTTAAATCCACATGCTCCATCTTGGTTTCCCAAGCAAAGTAAAATGTCACAATATAGAGTCAGTGGTGATATCAGCAACTCATTCACAACAGGAATCATCATATGACTCTCTGAAATTGATCAGTTAACGTTCCTGCCTTAATTCTGCTTCTTCCCAACAGCCGACATCAACACCCTCTTTCGAGGCAACTCCTTGGCCACCAAGTGCTTTGATCAGTTCATGAAGCTTGTTGGGATGCCCTACCTCTTAGAGACCCTTCAGCCCATCATTGATACCATCTATGAGGAGAAGAAGCATGTGGAGCTGGATCCTTGTAAAGTTGGCAGCATCAGAAGGTAATTCTGTTACTCTCTTAACAATCGCTGCATCAACCTACAGTTCTTAATGTCTTAGAGCTGTGACTTAATTTACAATGCAGAAAACAGCCTACTATCTGGTCTCTCCAAAAACACACTCCATCGCCTCCAACTTGTTCAGAATGCAGCTGCACGCCTGCTTACTGACCACAAGAAATCAGCACACATCACCCACATCTTTCGAGCACTTCACTGGCTTCCTATCCAATATAGAATACAATAATTATAAGATCATCTTACTCACATTCAAAGCACTTCATGGTTCTGATCCAAACTATCTACAAACACTTACAGTTTCGCTGTGTCATCAGGTCGGGCTTGAGGTCATCAGGTAAGTTGCTGTTTGTCCCTGGTGACATGCAGGACCTTTTCAAGTACTGCCCCCCGCCTCTGGAATTCCTTACCAGTAGACCTGATAGAAACACACGATACCACACTCTTTGCCCCAAGATTAAAAACACACCTTTATGTCCTGGCTTTTATGTCTTTCATTAGACTGGCGCCTTTGAATGGTCCCCAGATAAAGGCGCCTTATAAATGCTGTTTTATTATTATTATTATTAGAATTGGATGTATGGTTACACCATAGAGATATATTAAAATTACTAGAGTGCTAGCTCCGTGTAGAAAGTGATGCCTGCTGGGCGCATCCATGTTTGTGCACAAACCTATGGAAAGCCCACAATTTTGTACGTTTTTTGTACGTTCATTTGCATACTGCGTTGTGTTCTATACGGGTGCGTCATCGAAGCCAAATACGTCCCCCAAATCCGACGCACCCTCAATAAATTTGCGTTTCATTTAGGGCCATGCGCGCACACGCTCTGCACTTAGTCACGCAATGATTGCATGCGTCATAAAGACGCGCTAGGTACTGTTCGCGCATACTTGAGCATTGCATATAGAGTACACTCTTCGAAAGGCATTCCAGTCAAAGTGTTCTTGTTCCACAGACACGCACACAAATTCAAAATGACTGCGCCCAGACGGCTTCAAAACGTCTATGCACGGAGAACGCAGAGCTAGCGCTGTAGTAATTTTAATATATAGCTCTATGGGTTACACTCATGTTTGAAGCTTACAAATGAACATTCTTGAATAAAATTAGTTGATAATTGCCTGGTCTTCTCTAGTCAAACAAAATTTCATCCTTAAGTTGCCCCCCTCCCCTTGGTTCCTGTCCTTACCTGCAGACGAGTGAGCATGAAGAATCGGTCCGAGGGTTACCTCTTGGAGCATAGTGCTAGCATAGTAACAGAGTACCTAACATCCATCATCAACTGCATCTTGAAGTCAGTAAATTGCTGTCCCCCGATCCTGAGGATGGCGCTGAAGCAACTGAGGCAGAGAGTGGAGGACAAGTTCCCCGATAACGACTCGGTAAACGATCTTTCTGTCTTTTGTCTTCATAAAAATTATGATAACTGGTAACAAAAAATGGTATGTTAGTCAGACATCTCCTAAGATTCCTCTCGTTTTCTCTATTCCTAACTAAACTTCCCTGATCTACACTCCTGTTGTTTTCGAACAGTTCTCTGCTTGTCCCTGTCACAGTTTGTAAACTTGAAGACAAAAAAATAGCTTACCAAGCTCTTTTGGTTAGTTTCATACAATGAAAAGTTCAGATCTAGTTGAACCTTTTGGTCAACCTTGAATCTTAGGCCTTTTTCCAAACCTTGGCTCTGGCTCAGGCTCTTGCTTCTGCTATCTGGCTCAGGCTAAAAAATAGCGGGTATCAAAATAGAGGCTTTTGGCTGCGGTTCGGAGGTAGGTTCTCTGGTTTGAAAAGGAAAACAGAGCTTCAGCTTTAATGAAAAACCACAACTTATATGTTCAGCATATGGATGTCAGAGCTAGAGCTGGAGCCAAGATTTTCTAAAAGTGCTTTAAATAGTAAAGACTGTCAACTTTTTTATTATAATCATCACAAGGGAAACTGACTGAATTGTTTAAGTCATTGAAAGGTGAACAAAGAAAAATTGACTGGAGTGGGATTCGAACCGACAACCACCAACATAGGGCTGGATAGCTCAGTTGGTAGTGTGCCTGTACGGTATTTAGGAGGTCGCCAGTTTGAATCCTGTGTTCACCTTTCAATAACTAGTTCTTGTATTTAGATCTTTCATCCAGTATGACTCTGTCTTCTCCTTGATCCTTCTAGGAGTGCAAGTACCTGTGTCTGAGCGGCTTCCTCTTCCTTAGATTCTTTGCTCCGGCCATCCTCTCCCCCAAACTAGTTCTTGTATTTAGATCTTTCATCCAGTATGACCCTGTCTTCTCCTTGATCTATCTAGGAGTGCAAGTACCTGTGTCTGAGCGGCTTCCTCTTCCTTAGATTCTTTGCTCCAGCCATCCTCTCTCCCAAACTAGTTCTTGTATTTAGATCTTTCATCCAGTATGACTCTGTCTTCTCCTTGATCTATCCAGGAGTGCAAGTACCTGTGTCTGAGCGGCTTCCTCTTCCTTAGATTCTTTGCTCCAGCCATCCTCTCTCCCAAACTAGTTCTTGTATTTAGATCTTTCATCCAGTATGACTCTGTCTTCTCCTTGATCTATCTAGGAGTGCAAGTACCTGTGTCTGAGCGGCTTCCTCTTCCTTAGATTCTTTGCTCCAGCCATCCTCTCCCCCAAACTAGTTCTTGTATTTAGATCTTTCATCCAGTATGACTCTGTCTTCTCCTTGATCTATCTAGGAGTGCAAGTACCTGTGTCTGAGCGGCTTTCTCTTCCTTTGATTCTTTGCTCCAGCCATCCTCTCCCCCAAACTAATTCTTGTATTTAGATCTTTCATCCAGTATGACTCTGTCTTCTCCTTGATCTATCTAGGAGTGCAAGTACCTGTGTCTGAGCGGCTTCCTCTTCCTTAGATTCTTTGCTCCGGCCATCCTCTCCCCCAAACTAGTTCTTGTATTTAGATCTTTCATCCAGTATGACTCTGTCTTCTCCTTGATCTATCTAGGAGTGCATGTACCTGTGTCTGAGCGGCTTCCTCTTCCTTAGATTCTTTGCTCCAGCCATCCTCTCTCCCAAACTAGTTCTTGTATTTAGATCTTTCATCCAGTATGACTCTGTCTTCTCCTTGATCTATCCAGGAGTGCAAGTACCTGTGTCTGAGCGGCTTCCTCTTCCTTAGATTCTTTGCTCCGGCCATCCTCTCCCCCAAACTAGTTCTTGTATTTAGATCTTTCATCCAGTATGACTCTGTCTTCTCCTTGATCTATCCAGGAGTGCAAGTACCTGTGTCTGAGCGGCTTCCTCTTCCTTAGATTCTTTGCTCCGGCCATCCTCTCCCCCAAACTCTTCTTCCTCAGGGATCAGCATCCAGACAAGTACGTTGGGAGGACTCTGACACTCTTGGCCAAGGTGAGTAGCCCCTGATTGAAAGTGAATGTCAGTTTCTGTATGGATACAGAGATCTAGGAAGATGAGATCTCATTAAGGCTGTGTCCCAAATCTCTGGCTGCGGCTGCAAATAACACACGCACCTATATGGCAGCCACTAACCAGTGACTGCAGTTGTTTCCATAGACGTGTGTGTTATTTGTAGCCGCAGCCAGAGATTTGGGACACAGCCTGAGAAGCATCTCAAACCATGCCCCAATCCACCTGCCTCCTAGTTGACGGTTCCTCTGTGAAATCCCAGGATGCGGAAGCCCACCATCGTGGCCACTAACCTCATTCTGATGTTTCTTTCCCCTGACAGGCAGTGCAGACCATCGGGAATCTGGGCCTGAAGACAGGTAAGGAGCATTGGATGCAGCCCCTGGGTCCCCTCATCCAGGAGAGTGTCAGCCGCATCAAGGACTTCCTCGATACCCTCCTCGACATCGACGAAACAGAGAGTAAGTCCCCCACCCTCACCACCTCCAGATGATCCCTGTCTTCAGAATCTTCTCCAAATCTCAGAATGATCCGCCATCTCCCATCTTCAACTGTTTTGTTTCATTCGTTGAAATGTTTGCCATTTTATGGATTTTGTTGCATTAATTGAGCTTGTCCATTGTGGCCAGTTGTTATTGCCTTGTGCTGTTTGTTTAAAGAGCTCATCGATGTCCCTATGTTATTAAGGAATCCAAATCTGTTTCTGAGTACCTCCTGTATAAGAAGTCCATCCAACCCATAGTTCAATCCGAGGGCTAAGATCCTATGTGCTTCATTACAGAATTAGAATCATGCATGGTTGTGTGATTTTTTTCCCCATAAACAAAAATCATCATGTACTTGTTGAAGCTCTGTTTACCCTACCATTTGTCAAAAAGTCTAAATGGATTGTGGATTTTGTTAGTGATGTTTGTTTTAGTTGATCATTGTCTTAAGATCATGCCGTGAAAAGGTGCACTTGTACAAATATAGCGTGGTGTTAGTTAAAGCGTGTTACATATAATGGCAGGCAAAGTCTTCCACAAAAGCTGTGTTGGTTATATTTTAAGTCAACCAGCTTCAAAAAAATGAGTTGAACTAAATTGCATGGGTGACATGCAGCCTGTCCAGCTGATCACAGTGAACATTTGGTCGACACAATGCCTTAATAATTCTCCTGAATAATCTCAGGATCCATCATCAAACAGAGGAAGATACTAGTAGTGCTGGTTTAATTCATTGGCACGGTGACCTCTTCTTGGGATTGTTAGGATAAATTCCACTCCATTTTGTTGAAGAAAGTTATAGTCTGCATTTCTAAAGACAATGTCATACTCTGGTTTTTGACAAAGAAATGCAGATTCATGGGCACAAATAGTTTTTAAATCTTTTCACCGTTATTTTTGGTCATGGTTTTACTGGATAAATACAGCAAAGTATATGATAGTACCAAAATGTGGGCAAATTTCCACAAAATGGATGAGTACATGTATGTATGTATTTAATCAACAAATAACCACAGTGTCCTCAATTGTTAATTAATTATCTTAGTCTGTTTATATATTTAGGTTGTGCAGCTTTCTTAATACAATTAGACCATACAAGAATGATTTTGTTTTGTTGTTTGTTTTGATTTATGTTTCATTCTTCATAGTGCATAGCCCATTATTGTGCGCTTGATTGTGCTTTTCATCCCGTCTTCATTTCCTTGTTGTCTCCATATTTTGCCATCCTTCAGGTGCTCAGCATGAGTTTACTATATCAGGTATTTATATGCATGATATTCAACCAAAAAACTGCATTTTTTGTGATTTTGGGTTCTTTTCTTTTGAAATTGATTGTTTATATCTGATTCATTTAAAGGTAATATCATACTTTGGTTTTTGTCAAAGAAATACAGATTCATGGGCAAAAATATTAAGATAGATACAGTAACAGTCATCTGTGAAAATTTCAGTCCCATACGGTGCACACTTTTTGAGAAAACAGTGAAAAACAGCCACAGTATTGTTTAAGTCTTTTCTCTTATTTTTGATCTTTTAAAAGATCAAAAAGATTTTCGGTCGTTGTTTTACTAATTTCTGGATAAATACACCATTTCAGGTGGGAAAATGTTAATGGTATGTCTCTACCACCATCATCTTCATACCCTGTATATACGTTATACGTAAATCTGTGAAAATGTCTATTTTGGTTTCTTACCAAAGTATGATACTACCTTTAAATGAATTTGGAAATGGAATACATGTAGGTGGAACTATGTGATGGAGAATCAGTCAATCAATCAATAGACAAAGGTTGGTTGCCTGTGGTCTCCTCCTCAAATTATACACTGAGCGAACCACTGGTGGCGCTCCCACCACAGCCCGACTTTCCAGTGCTGCTGCTTTCAGTTCGGTGATGGAGAATGAAAATCAAATCTTTGATACTGGTTTGTCTGTTAAGGAAGGGGCTTATGTGCATGAGGCGTATGACAGGACACCAGTTGAAGTGGTTCCCACACTTTATTCCTGTATTGATAGTGCATGAGATTGGACTTTTTGTTTCATCTTTGAGATGGGTAAAACAATGCTCTATGCCTGGTGTATTATCTTGATAACTCACATCGTTACTGAGGCAGAAATTATCTTTAATACCCCCTGCCACCATTGCCTGCCTCACAAATAGCATCTTGAGACCTTAGTCTTTGCAAGATGGATGCACAGTAGTTTCCTGTAGCACCAAGAATACTGTCTATGGTATATGATTCTGGAAAGGATTGGGATGTTTATTGAGTATACCTTCCAGCCTGGCCACTGCCTAGCAGTCATCAGGAGAATCAGGGGTCAATTTTACGAAGCCCTACGTTCGATCGTAACTGACTCAAGTTACGTAGGATATAAACCCATCGTATCCTACATAGGGCTGCAATGCATTAAAAGTCCTACGATAAAGTTACTATGAATTTGGTGAAATCGACCTACGACCAATCGCAGCTCAAGTTATGAACCTATCAAATCCTATGTAGGACTGCAATGCACCATAAGTCCTACGATTGATAGTAAGTTACGATGAGTTTGGTGAAATCGACCCCTGGACTGGCAGTCATCTGGAGAATGTACAGTATGTAGCAGCATATTAGCAGCTGTATGCTCTATCACAATTCTCTCATGAGTCCCTTTTGTTCTCCCTTTCAAACACCTGTTGTGTGCACCTGCCATCTAATTCCCATCTTGGTTCCACACCCGGTTGTCCATCACAGTACCAAACCGTGAGGCACAGAAACGTAGCATCTTCCATCGGACCGTCACCATCAAGGAAGGCATCTTGAAGAAGAGACGTGCTGAGGATGTGTCTGTTATCACTCCATTCACCTTCAAGAAGCGCTACTTCTGGCTGAGTTATGACAGTCTGTCCTATGCTAAGCATGCTGATGACCAGGTGAGCGACCAGGTGGACCAAAATTGTCCTTTGCAATATTAGTCGACTCATCCACTAGCAATGTATGAGCCTGGAGCTTTGTCTGAGTCTGCACCAGCATTAAAATCAGCTTCTGATGAAAGGAAACACATTAGAATTGCATTGAAAAGTGAACAAAACAAAATTGTCTGGAGCAGGATTCAAACCAGTGACCTCCAGAATACCGCACAGGCGCTCTACCAACAGAGCTATGTACCCAGGTGGTGTCCTTAATAGTCAACTATCTTTGTTCGTTTGGCACTTAGTTTCCCTTGTGATTATTTGATGATTACGTTATAATTTCATACAATTCCTTCATTCTAGGAACAGTTTCTGCTTAAAAATCCAAGGTTGCGGAAACTTATACTACATTAATTTGGGGCCCTAATATCTTTGATGTGTACCTATAGGCAGAATTTTAGTGTTGCACCTTTTTTTTTTCATAGATTCCTTCTGGTTTGGAACCCTTGTCTATTTCACTTAATTGGCTAAGGATTTTAAAGAAAGGGTTCATTTTAGTGCACAGGTTTATAAAATCGTCACCCTAGTCATGCTAGTAAAGAATCCACAATTATACTGTATTTCTAATGTTATTAATTATAAAATGCTTGGAGTTAGGAGGGCCTACCCGACTTTTCGATTCTAGCAGGATCTTTGTTGAAGGCTATAGGATCGAAACATCAGACCCTTCTAACTCAATAGCATTTTATAAATTTCAGGTCATTGTTTTAGCTGATGAGTAGTTTGCAGCAGATTATTACTTGTATACATTATTACTTGTATTATTAATTAGAATTACTTATTGTTGTTGTTGATGCACCTGTAGGTTCGTAATACTATCTTAATAGAGTGGGTATGTATAGTGGAATGTGTGGATGAAGCAGCCTTCCAGTTAGATCACCTGTTACAGGTCATATACCATGATGCACAAGGTGGTCTCAAGACTCTCTATCTACAAGCAAAGGTAATGATAATATCGCACAGCTACAAATTTATTATTATCCCTGGTCATCAGGCCATAATTTACATTCCTGAAACCATCTCAACTCCCTGGGGAGTATACAGCCCCGGCTACTGTATTCAGCGCACAGAGGCTAATCAAACCACAAAGCCATCTCTACCCTCGCAGGTACATGTACCCATTTACACCTGGGTGGAGAGGAGCAATATGTGACAAAGCATCTTGCCCAAGGACGCAAGCACCATTAACCCATGGCTGGATTCGAACCCACAATTTGTAGATTGACCACAAGACTTTGAGACCAGCTATGCCACAGCACCCCATACACACAGAATATAAGTTTTACATCTTCCTCTAGCGTAGCCAAAGCTGTCAGAAGTTATCATAATGGTGGCTTATTTTTGTATAAATGACTATAGTACCTTCTGCTGGATCAGCTGAATTTAAAATCTGAGGATGCTAGTTGGAAAAGGGTAGCCGTTGCAAGCAGAATGCATTACAATTCATCATGGCTGTTACCTGTGTTGGCTTCAAAGGAGAAACAGATCACGTTGGTGTAATTGAAAACGTGTATTTGATTTGTCGCTGTCCATAGGATGTGAATGAACAACAGCAGTGGTTATCGGCCATCCGTAAGACGTGTGTCTCTAATACTAAGATGATGAGTACCTATCACCCTGGTGCCTTGCGAGGATCAAAGTGGACATGCTGCCTTCAGACTAGTAAAACTTGTGAGTTGTGGTAGACTCATTTATCCCTACGCTTAGTCAAGGTCTCATGTTTTCATGAGATGTTTTAGTTTCCATGCTTAAAGGTAACATCATACTTTGGTTTTTGTCTAAGAAATACAGATTCATGGGCAAAGATATAAAAAATGATACAGTAAAAGTCATCTATGAAATTTCCAGTCCCATATGGTACCCACTTAATGAGAAAACGGTGGAAAATGCTTATGGTATTTTCAAATCTTTTCACAGGAGTTTTGATTTTCTTGAGATCAAAATTTATTTTGATCATTTTATTTGACTCTTTTCTGAATAAAAACAGCATTTCAGGCAGAAATATTTTAACGATATGTCTGTATGCCCTCACCATCTTTATACCCTGTAAGTTGTAGGTAATTCTGTGAAGATTTCTGTTTCAGTATGCTTCCAAAGTATACTACCTTTAATTGGTAATATCGTTATATCTTTAAGGATATGTCCTGGATTGTCTTGGATGGTTATATGACATTAGTGAACTTCTGTACTCCTCTTGTTTCCTACAGCCTACGTTGGATGCAGTCGTGCTCATAATGCAGCCACTCTGGGAGATTGGAGAGACCCACTGGATCCAGACGTAGAGGCTCAGATTATATTCAGTCAACTCAGACTTGGCAAAGATGTCCTGAGGTATATAGCTGAAACCCTTTACTCCTTTACCCCATAATATGCTATATGCTATGCTATGTTGTCACATAACTGTCAGGTACTGTCACCTGACCGAAAAATCAGGGTTTTTTTTTTAAGATATAGGTTGAGAATTGAACAGGTTGTGGCTAGTGCATGCCTAGTCTTTCAACAATGTGGCCCTGCATGCCTGGGTTATGTCTGGTTTAAGTCACAATTGGGCATACTAGCTATAGGCTCTCTCCTGTGCCCTGAGGGTTTTTCTCCGGGATTCCCATTTTTTCCTCCCTCCACAAAAATCAAACACTTTCAATCTTAATTAGGCTGTGCTCCGTGATCATATATGGGTAGATGTGGCTGGCAGTCAAGGGTGCCAGTGAATGCCGGCAAACTCTATAGCATACGTTGTCGCTGCATTCTTCACAGTTTAAATAAGCTTCTTAGGTGTGAGTAAGGATGATTGATTATTATTTTGTGGTGTCAACAGGAAGAAGTACTTAGAGGAATCTGATGCAAGTAGTGCCATGGTGAGAGGTGAACCCGAGGAGGACTCTGGTAACGGCACGGAAGATGACATCACCTCGTCCAGTTTCACAAACTCAAGTAGGTTCAAAGTTGTAAGTGGTCGCGGTGATATCGTCTCTATTCTCATGTGACTCTCGGAACCTGCTTTATGGTAGAATGAAGTTGTTCCGAGAGCCTAAACCTCGCTGGAGCCAGGAGTCTCGTGAGAAAGTATATTGCAGTGTCGATAGAGTCGTGTGAGAGCAGAGACGATATCACCGCAACATAAAACAACTTCAAAGTCTAAATCTTGACATGAATGTCAGAGTGTCTGTATACCAGATTGACTGTGGTTCCTAGTAATATGCAGGATTTCAAAATTTGGTGGCACTTGGCAGAATGAATTAGAAAGTGTTTGGTTTGATTGGGTTATGGCAATCCATTGAAGGAATATTTATGTGATGGTTTTATTAATAGTAATATCTTGGGAATCCTTTAATAGTGTGATAATGATAGAAGATCATTGGGGTACATTTTGTTCCTGAAACAATCTCAACTTCCTGAGGAGTAGACAGCCCTCGCAGCTGTAAAGCGCACAAAGCTAATCAAGCACACAAAGCCATGCATCTCAACCCTCACAGGTACTCATTTACTCCTGTGTGACAAAGCGTCTTGCCCAAAGATGCAAGCACCACTAACCCATTGCTGGCCCCAAATTCACAATCAGACTTTGGTTACGACACACCAGACCACTATAGGCCACAGCACCCCACAATCCTTTCAAATAATGAGTGTATCATTTTCGATTAGACTTTGATGGAAATCATGGTCTTTGAAGATTTTATAGTTTGGACAATATGCGATATCTTGTACAGGTAGAGCTGCCATCAGACCTCACAAGCTGTGCCACAAGACGGTCTCGTACCATGACTCCCGTATGGCATCTGCTGCAACCCTCATCGATGTCATCAATGACCTGGAGAAGGCTCACTTGGCCTTTGAGAAGCGGGCTGCTGAGATGAAGGAAGGCAAAGATGATCAGGCCTGAAGACGAGATCGATGTACCTCTCACCGGTCGATCTCAAGGTTGGGACATGATCCAGGTGGTTCTTGGGTTCTATGACTTCTGACTGGCTACTTGACTTCGGGAGGCCCCATCATCATATGGCTTGATAGTTCTTAGCTCAGGTGGTACAGCACTGGTATGGCAGATAATGGGTTATATGGCTTCTGACTGACAACCTGAGCAAAGATAATTGACTATTGGGAGGCTCCATCATAGGGCTGTATAGCTCAGATGGTAGAGTGCTGGGGTCGATTTCACCAAACTCTTCGTAACTTAATATCAATCGTAGGACTTTTTATGCATTGAAGCCCTATGTGGGATAGGCCCCCTACGATGGGTTATCCTTCGTATAAAGTCGAGTTACAATCGATCGCAGGGCTTGGTGAAATCGACCCCTGGTATGGCAATATGGTTGTATGGCTTCTGACTGGCACCCTGAGCAAAGATAGTTTACTGTACCGTGGAGGCCCCATCATATAGCTGGATAGCTCAGATGGTAGAGCACTGGTATGGTATTAAATCCAAAGGACTCTGGTTGCCAAGTTTTGTTTTACTCAATTCAGAAGTATATAGCTGCTTTGCCGATTTCTGTTGCCGTAACTTTGGTATATGCACTGCCATAATCTCACACTACAAGTTTGTATACACCTTTCAATATTGAGTCATTTAAGAATTAAAAATGAGATAGATTGGGACACACGGAGATCGTTGCTGCAGAATGATTCATTATTGTAATAGTTTACAAATGTGCACAACTCAGTATTAAGATGATAGAATTATCACTGAATCAGCTAGGACAAAATGCATGGTTTAGTTTTTAAAATAAAATCCTGGGGTCGGTTTCACGAAGTCCTACGATCAATCGTAACTAGAGTTACAAGGGACTCATTGTATCCTATGTAGGGCTGCAATGCATCATAAGTCCTACGATTGATAGAAAGTTACGACGAGTTTGGTGAAATCAAAGAATTCAAGTATTCACTTATGCCATTGAATATCATAAACATGATAAAAAACAGAAGACGAAATGGGGCTGAAAACGGAAACCAGAAATTAAGACTAAAGTGCAGTCACTAAAAAAGTATTCCTCGATCCTACACAGAGATAATTTTGTATAAGAGAAACGAAATATTTATTATATATTTAAATGGAGTATTGATAATAATTTATGTCAATATTTTGCCTAAACAGAGTGTTATTGTTGTAAGACTCAGTGCTGTTTATATTGTAAAGGACTATAAATTAATTGAATTTTGTTATTAATTTGTTTTTCTGATTCATCTTTGTTATCTTAGTTGTCTTACTCTTGTCATTGTTCTATCCCTTTGCAATGAAGAAATCCGGTATTAAAGGTAAATGGGTAGCCAGTCATAACTACGGTATTGTGGCTTAATATGACATTATAAAAATATCACATGGTTTGAGGGTGGACAGTTGATTTCTAGCTCCTGTGTTGGAAGTTGACAAATTATTTGCCTCGGGAACTATAGTTTGTCAACTTCCAACACCGAGGGAAGCTAGAATCGACTGTTCGCGTCACCAGTAATAAACCATGTGATATTTGTTTTACTATACCTCATAAATATTCTCTATTGCCCACAATTTCATTGAGAAACTGCAGCAAAATGCTCGTTTTCGTGAACTTCATGAAGGGCAAAGTTCATGCATGCGCACTGCAAACTTTGCCTAGGATGTGCAGTGGGATGTTCCATTCGCAGTGAGTTGTTACATGTGTAACTGTTCCTTTCGGAGATTCGCAGGCCTACTCGCTGGTGATCAGCAAATATATCCACTGGCACGTGATGATTAATTGACCAATTGGGATTAGGCTCTAGGTCATGAATATTTATGAGGTATAGTAATATAAAAGCTCAACCATCATGAATATTGAAAACAGTCTTGCTTACGTTATGGTTTTTCTTCTTAAAAAATGAAAGCTGAAATGGTTGCTTTGTCAAATACACAAAACGGGACCAAACATAATTTATATTACCAAGCTGTTAAATCCATCCACTTTTCTTATTGGACTAAATTTATCACTCGATATTGGCATTCAAAAGTTTTCCTATTAATTTATAAATAGATATATTTAACAACAGGTGCCATTGGAGATGGGAAAATATATTATGAAATAATATTCCCTATTATAAAGATATATACACATGAAGAATTAATTTAGGAGTCGATATTTTGAGAATAAGATTATTAATGGAAACTGTATATTTTGTCGGAATTTGGAGCAGTTGTCGTTAAGTTTGTTCCTCATTTGTGGGATTTTCACGCCAAGCCTTGGTTCTTTTGAAAGATTATTGTAATTTATGTAAAGAGCACACTTTTATTATTAATGACTGTGGATTGTTTGTAATGCACAGGTAAGACGTAAGATTTGTAACTGACACATTCTGTGCAAGTAATTGTACCAGGAACTCTGCTGGGTTTGGCAGTGTTTGCAAGCCTCATCATTGTATTAAAGATGGAATTCATGTATAAAAGTTCAACTCAAGCTGTGTGTGATATCAAAGTGTTTGTTCTGAAACTGATTTGAAACATATCAAATCTGAGATAAATCAAAATGTGAACAGAAAGCCGGCAGCAGCATATGATTGCTTGTGGCTGCAGGGTTTTCACTGATCACGGTGGTTGATGCTGGTTGGAACTTGTCTGGGAGTGGTCAATGCTGGGAGAGGCAGCTATAGTCTGGGAATGGCCAATGTTAGGAGGGGCAGCTATAGCCTGGGAGTGGCCAATGCTGGGAGGGGCAGCTATAGTCTGGGCATGGCCAATGTTGGGAGGGGCAGCTATAGCCTGGGAGTGGCCAATGCTGGGAGGGGCAGCTATAGTCTGGGCATGGCTAATGTTGGGAGGGGCAGCTATAGCCTGGGAGTGGCCAATGCTGGGAGGGCCAGGTATAGCCTGGGAGTGGCCAATACTGGGAGGGGCAGCTATAGCCTGGGAGTGACCAATGCTGGGAGGGGCAGCTATAGTCTGGGAGTGGCCAACGCTGGGAGGGGCAGGTATAGCCTGGGAGTGGCCAATGCAGCTATAGTCTGACAGTGGCCTATACTGGGAGGAGCAGCTATAATCTGGGAGTGGTCTATGCTGGGAGGGGCAGGTATAGTCTGGGAGTGGTCAATGCTGGGAAGGCAGTAGTTGGAGAAGTCGATGCTGGAAAGGGTATTAACTGTTTGAAGTGTAATTACGCATGAACACAAACTGTGTAACTGTAGCTTTCAAACATCTTTAATGAACAATGCATTTTACATCAATAGATGAAAACCTTACAGTGATTGATCAGAAGAAACAAAAGACAAAACAGCTGAATGAAGCATTAAAAGAAAAAACAACAGGCACTTTGTATACTACATGTATATTTCTAAATGAAGGAAACATAAAAAACTAACAATGCTTGTTTATACGTTTAAACATGGGTTGAATCTAAACCAGTGTCTGGAGTAAGCTTAGGTTTTCCTCGTAAAAATATCCCCAGAAACAAAGGAACAAGAACCGCATATATTACATCATGCACTAGACCCAGTAACTGGGGCGCTGAACTCCCTTTGTTTAAATTTGGGGGTCGATGGTTGGTCTAGTGCCCCAGAGAATCACATAACATTCAAAATTTTGTACACAGAAAAAAAGACCGTACTTCACGGTACTTGTGCCGAAAATTTCCCCAAATGACAACAAAGACATCACAAATCGGCTCCATATCTTTTCAGAATGTCGGGGATGAAATGCAGCGTATTTGTTTGTGCTCACGATTATTCCATGTGATGAAAATCAATGTTTTCCGACCAAAACCCTAACGATCATTCCGGACTATTTTGGAGCGTCTGGCATCTTGATGTGGCGATCCGCCACACCCACGTGACTACGTACTTGTTTCTAATTGGCGATGAGCCCCAGTTACTGAGTCTAATAATGCACATGACAAGGAGATTTTACCATCTCAATGCTTTTAACATAATAAATCATAACATATCCACAGTAGCAAAATATTACTTCATCACTTCCAAATATTTCACCCTAAAAGATTGTTTGGGGAAAATTAAAACAAACCCCAAAATTTAACTCCCACAAAAAATTAACACATTTCCCTACAAAATCTTGAACTAAAAAGCAGTTTTCATCATTACAAGAATTAACATGAAAAAATATAATTTGACAGTGTTTAATTTTTTTGGCCAGAAAGCAGTAAAGGACAAAAATTAACCACTGAAGGCTTTGTCAACTGAAAAATACAAGTTTTGAGGAAAAAAGGTGGTGTTTTGCAGAGCAAGTTAAGCATTTGCTTTGTGCATGACCACAAGAGGGCGCCCTTCGGATAAATCAATTACATAGGGCCTTTACAAAATGATGCTAGGCCGTTTGGTTTTATTTTGCTACCACCATTTCGTGTCCTAAATGAAATGAAGGGCTTGAGATACATGGCGAAGCTGGAGCCTTTCTTTGGATTCGTCATGTGGCCCAATCTCTTGTTACATTGTGTTGGTCTCAAATGGCGGTAGCAAAATAAGTCCGAAGCCTGGCCTAAAGCCTGGTTTTGTTAAGGCCCATAGGCTCTTTTAGTTTTGGCTGGCTTGTACCTTGTTTGAGCTATTAATGTGCCAGAGTTAATTGTTAAAAATTTTGAGATCGGGGAAATGGGGGCAGAGTGCAGAATACATACATTACAATGAGGTGTTGTAATCCACAAATATTAAGCGTTAACAGTCGTAGAGGTCAAGGGTTGAGGTGACCAAGACAGCCCACTCAGAGGCCGTAGAACTTGAGGCTACGATCCATGCTGACCGAGGAGATGAACGTGGTGTGCTGGCCAAAACGTACCCCGGTGGTCATGTCAGTGTGATCTGTGGTCAAGAGATAAGATACAGGCCAAATAGTTATATTATGGGAGATAGTTCTCTACCTTCTTTCATTTTCTCTCTATACGCATTAATTACCCAGGTTTTCATCCCTGTTCCCTACAGCCTGGATGCATTTCACCCCTTTGTTGCTGTCCATGCTTGATCTTGCCTACCCCACACGCCCCTTTGTCCCCTTCCCCTCCCCTAACTACAGTGGAACGCCACTATTATGAACACACTGGGATGCACAGAGATTGTAGTTTGTTAAAGTGGTCGTTTGTTATAGTGAACAATGTTCAGCAGGCCTATATATTATACCCGGTACATAAAAAATTGAGTCAAGGATTATGTTTGTTATAGCCAAATGTTCGGTACAGCGGTGTTCGTTACATAATACAGCAGCGTTCCACTGTATGTTTGCCCACCTCTATGCTCCCTAGATGCTCCCTGCAAAATCGCTTTCCCTATCCTCCCTGGCCATTCTGTCCCCCTTTGTTCTGATCCTCTCATCCATTTATATGTATCATCTTTACTTGCATGTTCTTGCCCCTCTGGTCATTTAGCCTTTGAGGAAAGATCCTGCTAGGATTGAAACGTCAGGCCCTACTAACTCTAACCATTTAGTCTTCAAGAAAGATCCTGCTAGGATCGAAACGTTGGGGCCTCCTAGCTCCTTACCTGAGAAGACCTTGAGTTCCTGCCACTGCTTACACAGATACACCCTCAAGTCAGTACCGCCAACGGCTAGATAAGTACCACTCTGGTCAAAGGACAGCGACTTCACCTGGAAAGGGAACAGCAAAAATTCTTTGATATTAAAAAATGTCTACTGCATTACAGATGAACTAGAAAAAGGGCAGTGACTTCACCTGGCAAGGGAACAGCCAAATCACTTTGATATTAAACAAATGTCTACTGCATTACAAATGAACTAGAAAAAGGGCAGTGACTTCACCTGGCAAGGGAACAGCCAAATCACTTTGATCTAAAACAATCTGTATACTGTTTACCCATTGTGACGAAATGTTGATACAACTGAACAGGTCCAAAGGACCGTTACGTCCTGGAAAGGGAACAGCCAAAATTCTCTAATTTATGACGTTCTGTTGTTTGCCCAATTCAAATGGAACTTGGATTGAATCCACCACACCCAGTTATGTGACGCAAGTAATTTGAATGGAGGGAGTACAAAGTTGACAATTTACTTTTCAAAAGAAGTGAGGGCGATGCACGGTAGCGCCTGGGGCCGATTTCACTAACGCTTTGCAGAAAATTGCTACGCAAAGTAGCGATCAATTTTCCCTTTAACAATCGGAAATTAGTGAAATTAGCCCCAGGTCTACATTGTAAACTGTCCAGATGATTTTCCAACTGGACGATAAAATGAAATGAAAGTTAATGATAGTAAAACTGGAAGATTTGAGACGATTCTGCTGTACGCCGAAACCTCACCTCATATCTGTCATCCAGAGTAATATTCTTAAAGTTCTTCAGCTTGCGCAAGTCCCACAGCTTAATGACGGCATCATCAGCAGCCGTAGCCAGGTAGTAACCGTTCTCAGAGAAGGACAGAGCCGTGATGGGTCCAGAGTGACCGGGAAAGTTGGCCACGTTAGTTCCTTCCTTCAAATCCCAGATCTTGATGATGCTACTGCCGGTGCCAGTAGCAAAGATCAGACCATCAGGGTGGAACTGGGCACAAGTCAGAGCTGAAGGGAGGATGAATATGTGGAATTCTTTGTTTGTGAATCTCCATCCATTGACCAATAAAAGAGAATTTAAATATGACTTCTGACTGGTGCTGGGCAAAATCGGGTAATTTCATATCTGGTTTAATACTGGTTGCAAAAAAAACAACAGGTTAACAGTTAACCTATGTAATTACATGCGACGTGCGTGATGTGTGCGATTTATGGTACATGTCTACTTCAATGTGATTGTCACTTTCAGAATGCTTTTTACGATCTTATTTTTTAGATCAAGCATTTAGATCAAGTACATACAATGTTTCTTTTAGATTAAGTATATGTAAAGCGTGTTCGTACTTGGAAAAATTGGCAAAATTGACAAAATAACTGACTGAAATTCAACAGTTAACACTTAACACTTTCTGGGTTGTTCACACAAAAAACGTTTGTCCCTTTTTATTCCTTTCAGTTTCGGTTAATGGTTAGCAGTAATTTGTAACCGGATAATAAAATCCGTGTCAGTTAACCTATAACCGGATAAAAATCCCAGCACTGCTTCTGACAAGAACCCTTTAATTAAGACCAAGCTCCCGATGTTTCATACTTACAGTGTCCGATGGACTCATCGGTCACTTTGGTCAGGACACGGCCGCTAGCAATGTCCGAGAAGGCCCAGTGCTGATCCTCAGAGCAGCTGAGCAAGTAGTCACCAGTAGCATGGAGACTAAGGCCAGTGACTGGAGCATTGTGGGCACGGATAACCTGCTGGCAGGAAGCATTACCCACAAACCAGATGCGGATGGTGGTATCAGGGGAGGAGCTAAACACAATTTCCTGTGGGAGGAGGGAAAGGCAAGGCAGGGGAGAATAGGAGATATGAAAAAATGTGAGTTATGAGTTAGGTTTGCTGATCAATGTTAAATGGACTTGATATAAATTATGCTTGAAAAAGGCTGACAAAATACCACATGATGATATCTAAGAATCTACTTTCTCACAAATATGCCATTCCTTTTGTCATATTATAATGTGAGCTGAGGTCGATTTCACAAAGCCCTACGATCTATCGTAACTTGAGTTACGAAGGGTAACCATCGTATCCTACGTATTAGGGCTGCAATGCACCATAAATCCTACGATTGATAGTAATTTAAGATGAGATTGGTGAAATCGCCCTTAGCTAAGTGGAAAAAAAGGGAACAAATCCAACACAATTGCCAACAGCAAATATCGAGTTGAATGTGATAATTTTCAAGGATTTTTAGCATAGAGCTTTGTCAAAATACAAATATTTTTAAATATGCGATTTATTGACCGAACTGCCAATGCCTTGTAAATAACCCACCAGACAAGTGACTCATTTTGGCAGAGCCAACCACAAATATCCACAAACATCTGACATGTGGTGCTGAAAGTAGCTACAAATCATTGATTCCATCACAACAATATAATGAGAACTGTGAGACTAAGGGGCTTTTCAAATCATCCAAAATCTCCGGGTTAAAACCGGATTGAACCCAGATATTTTTGTCAACCCTTTTCACGCTTGAAAACCCGGGTAGGACAGCCTAGCTGGATTGAGGGACCAGGGTTGAAAATCTCAACCTGGATCCAAACTGCATTTTGCGCCGTGATCTGTGTTGTATGAGCCGGTTCACCATAAACGTAGTGTGAATGTTGAGTCTCTTCAATCCGGTTCAAAAACTTTCCGGGCTGAACCGGGATGGATCCGGGTTGGTTTCAACACGGATCAAAAAGGCCATAGTGTGAGTTGGCCTTAAGGGTTGATGACTAACCTCTGTAGGATGATAGATGACATTAGTAACCTTCTTGGTATGTCCCTTCATAACAGCAGTCACTTGCTCTGTGTCCTTGTTAAACACCACCACAGACTTGTCCGCACCACCTGGTCAAAATTTAAGTGAACGTGTCAAGCGTTGGAAAACCACAAATTCAATATAAAATCAATTTAATAAATCCTGCTAATGGCAAACTTATTTCTTTCTCTTTAACCACCAATAAGTAAAAAAAGAAAGAAAATGAATCCAGAAAGTCATTTGAGTTATTTCATTTTTGTTTTAATTTCCTCTTTTTTCCCTATCTTAATTTTGTTCAGCCTTCATTTTAATATCAGTTTCTTTGTCTTTTGTCTCTTAGATTTTCAAAGTTTCTTTCTTTTCAATAAAGTTTGACCATCTCAATGTCATAACTCCACTTTTCCTTTAATTTTTTTTTCCTTTTTTCCCCCCATTTTTCCTCCCTCCTCCCATTTTATAAAGTTTTGGTATTATGTTTTTATCCATTTCAGATTTTATCACTTCATTATGTTTTTTTTTCTGCAATCATGAAACCTTTTACTGATCGAACATAAAACTCAGACTTAACAAAAAAAATTACAATCTTTACAAGACTTTATGCAGTGTTTTTCTGTTTCTAATGACATGAGTGTGATGAGAAAAATGAGGATTATCAACTGATCCGAGGAAAAGTTGTACACCTGACTGATTGAATCAGCGTGGACTCACCTGTTAGTACCTTGGAGGTATCTGAAGCCTGTAGATCCATGGAATAGATCCCTGGTACACTAGCACTGTGTAGACCCTGAGCAAACATTCAAATAATGACAAAGACAAGTAATAAACTGCTGCAAACTTCTCATCGGCCAAAATAATGACCTGAAATTTATCAAATGCTTGGAGTTAGGAGGGTCTGACACAAACTTAAGCCTTTGAGAAAGATCCTGCTTGGATCGAAATGCGCCAGGCCCTCCTAACTCCAAATATTGACAAAGCTATAATCAAGCCATCAACAAAAATCCAAGATACAAGGGCGAGTAAAATGATTCTTTGGGTTGAAGACTGCATTGCAAAAAATCACGTGGAGACATTCCCCTCTCTTAAAACATCATGTGAGATTTTGTAAGACACTGAATTTGAAAAACTCAACCTGGGGACTCCCGAATAGCTACAATTCTTGGGCGAAATGTCAAGTGTCAACCCACAATTTAGGAGAGCCTTTCAGAAGATTCATATGAAAAAAGTGACCTCAAAGATGACAACTTTGGAGGAACACAGAGGAATCTAACAATTGGAGAGTTTAAGAAGTGAGAAGGCTGCCAATCGTAAGAATCTTCTGAAACAAAGTTCCAAGATCTAACATCTTTGTCCCATCTAGTAAGATTATAAAATGGGTCTTTCCCAATTGTTTTTTTCCCTGGTACAACTCCACCAAGCTCCTAAGCGGCTTGGTCGTTCTGATTGAGTCACTGTTTAGGGTTGACCGATGAGGAACTTACAGGGTGAGAGGATTGAGTACGGAATGACCGGATGTCGTCTGGTGGCATGAGCTCATCAGGAACCTTCTTGCCTCGGCGCTTCCGCTCGGCAGTCAACAGGTTGGCCTTCTCTTGAAGCTAGGAGGAAAGAATGAAGGTTGTCATTAATAATCCAGCATTTCCAAGACATTCAGGTAAAAAAAAGATCAATATACAAAGCAAAGCAATACGGTTTTGAAGAGTGAGGAAGGCCTGACTTTTCAATATCGGCAGAGACATTTTGAAATGCCGAATAATGTTTTCAACAAACGGTCCGTTATCTCCATTCCAAATAGTAGAAATTTTCCCAATCCCCACATGCAAAACAAAACCCAGAAAGAATAGGCAGAGGGTGCATCTTTGCCTTCTATTGAGTGTATTTGTTTAGCCTTCACGGGGGAGCCCTGACCTGGGAATGGTCGTACCGCGCAGGCGCGGTTGACTGGTGTCGATTCATTTTAACTATTAAAACGAACGTATCCATAGACTGCAATAAATTCACCATACATACCATATCCACACCAAGATCATGAACACTGGCGGATTCAGAACACGGACAATCCGATTCCTCCAGCAAATAATGATCCTCCTCTGAGGATTTGCAATACAAAAATGGCATCTAATTTTGCCAGAAAGTCTTTGAATTTTTACTCATTCAAGGGGACAATCAATATTATGGAAAGAAAGATCTCATCCAGTGAATGGGTACAGACTCGTTCTTTATGATCAAGCTTCCTGTTGCCAATGAATCCCAACTTACTTTCTGTATGATGTCCTCTGTCATGGCAGCCGGGCCCGGCTCAGCAGCTTCCATGGGTTCGTGGATGACCACGCCTTGGGCGGCACCAGCTGGAAGGGCGGCTATTTGGGCGGGTACCATGCCCGGGGCGGCCTGGGGTTTCAGGGTGGCCAAAGCTGGATAAGAAACAGAGAAGACGATAGATATCTTTCAAAGCTGCAAAGGACCTTAGGACATGGATCACTTTTCATACGGCCATGATCAATCACATCACCAGTGCTTCATTACTGTTAGAGGTGACTGTTGAAATTTTAAAGATTCCTACTGCAACATGGACGACGCCGCCAATTTCCTAGGCACAGCCTTAGCGGGCATTTTCCCCTCATATATGAATAAATAATTAAGGACTCCATGCTTACTATCAGAGTCACAAGAACGAACAAGGCTTTTTATCAATGGAGGCATGTGACCAGGATTTTCGATACCATCAATGAGCCAAAACATTTCCAACTAGCAATGATTCAGATATTTCCAAATTAATCATCAAGTAGCCTAACCACAAAGGAAACTGAGTGAATTTTAAGTCATTGAAAAGTGAACAAAGTAAAATTTACTGGAGCGGTATTCAAAGCAGCGACTTCCTGAACACCGTACAGGCGTTCTACCAACTCAGCTATCCAGTCATGTGTTGGTGGTGTCCCTAATAGTCATCTTTGTTCGTTTAGCAGTCAGAAGCCATGAAACCATGCACATACCGCTATTTAAAATACTGCGAATGGTGGGCTTCAATGACAAATGCTAAAGCAAATCAACAGCCTGCTGTGATCTACCCACCTTCACGAGCAGCAGTGACCTCCTTGGTCAGTCGAGCAATGACACGACATGCAGCATCGTGTTGATACAAGGCATGAGACAGTTCCTGTCTGGCTGTCTGTAGCTGCTGTCGCAAGGTGAAGCTATGCAACATACAGGCATCCCACTCATCCTGTAGCAGCTTGAGAATGGCCGGGATGCTGGTGGCCGTCGGTGGACGAGGCTTTACAACAGGACTCGCTGGGTCATTGAAAAGATGGATGAAGTTTCTACAATTTACACTCTTTCATTTCAATGTTAAAATGTCTTTTCAAATGTTTTATTTCAAAATAAATATCCCAAATCAATCATCAAGATCTTTCCATTTACTACAATCATCAATCAGTTTAGGCCTAATAGTCATTTGCTGGTCTAGTTACTGAACTAGCAAACTTACTGTTAAGCACAAATTCCTTCTCAAATGATAATTTTGGTTTATTTTGATATTAACGACAACTGCAATATAAAGGTTATTGGCCATCATGAATTCAAACCACACCACTGACATATTTTTCACCTTAGGCCAAGAAAAAAAACAGCAAATCAAAATCTATGGCCTCATAATTCGGACTGAAATTTTTCAAATTATTGTAGGCCCTCTGTAAGAAGAACTCAAGTACTTTTCAAGTGCAACAGATCACCATAAACATGATAAATGTTGCTACAAAAACAGAAATTATTATCCTGAACCATGATTTACGCATAGTTACTTCAACCGAGGTCTTGTGACCCCTCGACAGAAATAATTCCAGCTTCTGTAACTGTATTGTTCAGTCACTGGCAACAATAAGGTATATCGCAAATAGCACTTTCAACGAGAGAGGGCGCTTCTGCAAAGCATTCTTGGATACATCTTGGTCGAACTACGTGCTCACGTAATACACAGTGCACGCGCAAAGAGAAAATGACCAAAAGTAAGCAGGTGGTGGCACCCTTTCAACCCTTGTGCATCCCATAACTCCCAGTAGTCACTATTTGCGATATGATCTACGACTCAGACTGATCCTCACCTTTGATATCCACCAGCTGGTCCTCAGACAGACCTTCTCCATTAATCGGATCCACTCCATTCTCAGCGATAAACTTCTCAATGAGTCGACGCTCAAAGACGTGGTTGGACACTGTTGACAGCACTGGGTGCTCTGGAACCTCGTGGCAAACTGACATTATTATAGATCAGAGAACAAAGAATAATGTTAATTTTGAGTTTCAGGCAAAAACTGTTTGTAATTTTCATAATCATAGAGAAATGAATATTAAAACAAATAAATATTACACTATTTACACAACAATTACAACCTTCGGGACCCCACTCGACCCTGTGTTTTTATATCATTCATACGCATTAATTAATTAAAAGTTAGATCGCAAGAACCTTGCCCAGGGCTCGACCTTAACGCTAGCCCGGCGTACAATGGCAAGTAAAAACGGCTGCGGGCTAGTAAAAACCCCTGCCCAACTTGCCCGGCGGGCTAGTTAAAATATGTGTGCCTTTTTCTTCTCGGCCGCGGTGCCCCCTGAAATTGTGTCTTTTATTTCCCGTAAATTACCAATCTTACATCCACGCAAAAAAAAAGCAGTTTTCCTACCGAGAAAATCCGGCCACGATCCATGGTACCGAGCCCGACCTGCCGCAACTGCACCATACAGCGCGCCCACTACATACCGTACCACCATCATCTACACACACGTGTTTACGTTGCATTGCATGCATGCACAGTAGACTTCCGGACTATTTTCGCTGGTGCACGTTTGCTTTGAATTTGAGGCTATTACGTGCGCGGATAACAGGCGTGGAAAAGTCGGTATGCATGCGGCATGTGCTATGTTTACGTTCTCCATGCGATCGTCATTTTCGGAAGGCGATTCACGATAATCGAGCATGTGAAAAGAGTTTTTCTACTTGGCCAAATGGACAAAATAACCAACTGGAATTCAAGCAACATTTAGCTGATCAGGAAAATGCAATTTACGGTACTTTGGAAGGACGGACGGTCAGAATATTTTTACAGGGATCTCGCAACGATATGGTCATTCGAGGTATCAAGTTTTCGATCGAGGGTTGGCTGTTACGCCACTTGTACTAGTACTAGCGGCGTGCCTGTACCCATGGAGGAAGGAAATATGAAATGAGGTGATTCCCCTCTCCATATCTGTCCCTGTCATTTCACAGGAGTTTTAAGGCGATTCTTCATTATTTTGTACTTGTAGGCTCCAAAACAGTGTTTGGCCTCGGTGCCTTTCCTTCATTAAAAAAATGGCCTCTTTGCCTCTGGGTTTGGCCGCAGTGCCCCTAAAATGTCCACTTTCTTGGGGCCAAAATGGCAGTGCCCTAAAATCATTGAAATTTGAGGCCTGATCGCTTCTGATTCGCACCTTGAAAGAATTTCGTGATTGACTCGCCATGTCTGAGTGCAAAATCGATGTATTTGAGCATGGTGCTCCAGAGAAGAAACGTTTTTTTAATGGATTGATTTAAGAAGAACATCCCGACTCCACTACCAGCGACAGTGATTTGTAGCCAACGATGAACAAAAGTCAAAAACCTGTTTTAATTGTTTGGGTTTTTTTTCACATATTTCATGGGCTAGTAAAAGTCTCTGCGGGCTAGTAAAAAACACAATTTACTAGCCCGGCGGGCTACTGTCAGAAAAAATAAAGGGCAAGCCCTGTTGCCCCCGTGAATTGTTTCCCTGCACAACACATTTAGGTCAATACAATTTTCTTGGGCGCTAGACCGACAGTCAACCCCAAAATTAAAAAAAAAGGAGTTCAGCGCCCAAGTTACTTGGTCTACATACATATAATAACATGCACAACGTACAAATCCAAATTCTCAGTTGTTATGGCATGTGATAAAAACTTTCAGGAAGGTCCCGAACTTCCCATTTTATTTACAATCGCCATTTACACACCACAGATGACACGATAATGCCGTTTTCAGGGGGAAATGAGGTTACCAATTGAACAAAGAATGCAATGCATATAGACATCTCACTTCAAAAAAGATGGATTTTAGGAAAGAGACAGTGTACGTGCAGTGTTTGGTGAATTAGACATGAGGTGTCGGAAATACAAGCTTTTTCCATATACTTTCTGAAATCGGAGCAGAAATACAAAACAAGCATTTAGTCCTAGGCCTACTATCATAAGGTAAAGACACCATTTAATCAGAAAAAGAGTTTGACTTAGCAAATCGTATCTAATAAAGAGTTTGGTGAATATTTGGCACAAAGGGCCTTGAGAGATTTGAGAAAATTAAAATAATTCAACGGCACATTTTCTTACTTGAACAAACGAGCGCCATCTTGCTTCAGTTTAACTTTTCTTTTTCAACTTGCAGTTCATGTATGATTTTGTGGCGATGTTAAAACAGCATCTAAATCGTTCAGTAAAAAAAACACAATAATTAACTATGATTGTTTACTCATTGTAGAATATCGGGGAAAGATAGAAGATGTTTACGCTCAAACAAGAAATAATCGTTTGATGCATTTCAGGTCGAACTACATGCTGATAAAAACTGTACAATGGTGGCAGCGTGCGTATACTACGGTAGCCTTCAAAAGCCATAACTATTAGAATTATTAGGCGATAAGGTGATAACAAATGCCCTATTTAATCGTCATAAATTTCAATCCTCCCTACCCGAGCCACCATTTTGGATCTTTTCTGGTGATGAAGAGGGAAACATTTTCAGATCTCGCACGGGCGAGATAAAAACACATGCATAAGGTCTTAATCTTGAATCCGAAAGCAAATTAATTATGGCAGTAGCGAAGACAACGTCCTCAGACCTTGGGGTATGATCCTGTAGCATGGGTCGTACTCATTTTAATGTACGTTTGTGCACAAATGTATACAAAAATTATATAAAAATGAAAATCTAGGGGTGTATCCCCCCACTCCCCCAGCCCCCCCCCCCCCCCCCCCCCCCACCCCGGATCTACGCAAATGAATTAGGGCGCCCCTTTTTATAACTGGTTCGCAGTTTCCTCTTCACCTTGAGGGAGGGTCGGTCGGTCGAAAAAAAAGGTTTGGTGAAAAACAAATCTCGCTGAATACACAAAAACCTAAAGAAATGATGAGAAATATTCATTGCATTCACTGTAATATCGTTTGAATATGTATTATTTCTGTGATAGAAAGTATAACATTTGTCTCCAGAAATGTTTTATTTATTATTATGTCATTCTGGACAGGGTCGGCAGCAAAATAAAGGTTGTTTTTTCTTCGGTCGGAGCCCAAAATATGGGTCGGTCGGAAATGAGAACCACAGTAATAAAAAGGGGCGCCCTTATGGTGGATATAGTGAAAAGATTATCAGCACGGACCCAGGGCATCTTCTAAATGGAGGCTCAGGTTCAGGCTCAGGCTCAGGCTCAGGCTCAGGCTCAGGCTCAGGCTCAGGCTCAGGCACCATTTCATGAATCCATTCTAAAATAACTGGCCAGGTTTCACAAAAGCCTTACAGGTTTATCTTCACTAAGTGTTGAGTGACTCAACAAGGATTCTCTACCAGCGCCCTATCTTTCATAACTGAGCCTGGATCTACTCCGTGCTCGATAGAGCTCGTCGATCGGTTGACCTCACAGTCTGTGAAGTTAAGTACCGAGAACGGGTTTTTTTTCATCAGTTTTGTCACGGGGCCAGCCATGGTCTGCTGCATGCACTCAGCAGATATGTGATTTCCACTGATTCGCCTTATGTCGTTCATTGAATGCCTACTGTATTGTTGTTTCTTCTTGTTGGGTTGAGATTTTGCCTGAGGCACCAAAGTCTATGCTTGGGCTTTTAGTTTACTCAATTGTAGAGGTTCTGGTTAAACTCTCAAGGTTTAATGGCAAGTCCATGTCTAGCTCCCAGCAGTAACAGGCCAGAGGCCAATTTCATAGAGCTGCTTTATAAGCACCAAGCACCACAAACATTGGTAAATAAAATCAGCATCCCAGCCAAAACTCCTGGCGAATGTTACGCTCATCAGCAAACAATGGCCGAATGCAAGGCAAAAGCAGTAAACATCACATGAACATTATTTTGCTTGGTAAGAGTACTTTTTATGCTTAAGCAATATTTGTGCTTAAGCAGCTCTATGAAAGTATAAACAAATTGTAGGCCTATTGGCCAAAAAAAAAAAAAGGTTTTAGTTTTGTGTTTTTTTCTTCGGAGGGAGCCCAAAATATGGGTCGGTCGGAAATGAGAACCACAGTATAAAAAAGGGGCGCCCTTAAGAACATTAGGATAAAGGTTGAACTCGGTGGGGATAAACTGGGTCAGAATGTCTGAGGGCGCACACTGGGGTGCACTAATATTTCAAAGCGGGATTAACTAGAGATAATGAAACGAACATCATTCAAAACATTCTTTTAATATCGAGATTTCAGTTGGCGGCACAAATCTCCCCAGTACCCTGGACTAGCTCACGCCATTAAATATTTCATAAAGATGAATTTCTATAACAACCATTGCAGAGATACATGTATGTTCCAGTGTTAACACATTCCCATACCAGTTCACAGTAAAGCAATCACATTATTTGGTAACAATGGACCTGCACCCTTTTGATAACTACTTTCATGCAAGTGATTTGTTATTCTATTTCAGTTCGACATTCTTCACCAAACATACCCCTGGCTAATATTGAGGGGAAAAAAATATTCCCAAATGTTCATTGTCACCAGCTTACTGGCATTCCAAAAGATCTAACTTATTTATGTAATGCATGCACGACTGAATCTTTACCCTATTTGGTGGTTGTGTATATGGAGGGAAGTCAGTTTATGCCGAATGATCTATGAAATAGACCTTGCACGGTTTAACGACACCACCCGTTTCTGCACCGAGCACTGCAGGGGTTATGAGACTGTAATTCTCGGTGTTTTATCTGACTAACGTGAATAAAATCAATTTGGTGAGTAACATCTTTTAAAGGTAAGTACAGGATTGGTAACATACCCAAACAGAAATGTTCACAGATTTACCAAAAACGTTCAGGGTATGAAGATGGTGCTGGTAGAAAGTAACAATGGTCTGCCTGAAATGCTGTATTTATCCCAAAAAAAAGATGAGCCAAAACAATTGTGATCTTTTAAAGATTAAAAATAAAGGTGAACAGATTTTTAAAATATTGTGGCCGTTTTTCACTTGCTTCTCAAAAATTTGTCACCGTATGGGACTGGGAATTTCACAGATGACTGTTCCTGTATCTTCCTTGATATTTTTGCCCATGAATCTGTATTTCTTTGATAAAAACCAAAGTATGATAATTATTACCTTTCATGAGGAGTTTCGACTCAAGATTTATTCATCAAAGGCATGTGTTGTGAATCCATATATAATAATCTATTCAGTCCCTGTGGCAAGTTTTTATTCAAAATCGGTAACGGCTGGGGACAAATAATATTGTTCAGCTCTGTGTATATGAATTTCATATACACATTGAAAGCAAGCCTAAAATTTTGCATAATGTTTTCTATCTCCCCAACGAACAATCATTAATATTCATGAAAGCTTCATGTTGAAATAGTAATTGCTTTTACCAATCTTTTTCTGAAATATAATCTCTGACTGAATGCCGTCAAATTCGAGATCAACTATAATGAAATCTATCTCCAAAAATATATCAGGTGATTTCAACAGCATCACTTGTTATTGAACACAACTAGAAATAATAACTAGAAGTACAAATCCAATTAAAACAGAAACCATTGAAAAGTGGAAATTGACCGGAGCCCGCTGTCCTGTTTTGACAAAATCTCGAAAAATCATGTTTTGAAAAAAACGGCTTTTAGTAAAATTATTCTGTCTAATACCACTTTTTTTCTGGCCAATTAAATTCAAGGAAAACGTTGCTGAAATAAATATCTATGACATACTGAAGGTATATTTGAAGTTTCATCTATTTTCTATGATTTCTTCTCATTAGTGGCATTTTAAACTTGATACTCCTTTTTGACAACACAATTATTACTGTTGACCATCTCAACACATTTTTGGCAAAAGGGTGTATAATTTATGTCAAGTTAGCATTGCTCATATAGAATGCATTGTCTTGGCAAAAGGGTGTATATCTATATTACGCAAACTCAATACCAATGATATGATAATGTAAGGCAACAGGGTATATCTTGTGTTATACAAAATTCATATTGTGTGTCTCTGTTTTAGCAAAGAGATGTATTTGAAATGGCGGTGAATGACCTTAATGAGATATCACACGCTAGCATTAAAACGATGCATCGTATGAACTTGAGACTTCGCCCAATGGAAAAAGCGCCCTCACATTGCCTGGAGCCGTTTAAACGGTATAAAAAAGAGTTACACCTTTTTGGCAACAAAGGGCCAGATTCGAACCAGCGACCTCTGGAATACCGCACCAACTGAGCTATTCAACTGTTCATAGATAGGGCTGGGTTATTAAGGAGGTCGTTGGTTCAAATCCTGCTCCAGTCAACTTGTCTTTGTTCATTTTCCAATTACTTAAAAATAAATTCAGTAAGTTTTTTCCTTGTGCTAATTTGTTGATTTTTTTTTTTGGGGGGGGAGGGGGCTAGACCCTTCTTCTAACACTCGCTTCTGCTACGTCTCATTGTGAGTAGAAAAACATAAACCTATGGCCTACACAACGCGTTTTTTTTATGTCATTGGCGCTTCTGAAAAGATCCAGTATTTTCCAGATTTTATTTTTCAATTGCATTTTGGGGGGCTAGACAGCCCCCGTAGAACAGAACCGCGCCTGCTCGCAACCGTGTGTACCGATCATGAAGCGATAATCTTCACAAGTTATTGTTATTATATAGGTCTACCTTTTGAAAACCTCCATAAAAATAATATTACCATTGATCAACTAATTCTATAGCCTAAGCGTCTAATGGCACTAGTCTTTTTGCTCCATGGCCATAAAAACAACTGATTTTATTTTTAGGGAGCGTGGACTGCATGGGAGCTTTAGGTGAAAAACAAATCACCGTCCCACGGGTTCACGCATGACATAATCTAAAGATTATTTACCACATATTACAAAGCCTAGGTAAAAAATCAACAACAAGAAACAAACGAATTCGGAGAAACATTTCAGAGAATGAGGAAATTGATGACAACTTTTTCGAAAAATCAAAATGGAACTATATACATATAGTTGTTAGTTGTTCGAATCTGCCTAACGAGCGAAATAATACTTGAAATCATAAAAAGCTATACTGATTTGCCAAAATGTAAAGGCCATTTCATACTTTGGTTTTTGTCAAAGAAATGCAGATTCATGGTCAAAAAAATCAAGGAAGATACAGTAACAGTCATCTGTGAAATTCCCAGTCCCATACGGTGCCCACCGTTTTAGAAAACATTGAAAAACGCCCCCAGTATTCTTTAAATCTTGTCACTGTTATTTTTAAAAGATCAAAAATGTTTTTGGTCATTGGTTTACTCTTTTCTGGATAAAACAGCATTTCAGGCAGAAAAACCTAAACGGTATGTTTCTATACCATCATCATCTTTATACCCTGTAGGTTATACGTAAATCTGTGAAGATGTCTGTTTCGGTATGCTACCAAAGTTTGATACTACCTTCAAGTGATAATTTTCCTGTTATCTGAACTCATTTCGAGGCAATATCGATATGTACCAAAACATTTCCTCTTTCCTGTGTGAGAAATCTGAAAGTTCGAGGCCATCTACAATGGCAAGAACGCCGACCCCTCGTTATTGTTGTACCCACGGTACGCTGGCAGCTTTTGTGCCCTAAAGGTAGATCCAGACAATGGCTGTCACGCGTGATCAATCGACAAGCTCAGATTTTAATAAACAGAATTATGTATGTGTATATAAATATCACATTATCACCTCCCCCGCAAAAACCAAAGCTGAATTGGGGATCCATTTTACTAGTTACAATATAATTTTTTTGGAGTGTGGGATTTTTGTTCGGTCCTGTAGGATTTGAGAATGGTTGATGGTGCTTGCCGTCGATTTAAGATGGCAGTCTGGGCTGTTGGGTTACTCTTGTCCGTTTGGATGGTGACACCGACGTATTCCGCTCAAAGTTGCCCGATTCTACCGGCCCTCAAGCCCAATGGGACCAAGCCAGGGGCCGACCTAACCATCGCGCTCCTGACGAGCCTACACGACAGCGGGACGGGGGTTGACGCCACGGGGCGAGCCAAGCCCGTTTGCGACCTCAGCACGGAGACGGTTCTTGGCGAGCAGACGACCATGGCCGCGGTCGCAGCTACCGATAACTGGCCGGCCTCCATCCAGCTGCCCGGCCTGAGTGTCGGTAAGTTAGACCACAATCAGGCTAAAACAATTCTTGATGTCAAATTGTGACTGGTGTAGAAACTGGGAAGAGCTGTTTAAATGTGTGACATGGTGGCAATGCTGGGATCTTTCCTCCTGTTACCATGGTAAACTAGGGGACAATATTCTAGAGATTAGACTGACGTAAGACTACAAAATGCATTTTTACTCACTTCCCATGTAAGGTCACGAAATTTGAACTAAAAAATGTTTACCTCTTACAATACACAGCAGATTATGTTGGCTAGAGAAGCGCCCTCTCGCGACATCATCTTTTATCTATTTATTAACTTTAAAACATATTTCTATTATAATTGTTTGTGCTTTCCTGATCAATCACATTGTTTAAATTTTTTAATGGGTTTGAATTTATCAAGCTATTGGTAACGGCATGTGATAAATTGCCTTAAATTTCGTGTACAGTCATTTTATACGGTCATGTGGCTAGATTCCCTGTGAGTGATCCTGCCTGGCGAATTCTCTCCATGAGAGAACCTACTGGTAGGAATCGCCAAGTAGGGCGTCAGCGTGACACGTGGTTGTGTCAGATGGATCGTTGTTTTGCTGAGATGGGGATGGGTCGCGTGGCTGCCTGGGGGCACAGAAGACCGAAGGAGTACCGCTCGTAGGTAAATGTGGCATTGCGCTGCTGCGGCGCATAATCCCACTGATTGATTGATACAGTCATTCTCTTTATTTCCAACACCGCGCAAATTGCCTGTAACGAAGTGCTCTGTAAAAAAAGTGTAACCTCACAGAAACTGATCTCACTGGTCAGTATCACAAAGGTAACGTAAAGCGCTCCATGCAGCCAAATCATGACTTGAGTTTGTAATGATGTGATTCTCACCAGGTCTGGAGATATACGACACATGCCAATCACTCGACCTGGCTCAGTTCAGCGCCATGAGGTTCGCCAACCACAGGTCTAATGATCTATACTCGGATGCAGTCAATGCGACCGCCTTCCCAACATGCGTCAACAAGACACTTCGACTCGGTTAGTGACCAATACTACTGACCATTCCTTCTTGACCGGTCGGTTCGACATTAAAAAAAAGTGGATTATGATCGAAACCTTGGGGAAAAATGGAGTCGGTCACATTTTGTAAAATCAAAAAATGATGGTATAGCCATATCGGTTTCGAATTTCGATTAATAACAATTCCCGATATTTACAATCCCCAATGTTTAAGATTAATAGATTAACAGCAAATTATCAGTATAAAATTACAACCCCAGAAGCCCAAAGTACGACTTGAGATAATAACTGTTTTGACAAATCGTGGGAAGGCTAGTGGGGGGGGGGGGGGGGCTGTGTCCTAGTGGTCTGGCGTGCCGTACGCAAGCTCTTGTGGCCAATCTATTGTGGGTTCGAGTCCAGCCATGGTGCTTGTATCCTTGGGCAAGATGCTTTGTCACATAATATTATTGCTTCTCTTCACCCAGGTGTAAATGGGTACCCGTGAGGGGTAGATATGGTTTTTTGAGATTAGTCTTTTGCACTTTATACAGTAGCCAGGGCTTTATATGTTTGTAATAATACTACTGTAATTCCTGTAATAATAATGATGTAATAATGGTAATGCGCCATGATCTAGATGAAAGTGTGCTATATAAAAACCTGCTATTGTTAGTGCAAGTTGAGGAGCATAACTGGTGCAAACTTGAGACATGGTCCCAATCAACATGCCATGCCAGCCTGCAGACTTTCTCTGACGAAGTTCTATATTTCGGTCCCGTCAATTTTATCATTTACTAATTCCGAGCAGGTGTAATTGGCCACGGGGCGAAGCTAGGTCAGAACCTGTCCAACATCCTACAACCATTTGACATACCATTCATGGACTTTGGCAGCACGTCGTCCTCCCTGAGTGACAAGGAGGAATATCCAAACTTCTTCCGCACTGTGCCACCTGATGTCACGGCCATCAAGGTATCTTTGGGTCCATGGGTGTCGATCCTGGGGGGATGGGGGGATATATCCCCCAATATTTGAGGTGGGGTGGCGTATACAATTTATCAAAATTTAATTTTAAAAAATGCATCAAGACGATATTATCCATGACAGAGATAGCCCAAAACAAGCTGACGTGGACACAATATTAATTTTTAAACTCAGTTCTTTCAGGCTATTATTAGGGAGACACGTTAGCGTCTGAAAGTGAACATTTTGTGAGACATCGGGAATTAGGGAGACATTCCGAAGTCTCCGTAAGGTATCAGCTACCTTTTAAAGACAGTGTCCATATTTTAATAGAACACAGAGAATGTTCTCAATATAAACATATGTTAGTTTCAGGTTCATTGATTTGGAGGATGCATGGGGGAAATTAGGGATAAGTACAGTTTGTGCACAACCGCCTATGGAAAAGTCTCCCTATAAGTACCCATTTTTATAATTATACTGACAACAATGAGTGCTGTTCTCTTGTTCAGGCCCTGGTCAGCATTCTAGAGCAGTACGGTTGGACGTATTCAGCGGTCATCTACACCGAGGATGACCCGTACGGTCGGAGTGGACTTGAAACATTGGAACAGACTCTGGGCAAGATGCCAGGATTCTGCCTGTCTGAGCCAATAGGAGTTCCTGGCCAGGCTGCCAATGATGCCGTCTACGACGATATCGTCAATAGGCTTATCCAGAGAAAAGTGAAAGGTAGGCCCTATGAGTCCAATAACGTACCCAGTGGGGGAGGGGAGGGAGAGGGCAAGTGGTGGACAAACTGTCCCTGTATCTTAAAATCGGGACGGAGAAGTAAAAAAGTGGGAACGAGAACAAAAGGAAGGAAAGAGATAAAAAGGGAGAAGGGGAGGGGGAGGGGGGAGGGAGACGTTTGCCACCCTTCCTCCTCTTCCCGGACAGCAATGATGGTTATGCACCTGTATTATATGAGTATACATGGGATGTGAATTTAAAGAGCAACGTGTACAGACATTTTGAATTCAAAAGTTTAGATATTCCGACCGGTTGATTGGTACCTTCTTGTGTGATGAGAATGACCACAGGCACACAATGTACCACAAGATTTTAAGTCTTAATAGCTGCTGAGTAATGCAATCTGGGTACGATGTAACTCTCTCGTGTAGCACATTCAGTGACTAAACCATGTTCGCATCTTTGATAAAAAGATAACGAATCTTTACTGAAATCTAAACTGAAGCTGGAGACGCACACGAAATCCACGTGAGAGGTCTGATACGACGAGACAACACAAAACTCTTATTAAAGATGGAGAATAACGATTGGTAAACAATTGAAACATATACAATCGTTGGAGTCCAGCTTTAAAATGCGACAAAAATCTGACTAAAGTTGCCCCACGCATCGCATAAAAATTGAAAATCTTACTTGTAGGTATCTTTTCATGTTTTCAGCGGTCTTCATCTGGACAGATACACAACACATGGACCACTTGTTCGCAGCAGTCCATCGCATCGGGAGTGCTGCTTCCGCTATCCGTTGGCTGAGCGGTGACGCTGCCCTGGGCTTCAACCCTCAGCTCCCGGGTAGTGCGGCGGCTGCGGCTGGTAGTCTCCTGGTAGCGTCCCCGTTTGAGACGTCAGCAAACGCCTCGTTCAAGTCATGGCTCGCACAGTGGTACCCGGACGCCGACTTCAACAGCCCCAGCGAAGCCGGTCTGGGACGTTTGATCGACGCGTTGCACGCGTACATCCAGGCATTCGCCATGGCTCACCGTGAAAAGTGTGGCGGCCAGCCAGGAATGTGCGACGAGCTAGCTAACATCAAAGGTATCTGTTTCAGTCTAAAGAAGAGTTTAAGTATCATACTTTGGTAGCATACCGAAACAGAAACAAAGATGTATAAAGATGGTGATGGTAGAAACATACCGTTGAAAGTTTTCTACCTGAAATGCTGTATTTATCCAGAAAAGAGTAAAACCAATGACCAAAATTATTTTTGATCTTTTAAAGATCACAAATAAAAGAGAAAAAAATTATGAAATACTGTAGCCGTTTTTCACTGTTTTCTCAAACCGTGGGCACCGTACGGGGACTGAAATTTTCACAGATGACTGTTACTGTACCTTTCTTAATATTTTTGCCCACGAGTCTGCATTTCTTTGACAAAAGCCAACGTATGATACTACCGTTAACACGATTTTGGGGTGCTTGCAAATTGAGCTAGTTCACATCAAATAATACCAAACCAAAATGGAATGGAGACGAATACGAGTATTATGTGAAAGCATAGCGCCTCAATGAAACGAATTGTAAGAGATGAAATTTCCACAAGTGTTTGACGGCTCTTTGCTTCCAATAGGTTGATCAAGCAACTTATATCATCAACATCATCATGACTATTTCTTCCCTATTCCTTGGGTCCATGCTCTGATGTTCATAATTGTATTATTCTCCAATTTAATGGATTCGATGTTTCTTGGAATTTTGAAAATAAGCCACTCTGAATAACTTGTAATATCTTTCACAACCACGGGTGCGATTCACTTACTCTTTCCAATCACAATAATTTGGTAACATTGCTTGCATTTCTAATGTGTTTTTCTGCTCAAAATAGCACTAAGCCCATTGTTAAGCTATTTCTAGCCTATAAGAATCTCAGGCGAACTTTTGAAGGCTATTAAATGAGCTGCCGAGAATGTAAGATCAGTTCAGGTTATTAACAACCAAAATATTCCTGAATTCCTTTCTAATCGTGGCTATTGTGTCCTCCATGCAGGTTCTGAATTCATGGAATATGTTCGAAAGGTCAATTTCACCAACATAGCCGGTAAACAGGTTGCATTCGACGCCAATGGAGACCCTGTGCATCGCTCTTACGAGGTACTGCAGTACCTGAGGAGTGGAGATGGACAACCAGATACATACTCGCTTCAGAAGGTAGGTCTTACCTTCTAAGGGCCTGACGTTTCCATCCTAGCAGGACCATTCTTTAATAGAGATCCTGCTGGTATCGTCAGGCCCTCCTGACTCTAATCATTTATGTTATTTCAGGTCATTGTTAGTGGTTGATGAGCAGTTTGCAGCAGTTTATTACTAAAGTGAAAGTGATTATTTGGTTATTAGACAGCATATTATCAGCCAGACTTTGACATGGCAGTAATCCGCAGAAGACAAGATTGAAAATCGTCCTGAAGTAAACGCCAGACAGTGACCCTAGCCAAGATTCCAACATGCTCGATAAATCTTTGCCTAAAAGTGTCGTGGATAAGTTTCTATTTTGATTCGGCACTGAGCCTCATCACATTAAGAATGTTGAATGCTGTGATTGATTTGTCTTCACTTCAGGTTGGCGAGTGGACTCTGAATAAGGGTCTGGAACTGAGGGAGGACCTGGTTGGGTTCAACGGCCAAAATGGCTCACTCGTCGATGCAACAAACTCCACATGCCCAGGGGATTCGTGTCCCGATCCACGATGCAGGAGTCCGGACAACCGGACAGAGTTTGTCGTCGAGGCCATGTTCGACGTTTGCGGGTGTGACTGCGATACCCTGAGCCAGAACCTTTTCACCCAGGTAGTGGCCGCCCAATACGCAGTCCGTCAAATCAACCGAGATCCCGGTCTCCTACCGGACGCCCGTCTGTCGCTGAGGGTGAATGACATATGTGGGAACACCAATAGCACAGCTAGGGTGACCCTCCAATCATTACAGAGATGGCAGCTTGGTACAGGATTTCCAGTAATTCTCGGTAACGGGTCTAGCCGCCTCCTGGGTATGTTGATATCTGGGAGCAGCGGGAAGGCCGTCAAGCAAAGTCAGGCCCTTCAACTCGCAGACCTACCTGTGATCGCCAATAGTGCCTCCAGCCCCTTACTGAGTAACAAGGACATGTTCCCCAACTTTTTGCGTACGGTGCCCTCCGATACCGCACAAGTTGCTGCGATGGTGGACATACTCAAGAGTCTTGGTGTGACATATGTACAGACCATCAACACTAGAGGTGCTTATGGTGATAGCGCTATCGAGGCACTTAAAGAACCAGCAAGGATGGTAAGTAGAACAAAATATATCATTGCCGATCTCAAACACTCATAATTTTCTACCAGAGTCTTTAATAAATGACACTGGTCCATGACTTAAACAGATCACAGATTACCTCGACGAGCATGGTATCTTTTTTTTAATAAACAGGCAGGAATCTGCATTGCAAACTCCCTGGTCGTTGACTCCACCACCGATTATGCCCAACTGCTGACTGACCTCAACTCCAACCCAGAAGCCCGGATGCTGATCCTCTTTCTTGCCGATGAGCACGCCAGAGGTCTGTTTGCTGAGATGGACAAGAGGAACGTAGCGCAGGGTCACTTCCAGGTTTTGGCATCAGACACCTTTGGTGCCAGGACGGACTATATTCCTGGACTGGAAGGTCAAGCTCTTGGTAAGTAAGGAAATGTTGTTATTTCTCTACAATCTGTCATAATGTTTTCAGTACAAGAACTATCTGCGCTGGGAATCTAATCGACAAACTTGTTTTTGCCCATTAGGTGCACTGACTGTGGCTCCTGAAACTTCAGTCGTCCCAGACTTCGAAGAATACTTCCTCAGCCTGACTCCTGGGACCGTGGATGTTTCAAGAAATCAATTTTTCAATGAATACTGGATGCAGACGTTTAAGTGTGACCTTCCTGGTGGACGAACATTGCATGGAGGAAACTGTACAGGTGAGCATCTAAAGGCCCACTATCAGTTGAATCATACTGGAGGGCACTTTGCGTAACCTGTGGAAATAACAAAGCCAGTAAACAAGCGCTCCGCTTCAAATACCTGTCTAGGAAGGTACACCTTTTCAATTTCTGAAACATGCCTCCCATTTTTCAGGTTCAGAGATGCTAAGCCAGGTTGAAAGTCTGGGTACGGAGAACATTATGAACGTCATCCAATCTTATGCCTTCGCCCTCTCCAACCTCATCAATGACACCTGTCCAGGTGGGGGTGTGTGCGACGCCCTCTTTGATGTAACCGGCCAGCAGTGGTTAGAATACCTTAAACAAGTGGACTTCGTCAGCCAGTATGGCTCCAAGAAGATGGTTAGCTTTGATGAAAACGGTGATGGGTCACCTTTGTACGGAGTGTATCAACTAAAGGAGAGGAATGGCGACTACTTTTATGAGATGGTAAAAAATCTGCCTACAATTTAATATGGAATATACATTACACTTACTTGTATTTATGAACATGTTCTAAATATTTGTTCTGTTTTGCCACAGGCTGCAACTTGGGATGCTGCAAACAGGCTGTCCAATTTATCCAACGACGTCCTGAATCCGATGTTTACATCAGAATGCAGAGGATTGTGTTTACAATGCAATCCTCCACCGAGCACCAATCAAACTTCCGGCGACCTAGACAAATACTTCCGTATTCCAGGGGACCTAGACTTACCAATAGTCCTTCAACTCAGCGATCCCGGCGACGGGTTAATGTGCGGAGCTCCTAGACCAAAGGCATCGGTGGCCGTGGAATCAGCTCTTTACGCACTCGATGAGATTAATAAAGATCCGTCGGTCCTACCGGGGGTGTCTCTTGGCGTGACTGTGATCGACTCGTGTGGGAGTCCCGGGGTTGCAACCAGGAGGCTCGTTGGGTCACTGGGCAATTTTGTGAGTCTGGAAAGTACAGGGCCTTCCTTTGCTCTGCTGGGTCCCTCCAATCCAGAGGTTACCGAGGAGGTTGCACGGAGCGTGGTTGGTCCAGGCGAATTGTCAATGGTGAGTACAAAGTCAGAGTAGGCTACTCTCTATCCCTCAAAAAGGTCAAGATGCCAGGGTTTCTGATCAAAACAGAAACCATTAAATTCCACAGTAGGCCTATATCCATATTATCATCAAATAACCACAAGGGAAACTGACTGGATATAAAGTCATTGAAAAGGGAACATTGGAAGAATGACTGGAGCGGGATTCGAACCAGCGACATCCGCACACCGACGCTCTTACCAACTGAACTATCCAGCCATTATGTTGGTGGTGTCCCTAATAGTCAATCATCTTTGATCGTTTGGCAGTCAGAAGCCATGAAACCACTCACAAGCACCGCTATATCCCAATGATCATTTAAGATAGACTCAGCATTAGCTACAACCTGAGAAACAGTACATGGAGGATCACTCAAAGAGGATGCGGCTTTTTAATTAATACAATCATCAAATAACCATAAGGGAAACCGACTGAGTTTAAAGTCGTTGAAAACTCGCATTGTGGTTATTTACGTATTCCTTTGAGAACCAGCGAAGTTGGGAGTTATTCTCTAAATGCAAAAGAGTGAAAATCCACTCTTTGAAGACTCATTATGAGGGACAACTCTTTTCTGAGTTGTCTTTCACTCATGTAGAGTGAAGTTTACATCGTTTCGAGTGATTTTTCACTCTGGCCCAGAGTGAAAAATTACTCCAAAAGAGTGAAATAGCCATCACTCTTTTTAAAGAGCCATGATTTTTCAACTCGATTTTGAACGAATGGCATTTTAACTCTTTTGCATTTAGAGAGTAGTATAAAATTAAAGTGGTTTGGACATTAGTAATAATCTTTGATAATTAATTTTGTACCGTAACAGATCAGCACTGGTGGAGCCAGTCTGGATCCTGATAAACATCCCCATTCGCTGAGCACGTCTGCTTCATACATCAACGAGGTAGCTGTAATCACGAGCATCCTGGAGTCGTACGATTGGAAGTATGTCGGGGTGGTCTTCTCAGACACTCCGTACGGAATGGCGAACTTTGAAGAATTCGAGAAGAGTGCCAGAGAGGCAGGGATTTGTCTGAGTGCCAAGCAAGTCATGTCCGGTACGACAGATGCTGATGAGGTTGTTCGTGTCTTCAGCAGCGATGACTCGCTTCATGTTATCGTAGCCTTCGTGGACGAGAGGGATGCCAGGAATCTCTTGGTGGCAGATGAGCTTGTCCGCGACAGGAGGTTTACCTGGGTCGGTACCCACACTTGGGATTCCCTTGATCTGGTTTCCAGACTTGAAAACACGGCCAAGGGGATGTTAGTGGTGGCTAAGGAAAGTCCGGAGCTGCCCGAATTGAGCAGCTACTTTGCGGATGCAGACCGTCTCCAAGCTGCGAGCACGAGGAACCCTTATCTCAGAGAGTTCCTACAGGAAGTATGCAGTCCTAGCACGATGTCTGACTGCCAGGTGGAAGGGCATCTTCAAGAGGCTCTGCGAGGAATGTCTGACGAGATTTTCGCTCTGCTCAACTCACTGTATGCGGCTTCTCACGGTGCAAACTGGCTCTACGATTCCAAGTGTGGACGGGCCAGCCAGGGTCTGTGTCCGGAGTTCCTTTCGTCCACGCCCAATGAGAAAGCCGATGCCATCCAGAGAGTGACGCTGGAGTCTGGTGCGGGAGGGCAAACCTTCTCCTTCGAAGGAAACAGCGTTCCCGCCTCCTATAACATCAAGAACTACCGGTATGATGGACAGAATGGACGGTTTCTCATCGTAAGTCATCACAGTTGTTAGAGTTGTTAGTGTTAGTGTTGTCATTGTAAAGTTAACAAAGGCAATTGACTGGCCATGTCAATTTTCTTTGTTCACTTCTCAATGTCTTAGAATTAATCCAGTCAACTTCCCTTGTGAGTATTTGAGGATAGTATTTCATTTTGTTTAATACAGATAGTGGAAGCAAGGTGGAATTTATCAAAAAAATATCAAGCAAAAAATAAAAACACCACGACAGCATGTTTAAAAGGAAAACATTCAGCAGCAATAATTCGATTAACTTTGACAATATGAAGCTTTAAAAGGAATCACCATTATACACAATTTCATCTTATGAATTATAGACCTAATATTCATTATTTTTCATTTTTTCTTCTCCATCTTCATTTTAGGTTGGTGAATGGAAAAAAGGGAAACTTTCACTTCAGACTTCAGGTATCGAGCTCTACGACCCCCAGGCAGAGAAACCACAGAGAAACTCGTCAGGGTGTTCTTGCGGACCCAGGGCTTCGGTGTCTGTTGATGCTCACAGGTGGAAGTGGGTGGATCACGGCGTGTGGGCGACGGTCATCCTGGCAGTATCTGCCATCTTAGGGGTGCTTGCTCTCATAACCGGGGTCTTGTTTCTTAACAAACGATCCAGCTATGTTGTCCAGAGCGCTTCGTTCAGTCTCTCCATCTGGCTGCTCTTCGGTATCATCTTGATGTACCTGCTCAACATCGCCTACATGTTCGAGACCAACATAGCTATCTGCGGCATCCGTCGGTTCGGCATCAGCTTCGTGTACTGCGTCGTGTACGCTGCCATGTTCGTCAAGAGCATACGGGCCAATCGATTCGCTCGCAAGAAACCAGGCGTCGATCTGGGCTTCGCCGGATCGTGGTCTCAGTCCTTAATGTTCCTGGCCTTCCTTCTCCCAGAGATATTTCTGGTCGGTGAATGGATGATCCTTCGTCCACCTGATGTCCATCAAGCTGTTGATGTTTGCGCTTTTGATGGTGCGTCAAGTCTCGAATGCTCCACCTCTCGCGCCGATCTGACCACCTCAATGGTGTACGCCTACTTCCTCGTCCTGATGACATTCCTGACCTCACTAGGAGCCCTCTGCGCCTCCAGCAACTCGCACCACGAGGGGAGGTCCGTCTTCGCTAGTAGTCTCTTCAGCATCCTCTTCTTGGTAGCCTGGGCTTGTGTCTACAACCTAGACGTCATCGACCCCACCTACAGGATCCCAGCCATCTCTGTAGGGGCGACTGCAGATGCTACCGTCATCCTGGTGCTTATGTTCCTTGGCAAGATCAATGGTCTCACTAGGATGGAGAAGACGGAATTAGACACAGGGGAGTTTCAAACGAAGACCCGTCTTAACTTCGACGAGACGCCAGACGATATGCATGTCTATCACAACACTAGTGGTAAGTTTAGAGCCGCGTCGCGAGAATAGTTATTAACCTTAGGCCCTATACTTTACAAACACGTGATACAAAACAAAAATAGCATTTTCGTTTCCTAAAGTCTGCTTAGATTTATAAACATTCTTGTTATATTGTTATATTAACAATTTCTGGTTATGAGGATTCCTCAAAAGCGCCCTTAGCACTGTAGCTCGAAAGCTTGAAGAACCCTTTTTAATGAAAAGATGATGAGAAGAAGATACAGTTTTAAAGGTGGGAGGAAAACCCCAGAGTAATATTCTGGGTGAAACCCACAGAATCAAGTAGGGATTGATAACCTAATCCACTTGTGGACCGATCTCGGACGAAGAGGCTGCATGTACCATAATCATTGTTATAAATGCCCCCCCCCCCTGTCGGTTTGAAAGAAGTTTCTAATTAGGCTTGCACTTCACGACGTACATCAGCACTACATGCTCGGTGCATGTATTTATAAGCCCCATTCACATGAGGCAATATACGGGCAATCAGTTCCAGGCAATCTCCAAGAAGAAATAACATTTATCTTTCAATGTTCATATCATTTTCTTGGAGATTATAAGAAACTACCAGAAAAATAGACTTTTTATACCAACAAGGTTTTCCACTTGCATGCGGTGTAGTTGGTTGCCTATAAAAGTTGCCTCGTGTGGAATCGGCCCTTTAGTCAAGAAAACAACCAACCAACTTTTGACGCAGGTGGGATTCGAACCCATACTCGAATACCATATAACAGGCTATAATGGCCAATCACGTTTATTCCAATTTCCAGGCTCTTCCAACACCAGCAGGGTTGTAGTATAATTATATATGTTTCTGCGCCGTCATGGCCGTGTGTCAACTTAAGGCTTATTATACGACCTCAATCATCGAGAACGACATTTTTATTGATTCATTGTCAGATTTTAGGCTAGACCGAAGGTTAAAAGTAGGCCTACATGTAAATTTAAGTTCAATTTACAGGGTCGAAAATAGTAAGCTTTATTCGGATACATTGAGCATCGGATAATTTGAGCAAATTATATATCCGTCAATGTGAACACACTGCAGCAAAAGTTATCTAATAAAAGTACGTAATCTTGATATACCCGTCGCAATATTGGATTCGATTCACCCCGCTAAACCCAGCTATAGCTCGGTGGCCTAGAGGTATGGCATCTGCACTAGTAAGCAGGAGGTCGTGGGTTCGAATCATACCTGTGCCGGCAGGTGATTTTTTTTTTCACGTGCACTCACAAGCACTGAGTGTGCGGTGCTCGTCCGCGTCAGTGGGGGCAAACAAACCTAATTTGAATATAATCAAATTGATATTATCTACAATTCCTGAATTTAGAGACCTTATTTTGGTTAGAAACATATTTTTTTCAAATTTAGATTCGTTTTAAAATTAATTAAGTTGATAGAAGTAAATACGTTTGACAGACAGACGTGCAATGATAACCGGTGACATGCCATATGGGTTCATATAGGCGAACCGTGACCTGCATGTTAACTATGATCACTGAAACCCAAAAAGGTTCAACCGTGATTTCTGTTCATGTCACTTTGATTTTCGTAGAGTGCCCCTTTGGCCAAACTGAGATTGGTATATAGGTCACACGTCTTGACCCCGGACAACAATTTTCGGCCAAAGTGATGGAATTTAACCTTCTGTCTCGTTACACTGACCCCCGAAATACCAGTGAACCTCTGGGCTATGACGTGTGATGATAATAGTTTAAAACGACAGAATACTTATTAAATGAAAACTGTGCAGTATGCTTACCTAACATAAGAAAGTCAAGCAAATATTGTGATGCACTCATGTTTTGTCTTGCATTTTCAGTTCTGGGAGCAGCCGCAGCAGAAGCAGATGCCAGTAGTGATATTGAGGCTGGTGACGAGATCACTAAGTTCTAATCTCTTAGATGGTTATGAATGTCACCGGGATCTTACCTTTAAGATGCACGGCCATGGTGTCTGGGCGCCCTCATGGTCTAAGAGGTGGCATCTGGCTCGGGATGAGATGCGAGCACACTGCAGCTGTCTAAGTAGATACAAAGACATTATTGTGATGAAAGATTTAAATTTGTCAGTACTTTTGCTTTCAATGCTTATAGACCGACCCGACGGCACGACATACCGTCCGGCATTACTGCGGTGTCCGCGTCTGCCTTGTGTGCTCCACCGCACTCTATACTGCAGGGTGTACGTCCCCTGATACACCACATGAATTACATGAATCGCAAGTCGGATTCGTATATTACACACAAAAGGCGGGCGGGAACACCGCAGTAATGGCGTATTTCGTGCCGTCGGATCGGTGATCGCATGAGGACAACTCGCAAGTCTTGTGAGTTTATTTCGCATTGTGTGAAATTTTTTTTTAATTGTATGTTATCGGATAGGCCTAATCAGAAGAATTAATCATGCAATTATAGCTGTGGTGGGATTGTAATAAAATATATGCCTTTATGATTGACTATTATAAAAATTATTTGATGCATTGCTGTAAAATAAATCTTGAATATTGTTTTGATTATTATTAACATATTATGGGTATTTTGTTATCATAACGGAAGACATTATATCGAATTTACAGTATTTTTGTCAGTACTAAACATGGTACAGCTTATTGTGAATTTAGAAGATAAAATGTTATCATATTCACACGAATGACCACTGTATAATTATTAACATTTTAATTGTTACTCAGAATGTTTTTTTATACAATTCTTCAGTATTTTAAAACCTTTGTTGTAACCACGTTTGTATGTGTAAGATGATTTTTAATTGTGGTTCAAGTGTTTTGGTTTATTTGTATACAAGTTCATTAAATGTTTGTTCATTTATTTTTTTTTCAACGATTTACCTGTAGTGACATTAGCTTTGGAAATATTTAAAATGTTGGATTGCATTTTTTTTAATCATGTAATTTAAAAAAAATATTTTTATCATTACGCAGATCTTTCGAGAGCTAAATTTAAACAAATGTTATTTACTAAATGTTGTCAGTTACTAAAAAGAAATTAATATTTTAACACGATGAATAATTGAATATATCCTCAAGCGTCATTCCATGATAACTTCAATTTCTGGGACCTTTCTCAAAGCTCGGCTCCGGCTCCGGCTCCCGGTTTCGTGAATCCATTTTAAAATTATAGGTATCAAAATAGAGACTTTTGGTTGTGGTTCGGAAGTAGATTCTCTGGTTTGAAAAAGAAATCAGAGCTTCAGCTTCAATTAAAAACCACAACCTATATTTTCACCATATGGTTTACAGAGACGAAGCCAGAGCCTGAGCCTGAGCTTTGAGAAAGGCCCCTGGTATGAAAGCCAGCTGAGAATTACATGCCATCACGTGGCCTATAGTGGATATTCTTGTATCTCATTTGGCACAGAGCTGTGGTGAAAACATACAAAGGAGAATGTGGACGATATAATAGTCTTCAATATTATAAGGGAAACCGTATTTGATTCAATATTTCGTTTATTCAAAACATCTTCAAGAATGATAATAGTCTTCTTTGCTTGTTTTCACTGCACCAAATGAGATGAATTATACCCACCGTATAAGTCACGTGATGGCATGCAAACATTGATCGCGCAATCGGAGTCTATTCCTCGCAAGCATGACGAAATTAATTTCAGTTTTACGAGGATAGAAGCTTACATACTGAATCCCAGCAGTTTTGAGTGCTGAGGAATAATTAAATTGAAGTACAATAGAAATAGCATTCATTCACGACAAGAGCTCCAATGCCATCCGCCACGCCTCGCTGGGTTCACAACTAAAATCGATGATGACTCATTAATTTTTTTGAAAAGTAATATCAAAAGCTTGTAGAATCGCAACAAAGGGTTATTTTGGTGGAATTTTGTTATTTTTCATTATTTTAACGTGTATTTTGATGTTTATATTTGATTTTCATATTTTTAATTTTTAATTTTTTGATATTCGTAATTTTTTTATGAAGAATAAAGGTGAAGGTGGATATAATTTGAATTTTCTGTATATTAATTTTTTTATAATTATACACAAAAACGATTTTTCCATTATGATTGTGGTTTAGCATTTTCTGTGATTTGAACATCTGCTGGGAAAGGGACGCACATGTGTCGTATGCTAATAAGCTACATCAATTGCCATACCAACCAAAAAGTGAGTCAATAAATGATAATGCTAGAAAAATACACAGTATTGTACTTGACACTAAAACCAAGTCCTTTTTTATTTCCCAAAATACCTCCTATATTGCCGTTTTCAGACAGGTTTTTTGTCAACAGCTTTTGATGGCTTCTTCACATTTGCAGCATTTCAGAACATTTCATCAGTCAGCCGCCCTCCAGTGATTGGTTGAGGCGAATGACGTCATACGCTGATGCTACTGCAAATCTAAAGAGTACATGTGCAAAAGCTGCGCAACCAAACCATGTCATACGATACGGTATAAAACAATACCTTCCACAAAAATACAACCCAATAACCAAAAAATAAAAGCATTCATGCAAAATTAGAAACAGGTGTATTCAAAATAGACTTCTCTGATTAAATTGTATCGTTGTCTTTAATTAATTTGGCTGGCATTGCTGAATTGGAGGAAATTTGCCACGTGTCAATACTGTCATGATCATTGTCATAGCATGCTCAGCTAGGAATTCAAAACAAAAATTGTAATTCTTGATTCGGTTTGGAAAGACATGATCTCAATCACACTCCAACTTTTTATACACCATTAGGGAACATTTTACAGCTTATTTTTGAGAGAAGCAGTTCAATTTGTGCAACCATCTAGGGGCCAATTCCACGGTGCTGCTTAGTACACAAAATTTGCTAAGCATGACATTTCTGTCTTAATAAATAAAATAATTTAATAAAAACAGGGTTAACAACCGAATTTCCATGTGTTGTGTATCACTTGTGATTGTTCTTTGGCTGTTGTTCACTGACCATAATACCAAATGAAGTGAAATTTGTAAAGGTGGTTTGTTTTATTGAGCAATACATTTTTTGTGCTAAGCAAATTTGTGTGCTCAGCAGCTCCATGAAATTAGCCTCATGAATTCAGCAATGCCAGACTAGAATTTAACCGGAACAGTATGTGTTAAGTATATGATGCCAATACAATGCTGCACAAACAGACAGAATACTTGTATCTGCATTTTTGTGGTAAAATACACAATTAAATGAGATGGTTTCTGAAACAAATAAAATGATCAAAAATAAAATTAAGACCTTTTCTGTTGTTTGACATGCAAACTGAGTAAACTATCCATGCGATTTGATGACTCTGCTCACAAAAATTCACATCAAATTTCTCTTCATTCCAAATTTGATCAGGATGCAGCTTACATAGTGGTGGACTGACGATTATAACCAAACCATGATAAAATAATATTTTAACCACTTTTTGGATTTCAATCTTTCTATTTAAAACAAAAAAAGCTGTATCAATGAAGTCTTTCAAACCAAATTATATTCTCGAAAAAGAAACCAATAATTGCAAAAAATAAAAATTAATCTAGAAAGAAAAGGTGTCCATCATTTGAGAAATTAAAGTTCTTGCTTATCCCCGGCGGCATCCGGTGATTGTTCCTCAGCTGCTTCATCGGACTGGGCTTTCTTGGGGAGGTAAGGTCCTTCTCTATATTCCTCTGGGACCTCATCGTCCTTATTTTCTTTCTTGTAGAAGCCCAAGTTGTCCATGAGGTCGTTGATCTCTTGTCGCTTCATGTGCTTGAGGGCTGTACGCTGCATGAATGAAACAAAGAACATTACAAGGTTATTATGTGAGCGAGTAGACAAGTCCGATGGCCTTTATTTTAAGGCGTTGAAAAGTGAACAAAGAAACATTGACTGGAGTGGGAATCGAACCGGCGACAACCTGAATACCGTACAGGTGCTCTACCAACTGAGCCATCCAGCCCTACGTTGGTGGTGTCCCTAATTTTCTTGTCATAAGCCATGAAACCACTCACATACCGCTATATCCCAAGGATCATTTAAGATACACATCGCATTAGCAATGCTGCAACCTGAGAAACAGTACATGGGTATTTCTCAAAGAGGATGCTTTGTTTTTCCTGCAAAGCTGCACCATCTGTGGACTAGTGGTATGCCTTTGTGTCTCATCTATATTTTAAAGAGACCATCAGTCTTGTTTCGGTGTGAGGGACTGGTTTCTCCACACCATAGGGGTGGAGGCATTCATTGCTGCCTTGCTGTGGACTAGGTACCGGTACCCCTTCCAGTCCTATTTATACTGTAAAGAGACCATCAGTCTAGTTTCAGAGGGACTTATGTTACTGTAGGAGTGGAGGTATTCATCATTTCATTGTTGCCTAGTTGTGGTCTCCTCAAAACTAAACATCTGATTCAACTCACCTCGATTACAAAGCCGTCTTTGTCCAGAAGTAGTAAAAATGGATCTGCTCCACCAATATGCTTGAAAGGCACATTGTGGCTGAAGGAAAGAGGTTAAGGAAAGTTGGTCTTCAAAAAATAATTAACGTCGGATCAGTCCATTAGAACCCTGAACCTAGAAGTTAGGCGCCCTTTTAAATATGGGCAATTCCAGCGTAACGGACATGACAATTACGCAGTTTTTGCTTTATTCAGAGGATCATAAAGTAGGATTGGCAGTTTGCAAACAATTTTAATTAGGCTTATCAGACACATTTAACTATCAGTGACATATGTAGTAAATTGTATGTAATTTCATTGAACATTTGTAGAGAAATTGTACTTCTTGCGACCGTAACGGACATGACAATTGGCATTTGGTATCAACACTGTGCAGTATCCACATGTTGCCTTCTTCAAACAACTAGAGCCTTTACGAAACCAGGCTTGAGGCTAGGCTTGGGACTTATTCTGCTACCACCATTTGAGGCCCCCGTAATGAAGGAATTGATCTACATGACAAAGCCGAAGAAAGGCTCCAGCTTTGCCATGGACATGTTTCTCAAGCCCTTCATTTCATTTAAAATGACGGTAGCAAAATAAATCCCAAGCCTAGCCTCAAGCCTCAATTCCTAAAGGCCTCCATGCTACAAAAATGTATTGTATTACGGTCAATACTCAATAAGGTGTCTTGGAGTGGACCCAAACCTCATTCCACCCAAAACCTGTCCATAAAAAGTTTCTTCAGATTCATGAGAGGGCAAGAGTTTAAAGAGGCCCAAAATCTGGCAGCAGACCCATGTAAAAAGTTTATTTTGTTTTCAAACAATGAACATAAATCAAGTAATAGAATCATCTCCACTGTAAATATGACGAGAAAGAAAATGCTAATTCTATTTCCTAATAAAATTGTTTCTAAATACCAGTATGCAATTATTTGCAATTAAAAGGAAAGTATACAAGCATAAACCATAGCAACTCAAAGACTTGAAGGTTTTACACACTGCCTCACCACCATCTCAAGGCAAAGGTCCGAGTCCAAATCCATCTTAATGTTATAAAACAAAACTGTGTATCACACTCACAACATAGTAATACCCAACATAGAGTAAGCATGTAGGATAAATTCAAGCATTGCACGTACACACATACGATAAATTCAAGCACTTCAGCAGCATTAGACTTTTAGATGTAATTTATACGGCTGATGCGATCAATGAATGAATTTATGCACTGCAATACAATGTAGTTTGAATAGTCAATGCTATGATTGTAGGAAATTATAATGAAGAAAGCACCCCCCCCCCCCTTTCAAAGGCCAGATGGTGCATATAAAGATTTTATTGTTTGATGACGACGTACAAAGAATGTACAACAGACAGCCAAGGTCACTCAGATGAGGCAGAAAGTTATTCACATTGATATTTGCATGACCACAACATCATACATGCACAAAACGTTGAGTTGAGTTTGTGAGCTGGCATTGGTAATTTATGCTAGTCATATTCTGGCATATTTAGGCCTATTAATGGTGCCCATAATTTGTTTCCATATAAATGTTTTATTAGGGAGGACGGGGGCTTTACACTTTAGAGATGAAATTTAAGCCCTCATAATTCTTTCCAGATTTTTACAAATTTCCCTCTGTCGTTTCAGTCAATGGAATACAAGAATATAATTTTTTAAAGGATTTTTTAAATGGACTTTATTTTTCTGTGCAAAGGGTCAATCCAAGTGCCCCTTACCATTGGATGCCCCTTGTCATTGCCTTGGTGCCCCTTGTCACTGGTGCCCTTGAAAACGGCATATGGGCACCCTTGGTCAATGCCTTGGTGCCCATGGTCAATTCCTCAACACCTCTACAAATGACCACATTTCAGCTTCAGGTTTGGGAATATTTCCATAACTTTCCCCTTGATAAATCAAGGTTAAACCCCCCTCCCTTTCCGATGCTTGTTTGATTTTCATTAATCTGGAAATTACATACTTCCTCATTCCAAAGTGGAACCAAAAACTTAACTCTTGGTTATTGCTTAGTTTCAATTACCCTCCGTCACTTTCTGTTTCAATGTCCTTGTTAATCCTAGATAGATGGCAGCATGAACAGGTGTTTGTCATCATAACAAATATTCCAATTGAATTTTTTAAAGGTGCATCACTTTCTTTTTCCTTAACATTACGGCAGTTTTGTTATTAGAGGGCTGTTTCTAGACTCTGGAGCTTTGACTGTGTAAAACTTAAACACAAGAGAGAACATATATACAAGACTTACATGTGCAGCAAATTTAGGTTCTGGCGCAAAGGTAACAGCATGGTGTGCATCAGAGAGAAGCAAAAGGATGAGTCATTTAACAGTAACAACGACAACTACAGTTTTCATTTTGACAAAGTTTTTCTACTGAGAATTTAGGCAGAATTAACACTAACAGTCCATGACCAAAATGGGAGAGCATGGAGGTAGAAATATTTCTATTTCTACCTCCATGGTTCAAGTTAATTCAGCTGTACAGACGAGTCAAAGGATACTAGAGTGGTAGATCAATGTTTACAAACATCTTGACTTCCGGCATGCGGTTCAGCTGTCATCCACTGCAGCTCTGGAGGAAAAGGAACAACAAATCAGAACATCAGATTGTGGAAACCTTTGAAATGCTAACATTTCTAACACGGTTTAGGCCAAAGTCTAGGCATCTTTTAAACATCTTTTAATCATGGGACGTACACCCTGCAATATAGAGTGCGACGGAGCGTAAATTCTTATGTTGCCGGACAAAAGGCAGGCAGGGACACCACAGTAATGGCGGATGGTATATCGTGCCGGCGGATCGTCTTTAGGCTAGCTGACATTGGATATAACATTTCAAAAAAGCTGTACAAGCTTACATGAGTTAGGCCTAGTTCACATTAGAAGCTGGGTACCAGCTAACCAGAATGGACTACATATGTCCAGGAATGCCAAATTGAGTTATTTTATGATGTTCGACTTGCAATCACACACTGGGTAAAATTAGGGAAAATACTGACTAACTCTTGCACGTACAGTGTACTAATACTAGTACTACTGAGTAATTATGCATGAATAATACAGAATACTAAATAGAAATTAGACCTACAGTTACGTTATTGAGTAATTAATTATTGAATAAATGTTATTGGACTACGTACCTCAACTCGACCCGAGTAGACGAGTCTCTCCTCCGCCCGCGCCCCATCACCACCTGCGCCATCCTCTGCAACAATCACCGAGGCGATGAGACTCAACACCAACACCATCAACTTCACCTGCCCAACCTCCATGATGATCAAGCCAGTCAGTCAGCCGAGCTGACGACGCGACAGCCCCGCACCAACAAGCCCCGAATCACTGCTCAAACCTCAGTAAAAGCACCACAAAATCTCCTACTGGAGTCTTTGCCACGTAGACTAACACAAAGATGCAAGTTCGTGGTTGTCAGGGGAGAAATTTCAGCTCCACTTGTGGCTGTTTTTCGACCGAATGGTAAAAGATTCTCCAGACAAATCACGTCTGCTTACGAAAATGTAAATAATACAATATAAATGGCGCCCTCTGTAGATAAAAATGTTTTAATCTACTACATGTACAATACAATCTAGGCACGCACAACCCGTGGCTACTTCTCATTGGTCCACAGTAATACGTGTTCCGCTATCATGGTGCCACACCAAAAATCATGGGATGTAATAATTATTCCAATCTTAGCTTTGAAATAAGGAATTATCTATTAGGGTGAAACATTTTAATACGATAAAGGCAGTTTTTTTCTGGATAGGACTGATCATGCGTACGAACCAAAAGAAAGTAGGTAGAACAAAAATCATTGCCAAAGGCTAGATCGAGTGCGCCCTCTCAACAGATTAGGGATTCTGTGATATCATTATAATAACTTATGAAAGGGAAAGTTGCCCATGAACAATTCATTATTAGTGTCTTACTGTCTTGTATCTTCTTAACAGTTCTTAAATTCCTTCTTTTTGTTTTGGTAAATTTTTTCTTCGAGGACCGGGTTACTAAACGTAGGCCTACATCGAAATACAAGAAATAAACTGCTGCAAACTGCTCATCAGCCAAAATGACCTGAAATAATCAAAATGCTTAAAGTTGGCCGAGGGCCTATGACGCGTTTCGATCCTAGCAGGATCTTTCTCAAAGGCTAAAAGGTACATCGAAATAGATTTTTCACATTTTGATTGCAATGTACCTGCTCTAGCTAACTGCATGCTATTTTAATCATCATCGGTTCTTGGCTTGCCATTTCCTGGGATATAGGAGCTACCTTCTACTTTTTTCTTCGCTCAGCCGCGGACCAATACGGTAGTTGACGCGCCAATTACTGTAGTCTGCATCTGCCCTACCCTCGATCGTGATCAGTGTGATGGGATAGCTAAACAATTTGGGGGGTCGTGCAATTAATACATTGTGTAATTTTGACTGGTTATGACAACCTTGGGGTTCAGTGCTTCAGCCTGTTGTGGAGACTTGAGGTATTTTGGTTCAAAATCCGGTCCTACATTGTCTTGAACGTGAAGGGTTGCTTCATGAAAACTCGTAGCAAGTCGGTTTACAGAAAAAGGACATTTCGGGGGTGTTTTTTCTTGGGGCAATTAGCAAAAAATCCAATCGGTTACCCAACCAAAAATTGAAAAGAATTGGGTCGATGAGAGTTCACACAACCATTTACACTATTGCACCAACAACTGAGAAACTTCTGGATGTTTTTTTTTGTTTAACTGTGAAGTTGACGGATTTTACACTATTAAGGTCAATGGGACACTACTTAGTGCGTTTTCCAAACGGAGGCTCAGGCTCCGTTTCAGGCTCCGGCTCCATTTCGTGAATCCATTCTAACACAACGGGCATCAAAATAGAGACTTTTGTCTGCGGTTCTGAAGTAGATTATCTGGTTTGAAAGGGGAAATAGAGCTTGAGCTTCAATGAAAAACCACAACCTATATTTTCAGCATATGGATGTCAGTGCTGGAGCCTGAGCCTGAGCCTAAGCCTCCGTTTCGAAAAGGCCCTTAGTGTTACAGTGCACCCTGATTGATACTCACAGTTTTGCAAGTGCGCCACCTATTGAACAGGTGGTGTTGTTGTTTTTCAATCACTAGACACCCATCAGTGGTTCGTTCTTATTCTGATGACTACTGACCATTTAATTCCGAAATAATACTGATTGTCTTCATTTTTACCAGAACGGTAATCCGTTTTTTCTTTGTTTACCTTTCAATGACTTAAAATTAATCCAGTCAGTTTCCCTTGTGGTTTTGTTGGTAATAAAATCTTCTGTTCAGTTTAGTCCCCCTTTTTAAAGGTAGTATCAAACTTTGGTTTTTATAAAAGAAATACAGATTCATGGGCAAAAATACTAAGACAGATACAGTAACAGTCATCTGTGAAAATTTCAGTCCCATTCGTTGCCCGCATTTTGAGAAAACAGTGAAAAACAGCCATAGTATTTCTTAGGTGTTTTCTCTTTTATTTTTGATCTTTTAAAAGATCAAAACGATTTTCGGTCGTTGTTTTACTAATTTCTGGATAAATACACAATTTTATGCGAAAACATTTTAATGGTATGTTTCTACCATCACCATCTTCAGTTCATACCCTGAAAGTTATACGTAAATCTCACATTTCTGTTTTGGTTTCTTACCTAAGTATGATACTACCTTAAGGGAAAAGCACGTTAACGTTGTGGGCCAAATGGGCACTACGATTTGGAAGAAAACTACATGTATAGGCCTACATGTGTATACAAATAATAACACACTCTGGAACATTGAACAAGAATGTAAAGAAGCAGCAAATGAGAAATGAATTATGTGTAACCATGACAACGTGCCCGCGTCAAAGGCCAATCAGTTTGATAGAGTTTACTGGCATCATTTCATCGTGACTATCTGGGCATGCGTTATAATTTGATGACAAATTGACCAAGCTTGGATAGACAATGATTGACCAATGGCGCAAGCAATTCAGATGACCAATAACGGGTAAGTATACAGTTACAGTATAATCATTTTGGCAAACTTTGTTTCCCAGTGTGTCGAGAGTGACTGATTGGATAAAACAGAATTAAAAGTCGACAAAAGGGAGCTACAGCCATAGTAAGCTCCTGCCTCTGCACATTAGTCTGGTTCGCAGACCAAGAATCTCCGACTATTGTCTGCCAATTCTAAGATGTTTAATAAGAGTCGTCAGGGAATCTTTGAGCAGGGAAACAGACTAGCTGCACACACACGTGGGCAATGATCACACGTAATTTATCTCCAAACACACTGTGCGTTTCAGTCGCGCGCTCCATACGCGCGCGTACACTTGTCGGACTTTAGTGAACGCGTGTCGGACATAACCGCGGCTGTGATTGGTCAGAAACAAAATAATAGGCGGGGCTTAATGGATTGGTCCATTGTGAGCACGAACCGTACTTGTGATAGAATACTCATTGTTAGTATAATAATTATTGTAAGCCGGTATAACAAAACTCAAAAGAGATCATCTTCGGGGAAAAAAATGATAAAACTGCAGGGCAGGGAATAGAATTAAGCTGATTCCATTTCTAACTTCAAACCTCATGGCGGTATTTATAATATAATTAATTTTCAGATGAGTCAACCGCCGTTCCACCCCAGAATCATGAAATGTCGACCCTCTTCACAATTACAAAAATCAGACATCCCTTAATTTAATTTCTGCAAATCATATTTCAGGTCCAAAATCCAAGTCACGGCAAGAAAGCCGTGTATAAGGACTAATATGTTAATTTGAGAGCGTGGAAAAGATTCAGCTCTCTTTCCATGAGACTCCGTTCCATGAGACTCCGAAGTGGCCCTGGAAATTTTGTAGCTGATGAAGTAAAGGACAATGATAATTTCTCGGCATCTGTCGCGCTAAAATCGACCGACAGCCATTCTAACCTAGCCTTGAACTTATTCACTCGGTCCTAAAAAAAAAAAAAAGAAAGAAAGAAAAACAAACATCCTCTCCAGACCATTTGAAAGGTTTTTTTTTCTGGTCTTGTTTTATTTTCATTTCCAATCACCAGCCAGACTGGTGTCCGGAGTATCGTAGAGCCGACCTAGCCTGGCCTGGCCTAGCCTGACGATGATGGTGACGGAGAGCATTGTCTTTCCCCTCGGCGAGCTGCAGACAATACGAAGGAACCAGAGGAAGGGGGCTGGTGGAAGTTACCCGTGTAATTTGGTCTGATACAAGATTACGGCGCTAATACCCGGGGACGCCAGGGCGTGATGCTCGCCGGTGATGCGTCTGGGGTCTAGGGATCGTACGGGCCTACGAACGGCGAGACAGTCTTCTCGCTGGGGCCGTCAGTGCATCCACCTTAAGTCCATGTTGCCCATGGTGGAGAAGAGGAGAGGAGAGTCAGTGGCAGCGGTTCAAAATGTCACCAGAACGAGAACACGATTTCCTTTTTATTAATCAAGTCTACAGTTGTGACCCAATTAGATCCCATAGGTAGGCCTACCAATGGAAGTTGGAATGGATTGGTCAATAAGAAATAATACAAAAACAAAGCAAACGAAAATGAATATTAATGAGGATGGGGAATAACAAAGCGATATACTTATCGTGATAGATTTGATATTGATTATGATAATCAGTTGGTAGGATGATGGGGTTAGGGGATGGGTGATGTGGCAGTGGATGATGGGGTTATATAGGTGGAGGCCTGGGCTGATGAGGTGGTGGTGATGGGTGATGGGTGATGGTGGTGGTGCTAAAGGGCGTGGTCATGATGCGTTAATGGAGGTGTGGCGACGGTGAAGCTGATTGTGACTAAGATTTGGGAAAATTGATGACAAGGAAGGGTAAAATAGAAGGATGGAGAGCTCCCATGAAGGTGATGATGACGTGAACTTTGAGAAAACAAAATAATGAGGTGGATCGCATGAAAATACAACACCCAAACACCTTGCCAAAGTCAGTACATTGACAGTGGCGTATAGCTGATTGGTGCATGCGACACTGTGGTCAATGACGTCAGTGATGACGCTGACAATCAAGACAAATAATAGTCACTGTATAACATCATTCTCCAAGGTTATGCCCCATTGCCCCAGTCTCCAAGAACCCACTCTCTTCGTATTTATCTTAAATGATTTACAATCAACTAGACCATAAGCGTATCCTGAATAAATGATCGGATATACCACTTATTACATAAATAAATAATATAAGGTGGTACCATGACATCAAAAACATAACACACAATAGTGTTCCTTTCATACTTATTGAAACAACCGGCCTATCAAGGCCTTCGGCAGAATCATAGTTCACTTATGAAAATGTTGGTTACGCACAAAGCTGGAACGAAATCGTTCACACGCGGTAAAAAAGATGGAACGTGACACGGACTATTGTCTTGGGTAGATCCCAAGGACCGAAGAAGAGGTACCCCTTTCCTCCAAGACCCTGCCCGTGGTTCCGTCCTACCCAACCGCCCACTGTGAGCTACATCTCCGCTCAAAGCCATAAGCCTCCCAGCTCCGATTATCAAAATTGTTTTATAGCAGACCAACAAAAAACCCTGGAAGATTTCTGCTTTTGTTAGACGTCTGTCATTGGAATTATGATCCATACGCACAGTGTCCGTATGCCGCAAAGATTATACTTTTTATATTGATAATAATGCCTATTGTGCACCGGTCGTACACATGGACCGGTCTATGGGAAGTTTTGTCGGAGTGGCCGCGGTAATTTCAGCGCGATAGTGCCTTGTGCGCACCCTTGAAGTTAATGACAACATTTCGTGTTTTATTTCTGTGCGGTTTAGGCTAGACTCTGTGTAATGGACAATGATTTTTTTTAAAGGGGAGGGGGGATGAGAACTTGGTCCGTGATTGGATAGTCAGCCTCACATTTTGCACATCGTTTTGTCCGAGAAAACATTGAATTGTTCGGGGAATATACGGGCACATTAATGCATGTACATGTGTATGGTTTCATGTCATGTACCGCAACGCTTATATAATAACCAGCACAGCGAGTGGTCTCGGGCGAATAGGCCGTCCCAGTCGGTCTGTTACACAGGTCTCGAGTCGAGCCCCTAACGGAATAACCTCGCGAAAGAATTAAAAGAAAAAAAATTGGTATAAAGAAGAACAAGCCAGCAATCTGCTGATTATGAATGTAGGAATACAATGCCGAATATATATTTTTTTTTTCTGTCCCTTTTTTTCAGTCAACTCTTTTATGCTGGTTGGTACGATTCCCGCTGTGTAATTGAACGGGGCTGACGGAAGTGTGGTCGGCCGAGCAACAGCAAGCACGCGCCGCCGAGCCCAGCGCCTACCCAGCCCCAGTGTCGCCCCGCACATCACTACACGCATCACAGCGTCTTGTCACCGCTTTTTATACATACAAAAAAATATAATAAATTTTTTGTTGTTGCACGATCGCTTTCATTTTTGTTCTCTTATTCCATGCAAAACCCGTTGAAAACAGAATATTTGTGGGAATCAAAAATGGCAGCCAAAGTCTGAATTGGTGCTGTGGGAATGCATGTCTGTCGTGGATATCTTGTGAGTGAAGTTTAAAGTTGGAGACTGGAACGGTTGAGAGTTCCTGAACAGTACGCCTTGTGAGAGAGAAGGGACTCTGTGTGAGCGTCTGGTCGCTTCGGATCCTGGTAGGCATGGGACCTTCTCACCAGTCCATCCTCGTACTTGGAGCTGAGAGAATTAGACAAAAGGGTTTTCAGCCTGGCCCAGCATAACAACAGAGTATAGAAAGGGATGAAAGGACCTTGTAGCAGCCGTGGGAACAGACGAAACAGACGAAGACCATCGGGTACTGTGAAATTCGTCACTTCGGAGTCGCTCAAAAAAAAAAAATATGACAAAAAAAAATCCGGCTGCGATTTCGATTTTGTCCAACCAGCACGAAGTGTAAGAAAAACAGCAGTTCCGACCTACATAACATTACAACACCAGGACCTCATTGCATCGGCATGTTGTATAGGTTCCTGCAGTGTGAGAATAATTACTTATACCTGTGCGGAGGAAAGAGAGAGAGCTGGTGCTACGGTGCCACATGGTGTACATCGCACGGGGCTCAGACCTATTGTATACCACTTCATGCAACTGACCCATACAGCCTCACAGCCGCTTAAAACAATGTGGGCGACATATGCTCAACAACCAGCTTCGATTTTTCTATAATTTTTTGTCCCTCATTCTTCCTTCTTTTTACGCCCCACTCCGGCGTTTGCTCGGATTCCCGAACACAGAATGACATAAATCTGAACACCTGGAAGTAAAAGCGACAACACCCAGACTATAAAAATGCCTGGTTTCGTAGGAAAATGCTACAAATTCGATACAGGCATGCCATGCCATGCTACGGGGTTTGTGTGCGTTTACACGCGATCTTGTTCACCGGGCGCCGGCGAAGACTCCCCCCGTGTGTTCTCCCGTCAGTCCGTCGGTGAATGCGGTGCCGGCTGCCGGTGATTCATGGTGATAGCTCGCTGCGGACCCGTCAACGGGAGACGGTACAGCACAGCACGTATGTATAACATGAATTCTGAGTACTTGACCCGAAGAATTCACCGAGAGCAATCCGTAAGAGAGACTCGTGATGGAAGCCTTCATCCTAGGTACGTATCGTAAAAACTCTAACAATTCTTTCTCAAATAATGAACATATCAAAACCACAGGATAGACAAGAAGACAAATTTTGGAAACGAAACATTTTTATGACAAAGATTGAATATGAATCCTCCACTTCGTCACTGATAACAAAATGATTCTCTTTGCTTTATCCACAAACCCTCATCTCCAAAGAATCATTACAAAATTTCGTCATAAGATAAACAAGGTTAGTATTCTCTCTCGAGATAATTTGTTTCCTATTTTTGAACCTCGTTAACGATACAATTAGGCTCCTTGATTTAAATTGGCGAATTGTTTTTTTCAATTACTGACGTATGCTGTATAACCCAATCAATTTGAATCTCTCCACTTGGAAATCTGCATGATGAAGTGCTAGTATCAATCGTGAATTTCATGGACAGCTTAATACCGATAACTAACTAAAAACCCTCACACTAATTTTCCACACAATATAATTATTACCTTCGGGCGTATTTCAAACCAACAAGAAAACAATTTTGGGCGAAAATGTCGATGAAACTGTCTCGTTTGTTCAACAAAACGTTCACGCACGAGATTTGAAAGAAACGAAGACAGAAAAATTGTCTTTGAAGATGGTGCTCGGGCAAGGGAGGGGGAATAGGCAGGGGAAAACGATCCGAGACGCAATATCCTCGGACTAAGATGTCTGTTTCGTAAGTCGTATTGAGAATGTGCCAATGCGCCTCCTGATACGACAAGATGGCATTTCTTGAAATAAATAAAAGTGAAACACCAGTTTACCGACAACAAACTCGACGACAAAACAAGACCTGTGACATCCGAAATCAACCTGTATTCCAAAACTAAATCCACGGGCCGATAAAGGTTGTGCAAGGCGAAACATGTGGGGTTCGGTATCCATCAAATTTGACGGGAATAGGGATGATACAGTACGCAATTGGTAATTCACTGAGATCGTCTTGTCACATGTTTGTAGTTTTCAAAATTTGAATCGAAACAATCCTACCTTAGGTCGAGCCATTGAGAAGCAAAATGTCTGTCACTGGTGTTCCCTTTGGGGGAGGGAACGCCTTATCCTCCCCTGAAAATTGAGGGGAAAGATCCTGTAAGAGTGGACGAAAAAATGAGAAATTACTACTTCAATATAATGATGGCAAAATACCTGCAAATGAATTTTGTTTACCAGTGACAGTGGACAGATTTTAGGCAACTATACCGAGAAGAACAGTGAACTGATGGCTTTATCGTTCCATCTTTCAATATAAGGTTCAGTCTTCGTGAATAATGTCAGATAATTTCACAAAATTAACAGATAAATTGAGACGATGTAGTGCATGGGAACTCGAAAAGAGTAAGGATGAAACCCATGAACTGATCAGAAAAGAAAAATCATTTTAAAAAATGACCAGAATAAACCAAACCGGCTTTCAAGTAGCGATATAGTTTCCCGAAATTGAATGAGATGGAATGGGACATGTAAATGGATATTAAAGAGCTGATAAATTAAAAGATATAAAACTGTTTTGCCATTGAAAGAAATACCCCCACTTCACATCACATTCTTTCGATTCAATTCCGTTGTTTTTGTTGACGTTAAATGTTCTCAACTAGATTTCAAAATTTGTGGGTAAATAGGCATATTGCATATTAATAGTGAATATATTTGAAATTGCTCGTTAATTATATCAATCCGCACTTGATTCTTTCATTCCTGCCTCAAACTAAATCAAGTAAAATCTGATGAAAGGGTGAAGATAAAACAAAAAATCACACGTGGTTGTTAATGTCACGTGTCTTGCTGTTTCAAGCTGCTAACCGTTTTGTTTTTTCGTTCGTTTTGATTCTGGATCCGTGATTGTTCCAGCCCCGCCCTGTACGGCTCACTGGGCAGGGCTGGGCGGGGCAGAGCAGGACAGGGCAGGGCAGGGCAGGGCAGGGCCTCCTCCTTCTCACACAGGCAATGAGAGCCCTGATTCTTTGTTTCATGGAGATCACCAGAAAAAACTACAACAAACATCCTCTAAAGCAAGACCTAAACGACTTGCAGTACATGTCAATCAAACAAAACATAAGACGAAGATTCGGTGTTTTTCCATTTACTTTACATGTAGTATTTACATTCCTATTTGGAATCTGCGTTTGAATCGGCGAACATAACTGACTCGCCACGTGGCATCCGCTTAACGTATACAATATTTGTCTCTGAAAAAAAGAGCAACAGAGATTAAGATTTGAGAAGTGAAAATGAGACGAAATTAGCACAAGATAGAAAAGGGGAACTCTTAATAAACGTGAGAAGTCGAGAAGAAGATAGCAGAGGCTTAAAAATGAATTTAGTTTTTTTAAATAAACATCAATATTTCCTTGAATTATGGGCAGTGGTAATTTCATACTTCATTGCTTATGATTAGAGATCAATAGTGCCCCAGAGTGATTAGTATTCGAATTGTTAAGGACTAAAGAATAAATATTGTGATAGTGATCTCCAATCGCTGTCAAATTGAGAAGTATAATTGTTGTTATCATGGCAGCTGGCATAGAGGTTTATTGAACGATTTTCTTTTGGGAGTATGTATGCAAATGTCTGTATAGTTTGAAAAATTTGTGAAAATCCCTTCTACTGAGTTCTAGGACTATATACGAAAACACGGAAATTGGACATGTAAATGCTTCCACATTTGCCTATACAAGATTAATCTTGTAAAATCTTACAAATTTTTACGCCTAAATACTTATGTACAAGAAGCTGCAGGCCGACATTTCTGAAAATATTAATATGAACCTTTCAAAAAAGGAAGGAGGTGAAATAGAGTGTAAATCAAAAATGTTTCTTGAAGTGGGGCAGTATTTCTGGGGTAGGGGTAACCAATTTCTTTCATTTTTTGTCCTTCGTTCTTTTTTTTCATTAATTGAATGACATAAAAACAGGGTACAAACTGCCACAATGGCTAACTTTGCCCGTCAGACGCCAATTTTACGAAGACAAGGTGGTCTGGAGGGAAATGGGTCACCGTAATCAGCGAGGAAGGAACCGGTCTCGGGGAGGGACTGGAGCCGCTTCAGACGGCAAGGGCCAGGGAAGGCGACCCCAAGACAGTCGTCACTTGGATTGTAACTTCAATCCTGAACAATATTCAGATTTTGGCTGCCATTATCTAACAACCTCGGCGATAAAAAGACATATTTTCAGACCCAAACTCAACTTCAGTAACGTAGGATCGAAGAAAATTGTGGGTAGCCGTGTTAGTCTTTCGAAATGATAAAGGGATGATGATTGGGGTAGCACTTAAAGACTGACTTGGAGTAAAACTGCATAAGCTTTCGTAGTAACAAGTACTTCATCTGATGAAGCAGTTGTTACTACGAAAGCTTTTGTAATTATTCGCCTAGTTAGTCTATAAGTGATACCTTAATTTTCTTTTTAACATAGGATCGAAATTACATAGAAACGCATTAACGATCAAATTAATATTATGGATATGTCGCGGAGCAGTTTCGAATCTGAGTCAAATTTATATCAGTTCAAAACTGATACTGCCGAACGATCACTGAAAGTTTCAGTGCTAAATGGCAAAACCCAATTTTCGACGAACTAGAAAGACAAACTAATTATGCAAGCCAATTCAATAATCCCTGGAATTAGTAATGGATTCAGGTGATCAAGTGATCAAAGATAAGTGGTCAAAATTGTTTGTTGATATCACAGGCAAGAATCCTATTTTATGACGAGATTGGGTCTGCCTGTGCTCAGCCTCAATACGACTCCGTGCATAATGTGCTACTATCCGCCATGTTGGATTTTATTGTCATGTTTGAATATAATTTATAGTTTGAACGTGGAGTTTTGGGTTCCGTGGTTTCCTACGGCAAATGCTACATCGGTGGAGTTTTAACTGTCATAATTATTCAGAACATGTATAGTTTATCACTTACAACTTAATGCACGTTACAGTCATGTCGGCCATTTTGTGATTGTACCGGTTCTTTACGTGTAATACCACAATCCCATGTATCTATGTACATCTCACGTCCCTTCATCGTGGTAAAGGTCACCATCATTTTGTTGTTTGTGTATCGCTGTTTTGCCATTGTGTCTCTTCGGTGTCTTCTACCGTTCCTTCTTTGTCTATTCAATACAAGATTTTATTTCCATGAACTCTGCCATTTTATCTTTCATTTCTTCGCCCAATGATGTATATTTCAGAAATATACAGAAATATTATTTAGACAAATAGACATGTTTATACTTAGTCTATTTTTGCAGGTTTCGTACTAAAAATGTCATTCTTTATTAATATGTTTCATCGCTTGTTCAGAATGTATGGAAATAATTTTTTTTTAAGAAAAAGAATATCTAAAATTAAAATGTCTACAATATTATTGAATACTGTATATTTCAACAAATCCCATATGGGAATATCACCAATCACGGAAACAGCAAACTAGAATTTAAGGTTCTTAATATACAATCATTCCTTGTGAATCTCAAGTCAAAATCGAATGTTTTCGTCAAAACTGCACGGCTGCCTTAACAATAGAGTAATACTGACGTCAGTGAATTCACGAAATCGTATATACGTTTGGGGAAAAAATCTTCTATAAGCTCGGATTGCCATGGCAATGGGGCATTCACTTTGCATTATCGTGACATATTTCTGACGATCTGTCAAGAGGGAATGTGTTTATATTCACTTCAAATGATGTTTGTCTTTATACATGTTTTATGGTGAATATCACTTTATACATGGATCATATTGTATCAAGATGCCATTATTTCATTAATCTGCGCTTCATCGAGCAGATATATTATGTGTTTATTTTATGAGATACGAATGGCCCGGGATATCAATTCTTAATTCAGTACCTCCGAGAGAAAATGGAGGATGAAATAATATAAGAAAGCTTTGGGGTTTATAGGTAAATACGCGAATAAAAACACAGCTTGTGTAAAAAAATGATAGACAATGCAACACAACAAAATCTACAAAGCTACGGAAGACCAATTAAGACATGAATGGCTGAATAAAACCGGGGCATGAATGGCATTGGCAATAATAGTGGTGTGTAACAGAATGGAGTCAAAGGGTATGAACCAGGTTATATTGAGACTGCAGAAGCATGGTAAATTATTATAATAATGATTTTATTTTGATACTGGCGCCGAGACACATCAGGCTCGGAAGAAACAGGTTATATACATGGGATGCATAATGGTGTGGTCCACCACGCCCCCAAAAGCTGACTCCGCCCATGAACTATACCTCCCACATTCACTGTGGCACGCCAAATGGCAATACTGGTGTGTTCTTTAGTAACTGGTTTTGTTTAACCGCAGGTTTAGGATACCATGTATATCAAACTATTACATTTATGACAATATAATTGCAGATATAGGCCACATGTAGCTTTCTGCCGAATTTACGGTGAAAAAAAAGGAACAATGTGCGGTATACCTGTCACAGTGCCATATTGCTTGAAAGAAACCCATGATAGTAAACTTATGAAAACATAAATTATACTTTCCTCACGCCATTCAGAAATGTATCTAATAACTCTTAAATAAACAGAGATTTGTTTGACAAATAATTAATTTGTCATTCGACTCTATAGTTCACTCTATGATCCAACACAATGTATGTCACACAAGGCATCTTTGATTAAAGGCAGTATCATACTTTGGTAAGAAACCAAAACAGAAATGTTCACACATTTACGTATTACTTACAGGGTATGAAGATGGTGGTGGTAGAAACATACCGTTAACATCTTTCCGCCTGAAATGGTGTATTTACCCAGAAATTAGTCACACAACGACCAAAAATAAAAGAGAAAAGACTTCAGAAATATTGTGGCTGTTTTTCACTGTCAAAAAGTGTGCACCGTATGGGACTGAATTTTCACAGATGACTGTTACTGTATCTATCTTGATATTTTTGCCCATGAATCTGTATTTCTTTGATAAAAACCAAAGTATGATATTACCTTTAACAAGAAAAAGGAGAAAGAAGCAAATGAACAAATTCAAACAGTATTTTTTTAAATTTGAAAGGTTCAAATAACATATTATTCTTCAATTGCCCTAAATAATGAGAATTTCAAAGTTTATCTTATTGCGACGAATACCCCGAAAACTAAGGCACTATTTTGCTCCGATTGAAGTCAACTCAGCCAAGTTTCGAATCTGCTTAGCATGACAAAAAAAGCTTAGCACAATTGACTTGCTCATGCAAATAAGGTTGCCGGCCAATTTCCAATAAATTATGATGTTTGGTCCTTGAGATTTGTAGTGACGTTTTAACAAAGGAAACACTGCCTATAGTAATGTTCATTCCATTGGACGTCTACAAGGAATATACACAATCATAATTACCAGCAGTGCGTTTCAAATTGAGAAAAAAAGAAATGAATAATTCAATCAGTTTTATTGTGTAGCAGGGTGAGCATTGTCAAATGGCAAATTTGCAAACCAGTGTCTGCTTTTGATGACACATTGATCGCGGCCAAATGGCAATGTCCTCATTGTCATTAATTATGACATCAACAAAATGTCACATGGTAGTCTGGCCTACATGACTTGTCCCCAGTAACTCAGGCGTGACGCATACCACGGTTTATACAACTGTGCGACATTTCAATCGTCTGATTCGTCTGAGTCTTTACTCGTTTTTTCGGATTTATTTTAAGGAGTAAACCTGGAATTTTTCGGCGACCCACTCATTTTGATTTCTGAGAATACTGGTTTCATTAAAGATTGAAAAAGATCTTTTATTTTGTTTCAGCTGATCTAATTTTAACCTTTCAACCCGGCTCTTTTTTTTATCCGATTTAATTGAAAGGTTTGCTCTGTTTTTTTGTTAAATTGTTTGCTTCGATCTCTTTTCTGGTTCGTATCTTTTTTGTGTTTTGCACTCATTTCCAGCCCGCACTTGCCTATTCCCCGTCTGTGCAGCCATTATAATTTACTTCATGACAATCAGACGTGGCCGTGCCCAAGTCTGATAGGGAGGCTACGTTGCCACGGCAACATGGCGGGCAAATTAAAGAACGTAATACAATTATGAAATCGACTGGAAAGCGGCCTTGGGTCAAGTTCACGAGACTGAAAAAACCGGAATGCTGGCCAGAAACTGAGACGTGAACAGAGATGTACGTTTATGCTTTAGGAAAGTGAAGTCAAAAATTATAATAATGGTCGGCTGTATGCCCGGGTTAAGCACATGTAGGACCCATGGAGGTTATTTTTAAGACTGAGGCGCGTTATAAAACAGACGTTCCCGATTCGTTGTTGGTTAGGGTATCTTTCTTTCTTTCTTTTATAATTTTATAAGAAATTATATTACTTCTCTCTTTTGTGGGCCTGACAAAATATGATATAATTTATTTCCGTTTGCAGGTTGTTATACGATATCGCGAATCACGCCGCGTCAATTTCCCTCCTGGAAATTCTAGGAAGAGTGATTCATATCGGAAATTATACTTCTCATGAAAAAAAATGCTGCAAATGATGATTCACGAGAAACAAGTTACAAAATAGACACACAATGAGTTCCAAAAAATATAACCAAAAGGTATGGGAGACTGAAATTCATGACTGGAAAGACTCACGATTGCTGTGAAATAAAGCAGCGTTTTTATTTAATCAGTATATTAAAAGATTTCTTTGATTCAATAATACTTGTGATTTCAAAATACTTTTAAATTTTTCATCATTACTAAAAAGTGCTATCATACTTTGGTAGCATACCGAAACAGAAATCTTCACAGATTTACCTATAAAGATGATGATGGTAGAAACATATCGTTAAAATCTTTCTGCCTGAAATGCTGTATTTTATCCAGAAAAGAGTCAAACCAATGACCACAAACAATTTTGATCTTTTAAAAATCAAAAGTAACGGTGAAAAGATTTTTTAAATACCGTAGTCGCCTTTTTTCACTGTTTCCTCAAATGAATAGTGGGCACCGTATGGGACTGGAATTTTCAAAGATGACTGTTACTGTATCTGTCTTGATATTTTTGCCCATAAATCTGCATTTCTTTGACAAAACCAAAGTATGATTTTACCTTGATAAGGGCATCATTTTTACCTTTTCCTTTTTTCAATTTATTTGAATTTCCATTGGTTTCCACCTTCTTAAAGAAATAATTACATAAAGAAATACTGTGTCTTTTTTATTTTAGATATTTTTGTTGATACATCGCTGTATTTTATTGATTTTGTTTCAAGTCAATATTTCGTTTTATACTGGATGTTTTGAATATTGCGTTTGTCAACTGTGACTGAACATGAAATAATAACAATTTGTATTTTTCCACTGTCACAAAACAAACATTGACTGAATCGAGGAAAAAACTGGAATTGTCAAACTGATATAAGGGTAAATTCTATAAGATATTATAGGCAAATTTGCCCACGCACTGGCTGCTCTGCACACAGAATAGGGGAAGAATAAACACATTATAGTGTGGAGACGTATGGCATGGAATGACATGAAAAATAAGAATTAAGGAAGAAGAAATAAAGAGTTTAAGAAGACACAAATTGCTCCAAATTGATACAGAATAGGGGCATTCTCGACGGCACGACAAAACAGCTACAGACCGTTCATAATTTGATTTGTCAATACAAATTAATACAAGTAATAAACTGATGCAAACTGCTCATCAGCCAAAATGACCTCAAATATAAAATGCTAGAGGGCCTGACGCGTTGCGATCCTAGCAGGATCTTTCTCAAAGAAATGATTTCCCATGGAATAAAAACAAACCTGTGAAATGTTCAGCTTATATCATAATATAATCAAAAACTGTAGAAAACAGTGAAAAAACGTTCGCAGTACATGTATAGGCCTATTCGACTTTTCACAGGAGTTTTGATCTTACCCCGTGATCAAAACTGTTTTCCGTCTTTGTTTTACTAATTTCTGGATAAATACAGAATTTCAGGCGGAAATATCTTAACGGTATGTTTCTACCAGCATCATCTTCATACCCTGAAAGTCACGTAAATCTATTAAAATTTCAGTTTGTGGGTAGGTTACCAATCCTACGTGTAAGCCTACTGTGCCTTTCGATAAAAAAATGTAACAACAATGGCTGATGCGAAAAAAAAAACCGCAAAGAGACAAACAGCTTCATATCTCGTATTTTAATTTCAACTCATCGAATCGCCATGCATTCAACTTTCCAAGATATTGTTTTGTTTGTCTTATTCGCATTATACGAGTGATTAAGGCATGCTGTAGATTGTGAATGGAAATCATCCAGCGAGTGGATGGGGTCGCCTAGCGGGCAAATCCTAACTACGCTACCAGCGCGCACGGTGACTAGACGTAAAGCACGGGAGAGTAAGCAACCGCCCAGTCACCCATGCCATACACGCTGCTATTGCTGACAGTGACACATCGCCTTGAACGTGATGTACGTAAGGCCTACGTCAGACGTTAGGACACAATGTAATAGTAATCGGCATTATGTCATCGATTCCATAACGGGGTAGAGGCGGGGAGACAGAGGGGGGGGGGGGGGGGGGGGAGCGGTAGCTAGAGACGGGGGAGTTTTAGGAGAAGAAGAGGGGGGAAATCAGACAAAAAAAATTATGCTTCGTGACTTAAAATACCCCAAGGATGTTAGATGCATGATTCCACTCCTGCTCGTCCGTTGTTGCCCCCGAGCCGTATTCAGACCGCGGGCTATTGAAAGGAAATTTTTTTTTTTGCAATCTTCCATCTTGTGAGGGGAGAGACTCGACTCTCTGAATGGGCTAAAATTATTTAATTCACGGGACTACGAGCGGGATTTTGAATGGGCGGGCTGAGGGTTAGCGGGCGACCGAGAGAGCGTGGCGCCAGGCCGGGCGGCCTCGCCTGACCTTGAGCCGGCCGCTGTGACTCATACTAACGGTACATACAAAACCGCGTGCGTCAAACAGTTAGAAAAAAGCATGCACTCCTTTGAAGACAAAAAAAATGGAAAACCAAAAAAAAAAAAAACACGTGGCTTGGGGGCGTGATAAATAATTCTTTTCCTCAGTTTTCAACCAATCTTTCATAATTTCGTATCGGTCTTTTTTTGTTTCATTTTTACCCGAAGGATAAATTTGTTTCATTTTTACCCGAAGGATGCAAATTTCCCCAGGTATATTGTTAATACCAAAACAGGAAAGAAATTTGCTTTCAAATTATAAAGTCGAGATTGAAAAACAACCAGACAAAACAAAACAAACAAACAAATGGCGAATGAAATAGCACGTGTGGTTTGTAGTAGAGAGCGCGAGGTGAACTTGTCGTTGGGAAACTCAGGTGGAGATGATTTTGTAGAATGTTCTCGACGGTGAATCGGGTGGGGTGTGGCATAGAGTGTGACCCATGAAACATCAAACACGACAGGTATAGGCTGTGTTTAAAGGTAGCATCATACTTTGTTTTTTTATCAAAGAAATACAGATTCATGGGCAAAAATATCAAGACAGATACAGTAACAGTCATCTGTGAAAATGTCAGTCCCAAACGATGCCCACTTTTTGAGAAAACAGTGAACAGTATTTAGTAAGTCTTTTCTCTTTTATTTTTGAACTTTTAAAAGATCAAACAGATTTTCGGTCGTTGTTTTAATAATTTCTGGATAAATACACCCTTTTTAGGTGGAGTTTTTTTTTTTCGTGAGACATACGATTACCATGGGGACGATTTCACGAAACACTTAGATTAATCTTTACTTTGAGCCGTCCACATCATCAGCGATTTGTATTGTGACGTCACACATTGCTTAGCAATTAAGATTGGTTCACCAATTGAGATTAATCTGATAGTGCTTCGTGAAATCGACCATATTATGAATTGTGTCAGTTCAAGTGCCAACTACACGTTTCCTGTTTTGAAAGAATTCTGAGACATACAGCCAAATTGACTCATCTCTATGTCTTGTGTTTTAATCTTGGGGAGTATATTACCGATCCTGGGTAAAATTTCATATTCTATAAGTCGTGATCAATGAATCATGCTCAAAGTGTTGCTATTTTTACGTTAATAACCTTAAAGTAAGGCAGGTTTGCGGTGACACCATGTAATCTCTTCTGTGAGAATGTGTGGTTCTGAGAAAAACCAGAGTTAATACCACCGGTTCTTCTCAGAGCCACACACTCTCACAGAAGAGATTACATGGTGTCACCGCAAACCTTACTTAAGTACTTCCACCATGTACAGCTTCAAGTCTTATCTGTTAATAATCTTATATTCGAATTAAAACTGGCAAAATGAAGGTAAAAACAGCTTTGACGAATATCTTGGTGAGTTTTTGTTAGCTTTTTTGATCTGTTCTATTTTGCTTTCGTGTCGAGATTAATTTTCTTCTTGTGGGCACCGTTTTTACGTAAAATTTCTCTCAGTGTGAGTGGAGGAGGTCCTTTAAACGAACAGGTGGTTTCAATTGTGTGGCCTCTGTGGTCTGACCAAAATATGACTTAAATATACATATTTTCCTTGGTTCCCTTTAATGCTGGCCGTTTTGAATCATCCATGTATAATATGATAATTAATTAATTCATAATTTCATTCGACCATACTAATTCTCAATCATATCATTTGGTTTCAAAGTGTGGGGTTGAGAATGAAAGGAGAGTATGGTTTGGGAAATGGCCAATGAGTAAACCAGCGGGAAGCTTAAAGGTAATAACATACTTTGGTTTTTGTCAAAGAAATGCAGATTCATGAGCACAAATATCAAAAAAGATACAGTAACAGTTATCTCTGAAATTTTCAGTCCCATACGATGCCCACCTTTGGGGAAAACAGTGAAAAACGCCCACAGTATTTAAAAAATAAAATTCACTGTTATTTTTCATCATTGAAAGATCGAAATTGGTTTAAGTCATTGGTTTTACACTTTTGTGGATAAATACAGCATTTCAGACAGAAGAATTTCAACGGTATGTTTCTACCACCACCATATTTATACCCTGTAAGTTAGAGGTAAATCGACGATTTTTGTTTCGGTATGCTACCAAAGTATACCTTTAACGTGATGTGACTGAAACAAGATTGTTCAAATGTAATGTAAACCATACAGGAACGCGCTGGAATGAACAGTGTTCCTCTCTTATTAGTATCATCATCATCTATGACACGGTGCACATCCTCAGGATGCGGTCACCTAGTCATCCGTCAGAATCGTCTCCTGGAAGTCGACTCAAATCTCACAACCCATCAAGAACATCTCACCGTCAACTACCTGTTCCGTCTCTTAGAATGAAAGTTTCGCCAATCGGCTTCCCTATGACAGATCGGTGGGACTTTCGTTCGATTAGATGAAGCATAAAACACTCCGGGGGACTGGGGCCGGCCGGCCGGCACCGGGCACGGCACCGGGGAGGGTCCGCTCACACCGCGCCGTGCTGAGCGGCAAAACGCCGGTACAGGACGCCGACCGGCGGCATGGTTATGACGAGCGAGTCCGGACAACTGTTACCTGTGTTACTTGCCATGCTTGTTTACATGAGGGTGTAGCCATCACACACAATTCTGTATAAAGATGTTGTAACGTTTCTGACATCATCTGAAATGTTTTTGAAATCTCAAGATTTGTCTTTCAGATTTATGATATGGTGAATGGTATTACAAAAGACCAATATGATAAAAATATGTTGTCTTAATTACAAATAAACACACCTATGTTTGAAGTCACTGAAAGGCGAGCCAAAACAAATCGACTGGAACCCTTAGTGATTAATATTTTGATGAGTACACCTGTGTTTTAATTAAAATCGGTTAGTACTATGAGTAACATTTGCAAATTTTTAAAAAGGAAATTTACCAATTACATGTAGTTAAATAGATCAAGCATGGTAACATCTGCGATATTGATTCAACTTGCAGAACGATAAATCAGTAGTTTAAGTCCATATTCGATTAAAAAACTGTGTCAGGCATATAAACAAGGTAGTTCTCAGTAATAACTTAAACTGTGCCGATTTTGGACATATTTATTGACAAAACAAAAACCCGAGGTGTAAAATATCGCTTGTTTAAAAAGAAGAAAAAAATACATGAACATGCTCACCGGATTCAAAACAATATTTGGGTTATCAATGTTTTTGTAATCCTTGTATACGCCATAGGGGGTTGTGATGGTCCCCTCCCCTTTCCCGATGACGCCCCGCCCCTCCCCCATCAAAAAAAAAGTTTGCCCTTGAGGGGGGACTTACAACAATGAGATTAAACTGCTAAGCCCGATTATTTAGATCACAACGCCGGTAAATACATATACATGCATACATACATCCATGCTGCATTGTATTCAGGAGTTTAATACCAGCTGCCCGAACGGTGATTGTTACCGACATGAAAATAATGAAAGAAAAAAAGAAAGAAAAAAACACCACACAAGGTCATGAGAAAATATGCTAAGTGGCAATTATGTACCGATTTAAATATTAAATGCAACAATGGAGATTTTCACAACGATGAACAAAGGCATGAAGCAATATAAAGACCGAACATTCTCATCTAGTGGTTTAGGTAGGATATTGTATAGTTTATCAAGCTTTCAGATCCATTTTTGCGAAAGCAACCTAGTGCGTCTTCTGTCCCTATAATATGGACCAGCGGGAAAGAATAGGCCTACACCATGCACAGGTGCAAGTCTGTATATTTGCCCCAGGCTGTCGCACGCAGTAAATACACAAATCTTGCCCAAGCAAATAAAAACTAACGTAACTGTAGCTATATACCACCGGCAATATTTCATATAAGTCACAATGCGAAGTTTCAAAACTGATCGGATTTGATGGCGTGTGTGTGTGTGGTGGACAAACTAAAAATGAAAGAGGTTTTTGTCATGGTGCGCATTGTTTCTCTTGGGATGGGCATGTTTGCGTGATTTTGAGAAGAACCTGTTATTGACTGGGCTCTTTGGACATGGGACCAATTTCATAGAGCTGCTAAGCATAAAGTTTGCTTAAGCATGAAAAGTCTTCCTTGAACAAACAGGGACCAATTTCATAAAACTGTTAAGCACAAACATTTGCTTAGCACAAAACGTCTCGCCCAATAAAACAAACCACCATTGAAAATTCCATTTGATATTCATGGTCAGCGAACAACAGCCAAAGAACAATCACAAGTGATACACAACACGTGGAAATTTGGTTGTTAACCCTGTTTTTATTAAGACAGAAATGTCATGCTTAGCACATTTTTGTGCTTAACAGTTTTATGAAATTGGACCCTGGATTGCCAACCAAATTTTCATGTGATGTTTACTGCTTATGACTAGTATTTGGCCATTGTTTGCTGAGCATAACATTCACAAGGCGTTTTGGCTGGCATACTGATTTTATTTTATACCAAGGTTTTTGGTGCTTAAGCAAATTTTGGTGCTTAATTAAGCAGCTCTATGAAATTGGACTCTGGTTTGAAGACCAGAACATGGTCAAGGAATTTAAGAAATCTTTTAACCACAGACAGTCACTGAAATGTGAGATATTACAAAGGTCTAACCGGAAAACGATGGCCCATTAGAAATAAAATTGGAGCGGGTGTCAACATGTATAAAAAATTAATATGATGCCACAATCATGAACCACGATTCAATAGAAACTTTGATGAAAAGGATGATTTATATCAATGTTATATGGCCAACATTGTGTCTGATTAAATAAATTACTAACAAAATCATATTGTATTATCATAAAATGAAATCCATCAAGTGTTTTGAATGATTGCTGAGCAGACAGTTATCACGATGTAACCCGGTGCCAACATGGTCGACAAAAATAATTATGACCCAACAAAAATATGACAAATTGCACCGTGTCGCCAGGCCACGAGGCCCCCGCTTTCACGTCCTGATCGCCGGCCGGCGACAGCAGTGTATTCACGGTGAGCTTATACTAGAGACCCACAACAAAACTGCCAGCCACAGTAATATTGCCTACTCACTCCATCACTTGTGGACACAATATCGGCGCTGCACGGTGCCTGCATGTGCTAAAATTAGGCCCCACCGAAGCGTGAAACATTGGACAAATGACTGAGGAAAATGATTGAAAAAGATTGAGCGGAAATGAAAGCTAAGGCACCTGGCCTAATTATATGAACCATATCGTGCAAGGTCACCAGAAACGTGTCCATTCAAGGGACTTGCTTTTTTCTTTTGGGTGTGCATGCTTGTGAAATTTAAAAATACACTTTATAAACCGCAAGTTCGGTTTTCAATAGGGCCGGAAAAAAAGGTTGAATCAGTTTCAGAAACCTGAATTCTGCAGTTTTAGGTAATTTTGTAGTGGTCGTCCATCACAGGGGATTTTACTTGCACGCAATCTGTCCAGAAACCCTCCCTGTCCGCCTACGTAAGTATGACTTGACAATTTCACGACAGCAAATGCATGCAACGACCATTCAATGAAGGCCTACATTTGGACATTTTAATTCAACTTACCACTTTAATACTCTGTAACAGCGCCATATTTGGAAAGAGCGAGAGAGGGAAATATAATTCAAGGCTAAAAACGGTCAGAAGACGAAAGGCGACTTTAAAACACAGACGTACAATAATGGGACTTGATCCTAGTCTGGGACATGAACTCGAAAGGCCGTGCAGTAACAGGCGTTGACGTCAGTGTACCAGACACATTAAAAAAAAGCAGACGATCAGGACAAACTTTTTTAATGCATTCGTCCAAGTTGCATTAATGCTGGTCACAATATCCAAGGTCGTTCATTGTTTGACTGGAAAACAGTCCAGGTGCCTATCAATAATTGTTTACTCACTGTCTGCTTCCACCATTACCAAAAAAAAAATCCAACCTTTCTATCAATTAACTAGAGCAGAAATCATCTCAGGATCTATAGACCTAAAATGTGTTTTCTTTTTTTTTTCCTATTGGTGATGGAAGAAAAAATAATGCGCGCCATTTTTTGGTCTTTGTTTTTGTTTCCATTATTTTCAAAGAGTAAAAAAAATTCCCCCATTCTGACCTAAAACTACGGCCGTGTTATTAAATTTGAAGTTCTTTGATGTGTCTGGATGCCAGATTGATCGTTCCTTCGTGAGTAATATTTCTTTTGTATTCCAAGTCGCCGTTGGTCTTTCCTATTGGTTATGTGATTCTAGTTTGTCTCAGGAAAAACACACACAAAAGTGACAAAAACAATCACCGAAACCACAAATGAAAATTGAAGGAGCCAAATAAAAATATGAAGATTGCAAAAGGGGCACAGTTTTACCGACCCTTCTGTAGATCCCAATGACACAGAGATAAACATGTAATATTTTCTGAAAAAACATTGTGATGTCTACGAAATTTAGTGTGTAATTAAACCGTTTCGAACTCAGAGTACCTAACAATCATTGTGCAATATACAGTATTTTATTTATCTATTAGCTTACTTAACCACTTACTTATTTATTATTATTATTTTATGACTATTATTTGTTTCCAGGAGTGAAACAGTTTTCATCGTTGGGGGCGCACTGTTGTCAGCAACTGCTATTTTTGTAATACGTCATTTAACAAATAAGTAATTATTATTGATTGGAAATGTAATCGATGAATGGCAAAGACGAAAGCATGTCATGCAATACTAATGAAGACCTATTAAACAAAACAGGCCTTGATAATTATTCTGGTTCTAATTACCAAACTGAATTTTTGATTTTGTTCTTTTTGAGGGTTAAATGCTTAAGGGTATAAATAATACATGATTGGTAAAGGTCATAGAACAGCACTAACACTTTGTCTGTACATTTCATGTACATGAAATAATAAACCTGTGAAAATTTGAGCTAAACCGGACATCTGAGTCACGAGAAAATAGCGAAAACCCGACACATTTTTTCTTATAAAATATAAAGAATAGTTTTGATCTTACCCCGAGATCAAAACTGTTTTCGGTCTTTGACTCATTTCTGGATAAATACACCATGTGAGGCGGAAATATCTTAACGGTATGTTTCTACCAGCACCATCTTCATATCCTGAAAGTTATATAATACGTAAATCTATGAACATTTCTGTTTTGGTATGTTACCAAACCTGTACTGTACCTTTAATGCTTAAAGATAAAGGCTAAATTTGACTACCTTTCCCCATGGTCCCCATCTTAACAATCTTTACAATAAAATCCTTCTCTATGGAATTCCATATCATGTCGAAAGACAAAACTAATGACAACAGAAAGATATAAAGGCCCAACAAAGAGATGCAATTTTCGTTCATTTTCTTCTCACAATACATTATTTTTAAAACTCGAGCTTCATAACACGATTACAATCGGTTGAGCAGCTGGGTGAAACCAGCAATTCTCACGATCGAAGCCCATGAGTGATTGTAAATTTGTAATCGTCTTGAAAAGATGGCAAGAATTTTGCCCCAATTAAAGAAGAAAAAATGTCGAAGGTGCACCCAGATTATTGATCCTTGGTTGCGTATTTGTTACCAACAGGACTCCACAAGATTCATTCATCGATTTCAGGCAATAAAATTTAAGGCGTGCAAGGTAGAGATGGCGAGTATATAAAACAAATTATTTCTCTGGCCAGAGAATTAAGTTGAGACCCCTCAGTTCTCAGAAACATTTGTCTTCAAAATCAATCGATGGTGCCCCCACTTTATGCTAGTTTGGAAAGTCTAACAGCACTTCTCAGTCTAAAAGACCTACAGGCTGACAACTATGGGAGTTTACGAAACGGAGGCTCAGGCTCCGTCTCAGGCTCCATTTCGTGAATCCATCCTGAAATAACTGGTATCAAATTAGAGGCTTTTGGCTGCGGTTTTGAAGTAGATTCTCTGGTTTGAAAAGGAAAACAGAGGTTCACCTTCAATGAAAAACCACAACCTATATATTTTTAGCATAATTATGGATGACAGAGCTGGAGCCTGAGCCCGAGCCTAATAGCCGCCGTGTCGTAAACCCCCAAGTAAAAACGAAGGACAAAGTCTATCTACATAATTATTATTCTACTGATTACCTCCAAAATTGTACTCGATTTACTGAAGGTTTTCCCATAGTTTTGGGATTTTTAAAGGGAATGTTTTTAAGAACAAGGACTGCACACAACAAACCATTGTAAGAGTCCACTTCCTGGGTGTTTATTCTCTAATTAGTCCTATTTATTTATAATTCATAGCCATTTTCAATTACATTTTATACACATTTTACTGACTGGAGTTTTGATTCAAGTTTGATCAAACAACAGCGAGATATAACTGAACACAAAATTACGCATCACTGAAAGTGATAGTATATTTATTAGAGTCATAATAAGAAGTACATGTAGAGCCATCTTCTCAAAATAGCAGAGTCACAAAAAAAAACCAGATTAAATACAGAATATGAGCAAATATTGGTAGATATAATTACAATTTTGTCAAATGTATAAGCTTTGTATTCACTCTATGTTCACATTACATGATTATAATGATACAGATTTACAGGTTTATAATCAAAAGGAATGCACTGTCAAAGAAATGTAACTTGGGAATCTGTAAGCTTTTTTATCAAATTGTTCTTAGGTTATTCACAACAGGTGTCTTTTCCTTATAAAGTTTTTGGAGGTTCCTACAAACACCTTAGATGAGCTATACAGGGTGTCCCCAAAAGAAACGCAACACTTGAGTCGAGAACCATTTTATGAAAATCAAACTGTTTATCACTTCAAGATTCAGATATGTGATGCAGCAATGTCTTGGCAATCACCATGCAGAATTTAAGCAAAATTGGACAAAAATTTAGTGAAAAAATAAGACTGAATTACCCAACCTCAAAATCAGATTTTCATCTTTCTTTCATACACATTATGTGTGTATTGACCAATATGCCTGTTATCCTTGCAAATTTGTTTTTAAGGATTCCTCTTTCAATTGGTCATATTTTCTTCAATTTCAGCCTGATTTTGCTTAAATTCTACAAGGTGATAGCCAAGACAGGGTTGTATCACATATCTGAATCTTGAAGTGATAAAAAATTTCATTTTAACAAAATGGGTCCAGACAGTGTTGTGTTTTTTTCTGGGACACCCTGTACATCACAGCAGTGCATGCTCTTCTTGTGCATGTTGCAGGTGGGCGGTTGCACCTGTAGTTAACCAATGTCTGGGAAATTAATCAGTCATACAAAATGTGCCTAATTAAGCTTGATACATACACAAGGTCAGGGTCATCTGAGGTCATACTATACTACTCATGTATGTCACCAATACACAGATATTAAATCACAATAATACAAATTATTTATGCTATTGTAATCTCAAACATTTCATTTTTACATCCAATCAGAATTTTCTCCTCTTTTCATATAATCCCAAAGTGTTTCCATGACAAACAGAATCAATAAAAACCGGATGAAATCAGAGCGATGAGAGATTGAAGAGGCGCCAGTCCGTAAAAACACAGCGTCAGACCACGAGCAACATGTGCTTCTCAGCTGGTTTGAAACAGTGACACACTGTTACACACACACAGGTGTTTAGAAAGGATAATAACACAGATTGCCCATCTACTAAACAATGACGTCTATTGTTCGTACTTTTGAAAAGAGAAAGGAAAAACCTGACACATTACGACAGCATTTATTGATTTGAGTATCGTGTTCTAAATAACAGTAATGCATTGATTTATATCGGTTGATATTTCATTGTTTTATTATTATTTGTCCTTATATAATTTTGTTGTGTTCTAGTCTGCAAGATGTTACAGCCGGTACAAGCAGCCATTGTGTGGGCGCCTATTGTGTTGGGGTTGTTACAATCAAATGCAAACAGGTTGCGATTTTCATTCTTCACACCATTTGGAGGCCACTTGCCACTCCTGAACTGACAGCTGTTTTGGAAAAATTTTGTTTTGGGCCCTTTTCATAGTGCTGCTTAAGCACCAACATTTGCTTAAGCATGAAAAACCCTGATATATAAAATAAGTATGCCAGCCAAAACTCCTTGTGAATGTTATGCTCAGCAAACAATGGCAGAATGCAACTCAAAGGCAGTAAACCTCACATGAATATTTGGTTGGTAATCCTGTTCGATCAAGGAAGACTTTTCATGCCTAGGCAACTTTTTTTGTGATTAAGCAGCTAAACATTGAAGAGTTAGTGTAGGACAATTCCAGAGTATTGAACAAGCATTTAATTTTATATAAGTCCTCTTTTGGTTTTAATTTTTTTTTCCACATGAGTTGCTCTTATTACAAGGCCCTACCTAGCTAAGGCCATAAAAAGGGAAGTTTGTGGCGACCTGAAAACCTTAAAATTGCCATTGAGAGTTTCCAATTTGGATCCAGGAGTGGTCACCATTAATTGTCACAATCTTAATGCCGGTAATTACTGATGTGTGAAACTTGACAGATCAAAATAAATATATATTTGTAATAGTATGCGAGAAATTTCCCCGACTGTACAAAACAAAACAAAAAAATCAGCATAAGTTTTTATGGTTGTAAATTTTTACATAATAGCTGTGCAATAAACAGACATAATTATTATCAATAATATATCATTCTGAGTTTTTTTTAGGAAGTATGCAATATCGATGTTTTATCGATATCAAAGTCAAGCACTGCACAGCACTCAAGGCCACTTTGGCTGTGGCCACTGGTCAGTCTCTGCAATCTAAGAGCTGAAAACGCAGGCTTCAGCTTTTTGTTGAACTAGATACTCTGATTCCAGTTTATAAAAGAGTATCTACTTCAAAATCAAAGCTCAAAATGTCCATCTTGATGCCAATTTCACTTGGATGGATATATTGGAGAAATTGGAGCCTTAACAGAGCTATGTTCCCCAAACAAGGATTTCAAATTTGAGATTTTCGCAATCTCCAAAAAGAAATAACATTCATCTTTAGATCTTGACCTCATTTCATAAATATAGTGAGAAACTTCCAGGAATAATGACTCTTATGCTACCGGAACTTTCCTTTTCCATGTTGTGTAGTTGGTTGCCTCCACTGATGTTGCCTGTAAAAATTGCCTCGTGTGGCATAGCCTTAAGACAAAATCTCGGTTTGGGTTCAAGATTCCCGCGAGAGTTGAAGTTATGATTTCTCGTTCAAAACAGAGACTCTACTACGTATAATACCTTTATAAAACAGACCCAGAGTGAGAAGCCATGATGGCTGGAACTCTGAAGTTGTCTTGATTCTCTCTCTCCGGGGCTTGGACCCAGTAAGTTAAAGAGCGCCCTCAATGTTGAAGATAAAGCCAAGAGGAATGCCATTCCACTGGCCGTTAGATGATTGCACCGATCATTCACAGACAAGGAATCCTCAGCCTGGAGATGGATCACACCGAGATGACTCCTTTGCCTTGGGGCTGTGGAGAGATCAAATCAGTAACAAACAATACACCATGAACAACTGGTCAAATCTGCCCTTCAATGTCATTATTAAATACATTGGTTTGATTACCAGGGTAATTAGTACTGGTGCAGGGAGAGGCTCATGGCAGAGAGCTATCGAACCAATGAAAAAAAATTCTTGCTTGCATTTTAAAATAAAAACTTGTAAGTGAACTTGGCAAGATTTTCTGGCCCTCAGGTCCTCCAGATGTTCAAATCTTTTTGGCAAAACCTGCCTTAGGTAAGATCTCTACCACAGCACTACGAAGAAGCCCACTGTGGCACGATGACCCGCTAAGACCAGCAGAACATCTAGGGAAAACAGCGCCCGGGGCAAGTGACAAAATTGCGCCCCTAATTCCAACTTCTGATGCCAATGGGAAAAAAAAATCAGACTATTTGAAATTGGAATTCTTTGTTTGTTCAGTGGATTAGATTTCAAATAACTTCAACAGTAGACCTCCTATTTGATTTGATCCTTTGCATTTTTTGCGCCCCCCTAAGAAGCACCATACGGGGCAAATGCTCCCCTTGTTCCCCTAGATATGCCACTGGCTATGACCTCACCTTGATGTATATGTGAGATGGCAACATGGCAGCTACTATATCCTTGGTCATGGTAGGAGCTTGTGGGATGTTCAACTGAAGCTCAGGAAGCTGTACATATCCAGACACCAAGGGGTACAGGTTGTAGGGTAACACCTGACTGGCTGATGGGAGAATCCTGTAAAATATCTACAACAAGAACACCAAGATGTCAAATCATGCTCAACTGCTCTATACTCTGTCTTTGAAAGTTAAAGCAAGATGCATTAGGTTCGAATCCCACCTGGGTAAGGCTTGTGACTTTAGTCTCAGTGGAATTTTTAAGTCAGTCAATCAATCAATCAATCAGTGGGAGCATGCGCCACGGCAGTGCATTGCCGCATCTACCTTCGAGCAGTACTCCTTCGGTCTCCTGATAGCCATCGCCTAGGTAGCCACATGACCCATCCCCATCTCAGCAAAATAACGATCCATCAGACGCAACCACATGCCACGTGGATGCCCTACTGGGTGAATCCTACTAGTACGTCCTCTCAAAAGGAGTATCCGTCTGGCAGGTTCACTCACAGGGAATCTAGTCATATGACCATAAGTCGTGAGTATGCAATTGTGCAGAGCACAGGACAAGGCTTACCTTAAATTCTTACTTTATCTATGTGACTGACTTTGATGCACACAAATATCAAGGATTCAAAGCTGCCTTTTGGCTTCCAGGTGACAGGACGTTTGCCAAAGTAAAGGAGGCGAATGAGGGCATGAAACCTGCCTAAAGCAAGCCCCTTAATAATCTTGTCTTACAGGTGGAAAATGCCGAGTTCCGAGTATATGGGTCAACTAAACATGTTAAGTAGGAGCAACCCTTCCTTGAAATTTGACTGAAAGGATGTAGGTTTGGACAATTAGGTTTGGACAATTATTTTTTTCAGGCAGCGAACATAAGATTCTCAGAAGGGTGACAGAAGGGCGAGGAAGGAAGAGTTTTAAGGTCATAGATGTGATGACAGAGCCTCTGATTATATCAGAGGAAATCCTGAAAAATTCCCACGGAGGGATTTGAACTGGGGACTCTGGAGGTGTAACGCAAGGAAAGAACCACTACTCCAACCCGATGGTAACTACCTGCTTGTGTCCGGAGTACATGAACGACTCGCTGGCGTGCACATTAGCCTCAATCGTCTGGACGATAGACGTCAAATTGCGGATAGTGAACTTGACGAGGAGTGGGGACCGCACCACACCAAACGCGGGGATGTCCGTCTCGATGGCCAATGGGAGGGGCTGGATGCTGACCTCAGGGAGGGGCAGGGTGGTTTTGACCAGTGGGAGGTTGCTACTGAGGGAATCCCTGTAGAGAGATGAGATGAAGAATACAGACGTACAATTATTGTATATTCGGTTAAAATTACTATCAAGTCAAGATTTGATGAACATCTGTGTTGCTTCAATAGAATTAAAAATTGGAACGTAGGGGGCCTTTCTCAAAGCTCGGCTCTGGCTTCATCTCTGTTATCCATACGCTGAAAATATAGGTTGTGGTTTTTCATTGAAGCTGAAGCTCTGTTTTCCTTTCAAATCAGAGAATCTACTGCCAAACCGCAGCCAAAAGCATCCATTTTGATACTTGTTATTTTAGAATAGGCTCACAAAATGGAGCTGGAGCCGGAGCTGGAGCCGAGGTTTGGAAAACGGCCCAAATACAATTTCCTCCTCAACTCACAAGAGCCCCCTCATGCCACTAAATACAATCCACCACAAGAGGGCAGCAAACAGCACCTTTATGGTGTTATCCATACATGTACCTTCTCCATTGTAGTTCACAGCTTCCTAGGGCAATGAGGCTAGTGTCTGGATGACTTGGAGCCCTGACACTGACGCATTCACTGGCATGCTCCTCATTCTTCAAGACAACTGCCGACAAAAATAACATCAATTACAGACCTACTTTTAAAATGAGTCGACGGTCCCCCAAATCTGGAATAGAGTTATTAGTGCCACTGAAATGAGCTGGAACAGATCTTTCAAACAGCATGTCTAGACTCTACTCTAGAGAGACATGACATCACCACAACATGATGAATGTTTCCATCTAGCCTATGATCTATTTCTTTTCTAGAGAAATGTCAATTCCAACCTGAAGCTCCATAAACATGACAAAGGATCTCAATATACCTACACCTTACTGGCTTTTCTGACTTGTTAAGGATGAATTCCCATAAACAAAGTCTGCTCGGGGTGCAGTCTTTCATAGTCAGTTGAAATATTTTAGGCTTTGCATGGAGACAATTGAGATGACTAGAGCAGGCTAGTCAAAACGTTTAAACTTTACGAGAAGTGTGAACGAAATAGGAGTGCGGAAGTACGAACGATTCTTACATGGTGTTTCCGCAAACCGATCCACATAGTCTGTTGAAATGTGACATAGTTCAGGAAATTAGAATGGGAAATTTCAATGACACCAGCAACCAAATGAATAATGCAAAAGGTGTGAACATCGCAACATTTTGATGGAACATTTGCAGAGAGCGAACAAGAAACCTTGCTTACCATAACTGACTTGAGACTCCAGTTCATCCGTCGGATTCACGTTATCCGACTGGAAAACAAAACAGAAAATTTGGAATTTAACAGGCTGGATACACTGTCAATCTTGGAGGCCTTTCCCAAAAGCCAAACAAAAACAGGGGGAAAGAAACAAAATCTAGATGACTTGAAGTCATGAAAAAAGCAGGAGAAAAAACACAAACAAGGCTGAGAAAGTGAAAACAATCAGGACAGCTGGATGGGGAGGAAATTCCAGACAGAGGCAACTGAAGTAGGAGGATAAAGGGAGATGATCAGTGGGACTTAGAAGGACAAGATGAGCAAGGACAGGGATCTTGAAAGGTAATGTCTTCTTTGAACTCTTTAACCCCAGTTCAGATATTTATTTTACCCAGGGTTGTGTTTTGGCAGACGTGACCAGAAAAGTGTTTCTGACATGATTCTCGATGAACAGAAACATAGTTGGGGGAAGGCGGCAAAACACTTTTGCAAAATGTGGACAAAAATGGCGGCAGAACATGGCGGAAGGAGTGCTGTAAAAATGCCAGAAGCCATGTTGGACGGACCGTAAACCAATCCCTTTCCTCGGTTCTCGTTTGGATGAACGAATGACATAATTGAAGCTGCCCAAACGCCGAACCAATAACCAATGTAGAAAAGGTTTGGGCCTCCAAAACACGCCCTTGATTTGAATAAGGCCTTTGAGAAGTTTATTCAAAATGACTAACAGACACAGCAAATTTCATCCTGTGCTGAACTAAGGGATCACTATTTTTTCTACAAGGGGAATCACTATTGGTGCAGTTTCTTACCAGTTTGAGCGATGTATTTGCAATGGCTATAGGCCAAGGAGATGTACACTTTATATCCGTCATCAGCAGGAATGGCCGGCCAACATTCACATAGTCTATCGGCTTGAACTGTTAAAATCAAATAACCAGAAGAACATGTCACAAACAAGGTCCCCAAATACCGTTCTACAACACAAGTAGCAATGCTTAAAACCACTTTCGTTTGGAAAGACCCAAGCAGTAAATACTCGACCTTAGCATAGGAGGAAAATTAAGAAAATTAAGAAAAGTTTTTTTTTTTCAGGTTAACTATGATGTCTAAAAACATCTAGTTTCTCACTTTCAAACTTTTTTATATTTGAAAGTTTCAAATATTAAAAAAGTCAAATCTGGTGAAATAATTACTATACTCAACAATTTACCTTAAATTGTTTGTGAAACTAATTTACACTATACATTTATTCTACAAATTAAATCTTTGAAAAGTGAACAAAGAAAAATTGACAGGAGTGGGATTTGAACCGGTGACCTCCTGATGAAAACCGTACAGGCGCTCTACCAACTGAGCTATCCAGCCCTACGTTGGTCGTGTCTGTGATAGTCAATCATCTTTTCACTAAGTTGACTCCACTAGTTTCATCAGCTTGTTTACATAGCTAGCTTAGCCGGGAGCCTGCCATATTGAATCCTCCACTAACATTCAAATAGTTTGCCTGACCTGTTTTATTCCAAGGGCAGACCCAGACTTACTTTCAGGGAGCTAAGATGAATGGAGACATCAAAGGGTAGTATCGTCTGCAATGAGACAGACTGTTCCTGGTAGCAGGTACATGATACAGGTGGCTGTGAGCTGCTTGATGATACCTGGACTTCTACATTGTATACAACATGTACACTGATCAACCTGCTACCAAGCTGAGTACAGCGCACATAGACAGTCTTCTCAACCTGTTTGGTATAAAGACAAGTGCTTTACAGGTGGTATATCGTATGGCTGGGTCCAAAATATCATTGTTGAGTTCAGTCTGAAAGGCTACCTTCCACCAAGTTCATTAACCCACAACTCATCGAATTACTTCCAAATTAAAGCAATCCTTCGTAAAAACTTCGTTCCAGATGAACTGAACACAATAAGTAATGTGCAAGACTTCATTTGTACAATTAGCAACCTAAAAGATGTTTGAAAGATTGAGCAAATTTTCAAAGATTCTCAAAGCTCGGCTCAGGCTCCAGCTCCAGCTCTGTCATCCATATGCTGAAAATATAGGGTGTGGTTTTCATTTAAGCTGAAGCTCTGTTTTCCTTTTCAGACCAGAGAATCTACTCCCGAACCGCAGCCAAAAGCCACTATTTTGATACCTGTAATTTTAGAATGGATTCACAACATGGAGCCAGAGACGGAGCCCGAGCTGGAGCCAAGCTTTGAGAAAGGCCCCAGACCGATAGAGAGAGTGTCACAATACCTTGTTGGACTGTTTCATTGTACCCAGAGGGATGTTCTTTATTCTTGCTGGGCAGGTTGACTTGAGGAACGCTTCTGGGTCTGAACTAACTTCAGCTGGTGAAATCAATAACAGGCACAATCGACCGAATCAATAAATTTACTTCAAGGGAATAATGCATACTAATAATAATTATGAATAATTAAGGAAGATCCCTATATCTTCATGTTTCTGAAAAGGAAAAAGAAACTTTAAAAGACAGATGTTTTCTTTTTCCCTCCATAAAAGTATAGTCAAGTATAGTCCCTGGATGACCTTTTAGAAGTGAAAACTACAAGGTACAAGGTAACAGCAATAGGGCTCCGCACTCGAGCTATTTACAGAATACGCCCTTTGTTATCGACAGCTATAGTTACCCGGATGTTCGGACAAACATCACAACGTTTACGTGTAAGTTAATTGGGCCATGTGCGACTTGTTTGTCCGAACTTCCAAATGTGACGTCACGAGCGCGGAACCCTATTAAATGCTGAACACTTATTCTGGCATATGGAATTGTTTTTTTGGTTTCAGATATTGGTGTGGAAAAACAAACCAAAATATAGAAAATATATAAAAACTGAAAAAAAAGGTTGTACAATTTGACCTCTGTGTGTTCAGTCATCTATATGATAGGCCATTAACAGCCCACGGTATCGCGTGCAGTTTACTACAATACAGACTGGTGACATTTCAAGCGGCTTTCAAATTCACTAATTTTAGTCACCTTGATTGGTGCCAAATAATCTTGGTTGGTTTTTGAAATATCATCTTTATTAATTGTTATCGCTGCGTTGGATAGAAATCCTTGGCGCCCTCCGTGTGGAGATAACAATAGACTAAAGTAGACGTACTGAATTTTGGCTGCGTGGCAGCGTGGGTTGATATTAAAGGTAATATCATACTTTGGTTTTTATCAAAGAAATACAGATTCATGGGCAAAAATATCAAGACAGATACAGTAACAGTCATCTGTGAAAATTTCAGTCCCATATGGTGCCCACTTTTTGAGAAAACCGTGAAAAAACAGCCACAATATTTCTTAAGTCTGTTCTCTTTTATTTTTGTTCTTTTAAAAGATCAAAAAGATTTTCAATAGTTGTTTTACTCATTTCTGGCGGAGAAATTTTAACGGTAGGTTTCTACCACTACCATCTTCATACACTGAAAGCTATACGTAAATCTGTGAACATTACTGTTTTGGTTTCTTACCAAAGTACGATACTACTGTACCTTTAAGAGCATCTCAATTCACTGTGTGGGTTTATGGTAGCTTTAGCCTTTCATTAAGTTGGCAGAGAAAATGAAATGTTATGCTTCGTTGGCCTACAGTGTCATTAAGGAGGGTTTTCTAGGTATCAGGGGGGAGGTATTTTCATATGACCGTCTTTTAACCTACACGCATGAACTTTGTGTCTCTATAGGTAAGTGTTATATTGCTTTACCTGAAATTACAGCACGAAGAAAGAGCTTACGCTTGGAAAAGCCAATAAGTAAATTCTGAACAAGCAAAAAGTGTCTGTTACATTTAAGTCATTGAAAAGTAGACAAAACAAAATTGACTTCAGAGGGATTTGAACCAGCAACCTCCGGATCTGGAATACTGTACAGATGCAGGGCTGGATTTCTTTAAACACTAAAATTAATCTGAAGATGAGTTGTCAGTATCACCATATTGAATTGTATTGTGACATCACACTTTGCTTAGCAGTTAGGATTAATTCACACTTAAGATCAATCTTAGTGATTCATGAAATCGACCCTAGGTATGGTTTTCCAGAGGTCAATGGTTTAAATCCGGCTCCAGGCTATTTTTCTCTGTTCACGTTGTAATGACTTCAAATTACCGGTAATCAAAACTCACTTTTCATGTGGCAATTTGATGATTATTCTGTAACATTTGTTAGTTTCTTCTGTTGACAGGGTATAAAGTCAAGTGATATTGCAGTCAAGACTTATGAGGGTCGAATAACCACTCTTACTTAAAATAAGTAAGAAACCTCCTTTTCACTTTAATGATGTGCCATGCCTGCCAATTATATTGATGTATTCTTGCCACCAAGAACACTGCTTGAAATTCATATTGGACTCGAACTCAGACTCAGACACAGACTCGGACTTGGATGGCAGAGACTCGGACCCGGGAGGGAAGGACTCGACTACATCACTGGAAAAAGAGATTTCACAACATTTTTCTCTCACACCGTACACAAATCACTGTATCACTACTGGTAAATGAAGAAACACCAAATTCAATCTGGCGCCCTCTTGTGGCAGAAACTTACTACTTTTCTCCAAGCTTGGGTCCTGCCTCTCTTGCAAGCCGACAGACATGCTGTGAACAAACAGAAAAAAAAAACAATCCAGGAGGAGAAATGTTTTGTAATTAAGGATTAATTTCTTTATTCAAGGTACAGTACGTAATTGTGAAAGGTGACAGAACAGCTGTTGTCTGTTCATAATTTGATTTGTCATGGAATAAAAACAAACGCTGCAAAATTTTCAGCTCAATTGATCATTGGAAACAGTAAAACACAGTGAAATACCATTGCAATTGTTACACAAAATTGTGAGGTAATTGCAATCATGAGGTTTTGATCTCGCAGATCTTTTCTGGATAAATACAGCATTTCATGCAGGTAACTTTTAACGGTATGTTTGTATCAGGTCCATCTGATATACCCTGTAAGTTATACGTAAATATGTGAGCATTTCTGTTTTGGTTTGTTACAAATCCTGTACTGTACGTTTAAGGGTAAATTTCTTGGAGTTAGGAGGGCCTGACGCGTTTCGATCCTAGCGGGATCTTTCTCAAAGGCTAAAAGAATAAATGTCATTATTAAATGGATTTTTTGAACTCCGCTTGAAAAGTGCCATAATGAGCAGTTTTTGATTTAACCAATTATGGTGATGGTAAAACAGGCCTGGAATTTGGTTCTGAACGGGGCAAGGCCACTTTTCCATTGCAAGGGGCACTTCCATTGGAAAATCATGTCTAAGCTGGGCACCAAGGCCAAGAACCAGAGCAACTAAGGCCATGGCCTCCGTTTAATTCCAGGCTTGGTAAAACACAGGGAGCATATCTCGATATCAAGACCTGGGTTGACATCCTCTGCATCAGTTTCATTTGATAATAATTGGGATCCTTTATGCCCCATCACACATGTCAAACATCATTACACTACGTCAGTTCATATGGCAACATGAGATGCTGTTATTGAGCAAGACGGGTCAATAATGACGCCCCCGGCCCGAAGCAGCCCACAGGACCTTGCTGAACCAACACCACAAGCTTCGACCAGCACCGAATACTGGCAGAACGACATCTAAATTGAATTGCGACGGACTCGAAGAAGACGACAGACCAACATATCAGCGGCATATCTTTGACCATCTTAGAGATATCCATTTATTCCGGCGGAGCTTCTTTCCGCCCGAGTGCAGAGAAGTGATTTGCGACAAACAGGACACTGAACGGACATGTTTGACATGTTTGAATGACGCTGATTGACAGTCAAGGATAACAAGATAATACAAGACAACAAGACAATCGGATCATAACCCGGCCAAATTTCACGGCTCAGATTTAATACAGTAAGCATAGAATCGCCACTCACCAGTGCAGAAAATTCGACGCTTTCAAGATTCTATTTCAATTTCAGTTGCGCGCGTTCATAGTTTGTATTTTAAACAAAGCATTTCCTATTTACTATAATAGCAGAAATTTAATTATCAAATAGCCACAAGGGTCATTGAAAAGTGAACAAAGTAAAATTTAATGGAGTGGGATTCAAACCAGCTTCTGACTGCCAAATTAACAAAGATAATTTACTACTTGGGACACCACCAACGTAGGGCTGGATGGCTCAGTTGGTAGAGCGCATGTACAGTATTCAGGAGGTCGCTGGTTCAAATCCAGCTCCGGACACGTTTCCATTGTTTACCTTTCAATAGCATAGAATTTTGATGCTTGCCCTGTAAGCGGAGAATGAGGATTTCAAGCATAGAATTCTGCAGTAATAAACAGAGCCATGTAAATGCGCCCAGTGTGGACCTATAAATGGGTGGTATCCTGCGTTAAACCATGTTTGGTAAGCAAACAAATTACCATGCTTAGCCAAATTTGGCTGGGACTGCCTAAGAATTTGACTGTGGCTTAGAGTTACATAATGGTAGCAGCCACAGCCCTTCACATAGGCTCAAGTCATTTACTGTGTACAGTATCAAGCCGTAGCCACATTGAGTCGGACATAAGTACATACCTTGGCTGGGTGATAGGTTCGTCCTCATTATTAGTCACGGTCACCTTGATTGGGTAGTACTCGTTGACCAAACACGGAGGCTGGTGGTCCAACTCGATCTGAATACGGGCAGGCCGCGGCAACACACTGCAGAGAAGTCAACAAAAGGAGGAATAAGTCTCACTGTTATAATTTAGCATCAGGTAGTGATAAAAGCATTATTCCAATGGAAAATAACAATAAGAATGATTGACACTGATTTGTCCACTGTGATATAGGATTTGTATTATCCCACTCCTGACCCCAGTTAGCTTGGTGGTAAAGTTGGTAAAAATTGAAATGAGACACCTACACCAGTCAGCGGCGTATCTAGGGAAAACGGCGCCCGGGGCAAGCGCTGAAATTGCACCCCTGATTCCAACTTCTGATGCAAATGAAAAAAAAAAAAAATCAAACAATTTGAAAGTGGAATCTTTCTTTCTTTGTTCATTGGATTAGATTTCCAGAAGTACATCAGATCAACAGTGCAGCTACTTTTTTCTTTGCACTTTTTGCACCAGCGTGTGGAGTGTCAACTATGCATGAAACACATCGGCCATGCAGCAATTCAAAGCAATTTCAACATAAGCCTGTTGGCTTTGGACGGCTTTGGACGGTGACGGTGTTGACTACAAAGATGGCTTCCAGGGGTCAACATTCTCCGTCAATACTAACATGACTAAGAGCATTTTCTAAATCTCGCCTTCGGCTCAGGCTCCGGCTCCAGATCCATTTTTAAATAACAGATATCAAAAAAGAGGCTTTTGGCTGCGGTTCTGAAGTAGATTCTCTGGTTTGAAAAAGACAACAGAGCTTCAGCTTCAATGAAAAACCATAACTTATATTTTTAGCATATGGATGACAGAGACAGAAACGGAGCCTGAGCCGGAGCCGAGGTTTGGAAAATGTCCTAAGCCAAACAACTCCCAATTTGGAAACTGGATAAAATCAATTTCAATTCAGATTGAGACGGCTTTTTCCAAGTCTCACAACAATTGTGAGGTTTTTTTTAATAAGCAGTACAAAGAGAGCAATAAAAATCCACATTTTGTCAAATTCATAATAAAACTCTTGTTGTTTTAAGGTAAAATCATACTTTGGTTTTTGTCAAAGAAATGCAGATTCATGAGCAAAAATATCAAGAAAGATACAGTATCAGTCATCTGTGAAATTTCCAGTCCCATACGGTGCCCACTTTTTGAGGAAACAGTGAAAAACGGCAACGGTATATTTAAAATCTATTCACCATTATTTTTTTTCACTGGTTTTTCATTTCCCTGGATAAATACAGCATTTCGGGAACAAAAACTTGAATGATGTATTTCTACCATCACCATCTTCATACCCTGAAGTTATAGGTAACTCTGTGACGTTTTCTGTTTCGGTATGCTACCAACGTATAAATAAAAATCAATCAACAGTTTATCCCCATGCACATTCGATCCCAATTTCTTATTTTCAAATTCATTTTATCTGCTATAAATGATTTCTTGTTTTATTCATTTGTCATTTATTTGACGAACAAATCTGTTCTTCTTTGAGTGATCCTCAACATACTGTTCCTTGAAAATAAACACAAAAAAGAAAGAAAAATGATCCGTGAGCAAAGGTTGATTGCCGTAATTTTTGGAAACAATCTAGCTCAGTTGCTAAGGCAACAGTATCATTATATGAATTTCTCCTTGAAAGGGCTTTTATCATTCAGTTTTCTTAGTGGTTTTATGTAAAAGTGATTTCATGTTTATTTAGAAGTGGCATTCACTTAGAGTGATCCCCCATGTACCATTTCTCAGGATTGTAGCATTGTTAATGTTGCGTGTTATATGTAACTTCAAGGGAATCTTGGGATATAACCATAATTGAGTGATTCCATGGCTCCTAACTGGCAAACTGCCAAATGAATGAAGGTCATTGACAATTAGGGCTGGATAGCTCAGTTGGTCCAGCGATGGTACAGTATTCCCAGGGTTTTAGGTTACAAAAATCTATACTGTGTTCGGCCTTCTCTGCTTAAATTTTATATCTATAAATGAACAAATCGAACAAAGATAAGTGACTATCGGGGTCACCACCAACGTAGGGCTGGATGGCTCAGTTGGTAGAGTGCCTGTACGGTATTCAGGATGTCACCGGTTCAAATCCCACTGCAGTCAATTTTTCTTTGTTCACTTTTCAATGACTTAAATTAACAAGTCAATTTTTCTTAAAATCCAGCAGTGAAAAAAAGATCAAAACATTGAAATCTTTACTTTTGCCACATTTTTGTTGAAAAAAATCATGAAAATATTACATTGATTATTTCGAAGGATTTCTACAATAAGAAATCACATAATAAATAGCACTAAATGAAAAAAATATCTTAGGGAACAATTTTCTTTAAAGGCACAATCATATTTTGGTAGCATATGGAAACAGAAATCTTCACAGATTTACCTATAACTTAAAGGGTGTGAAGATGGTGACGGTAGAAACATACCATTAAAATTACTCTGCCTAAAATGCTGTATTTATCAAGAAAAGAGTAAAATCAATGACCAAAAACAATGTTGATCTTTTTAATATAAACAAATTATGGTGAAAAGATTTTTTAAAGAAACTACCATTTTCACTGTTTTCGCAAAAATTGGGCACTGTATGGGACTGAACATTTCACAGACATGACAGATGACTGTTACTGAATCTTCCTTGATATTTTGCCCATTAATCTGTATTTCTTTAACAAAAACCAAAGTCTGATACTACCTTAAAAATACAAGAATTTTATGATGAATTTGACCAAATGTGGATTTGTATTGCTCTTTTTATACTGCTTAAAAAAAAACACCCACAATTGTTGATAAGTATGATATTACCTTTAAATAAAATAAATAAAATAAATAAAACAATAACAATAATGGACATTTATTATGTACCAAAAACCGTAAAAAAAGACACACAAGTTGAGGCATAAGTAAACATTTACAGAAGAAAGCAGAATGATTCATATGGAAGCAGCTGACTCTAAAAAAAGAAAACAGCCGCATTTTCTCTTCGACGGCAGTAAAAAAAACCCAATTAATTCTGATGGCGACCGTAACATTTATGATTTACCAATTCAAATAAAACCTAATACATATTGGGTTTTTCTTATTAACTTATAAATCTCCTGGATGTAATAAACCAGATCCTATGCACTATGCTTTATTATTCGTGACACTGAAGTTGGTTCCAATTTTCACAAGCAAGCAATACTGCTTGTGTTGCTTCAATAGAAGCATCAATTGTCTTCTTTTTTTAGATAATGTGATGACTCTTAGTATTCTTTATGGATGTGTTTTCATTTGTCCTGCTGTCTGGCTCAGATCGTGGCAGATATAGAAGCGGTCCCAGTCCAAGTCACACCCATGAATAGGAGAACTGAGAAATTAACCTGATTAAAAAAAGAAACCGGGGCAATTTGGTGACAATGCCGTTAGAATAAATACGGGCCTTTCCGGGTGGATGTCTGCAACTCTGCAAGCTCTGTGCGTTTTATAAATTCCCCATTCTCATTATCATTAAGGCAAAAAATGCTAAAAACAGGGCAGGCTCCGTTGGTTGCCTAGCAACCACCCAACCAGAGTTGCGTCACAGCCTTCCCCTCTAAACTCTTAAGGTTTTGTAAAGTGTGCTCCTTAAAACAGACACTAAAAAGTCATTAAATAACTGACAAAGCACGCGGTGGACGCATTAATATATTTTTATATGATTTTTTTTTTTCTGGCAATTTTTTTTTTATGAGAAACTTTGCGTTGAAAATACCGGATAATTCAATTACCACGCTTGCGTGACATTTAGCAGACGGACAATTCAAAATGGGGAAGAAGCACAATGGTTTTAAGAAGGTAAAATACTCGGTGGTAACGATGAGCGGAAACAAAGTGGTTTCTGTTGTTGTTTTGCTGCTGTAATGCCTGGCTGGACCGCAATTAACGTTAATTGCAAACCGGCTCCAAGTCATCTAAACGCGAACATCTCCCTCCTACGCCAGTGGTAAATAGGATTACATCTTTGTGCGCTAAGAGTCCAACACAAAAGACGGGAAAGAAAATGAATGAAGCAAACAAAACAACACAGAAAATTGTTATTATTGGGGTACGTCAGATGCAAGCTTTGTGAAGTTGCAAAGACTGACATCAGAGCAAGAGAGGGAATGGAAGAAACCCGTACACTGGTGCTAATATGCTTTTCAACTTCTTGCATTCAATGACGATGACGGGTGATTGAATATGAACGGTTTGCACTGCGGCATGAGCATCAACGGAGCTACCATGGATACAGCCTTCATTAAATGCTCGGCACGGCATTTAAGCCTTCACATCTGCACTCAAGCGTGAGCCAAATGAAGATCTCGCACACTTGAAAGTCTGCATCCCTAGTGTCTGGGGATGCAGCGTTTGCTCGACGTCGTAAAAACAAGTAGAGGGACTTCTACACTCAAAAAAACTGCAGATGTACACGTACTGAGGATATTTTTCCTGTGGCAAATTGACTGCAAGGTTTAGTCGTCTTGTATCTGTCTATGACTCAGTCTGTGCAGAGGTCTACCATCTGTATCTGCCTACATATCTACGAGTGACAACGATAGGATGAAGGAACATTGACAAACTCAGCAAACTTTGGGAAAAAAGAAATGTCGGCCCTTTCTACGGATTGTGATATCTACATTGTAAGTCAAAGGACATCGGGAAAGACAATGGCTTACCAGTGTGTATCACGTCAAACATGACCATTTTGGGCTTACCTTTGCAAACATTCAGCGTTGGTGAGTTAAAAAAAGCCCCTTTTTCTCTCTTTTTTATGTCGAGACCACATGCAGGGAATTAAAGAAAAACTACAATTTTATGTTTGGATTTGATTTAAGGAAACGCCACAGATAAGAAACGCTTTGAAATACGGGATACTTGGCTGTCATATTATGCTATGACTAAAACATCGTGAGTGTAAACCTTCAAATAGTACTGATTTAGGATGACTTGAGGCTTTGCATGGTGACAATTGGTTTGTGGATCGGTTTGCAGAAACACCATGTAAGTTCGTACTTTTGCGCTTCTATTTCGTTGGCACTTCTCGCAATTAAGGTCTCAACTTTTCAACTAGTCTGCTCTAGTCCTCATTTTGTGATTCGATATTTTGTGTCAAATGAACGCCAAAGAAATGAATCCGGTTGGATGTACAATGGATCTGATTGGGTTTGGAGGGTGAGACAGGATTCGAACCAGTGACCTACGAACAGATAATCACTTTCATCATGTCTCAATTAAACAAGATAATTGATATAACTATAGGATGCATAGCTCTTCTGGTCGGAATACCGGGAAATCTGATGGTGCTGTTGGTGTACTGGTCCAAGCCCGTTAAGACCAGCACCCATATTCTGATCAGCGCTCTGGCGGTGCTGGATGTGACCACCTGCGCTTTGGTGTCATTCTCTCTCTTGGTAGATTTCCTCCATGAGGAGAGTTCGGCCAGGACCTACTTTGAGTGCATTGAGGTGTTGCACCTGCTTGGAGCGTTTGTTACCACCTGCATCGCTTTTGACCGCTTCGATGCGATCTGTCGCCCCCATCGACGCCTCATGAACACCTCCAGGGCCAAACGTTTGGTCGTCATCGGCTCTAGCATCATCGTCGTGGTGTCAGCCCCCTTCTTCAGCTTGAAAATTATCGAGTTCTTCTCGGACCTCATCACTGAGTGCATCGAAGTTGTGATCTTTGCCATCTTCCTCCCGTGCATCCTCTGGACCGGGTACTTCATTGCCGTGGTCGTGTTCTACGTCAAGATTTACAGAGTGATTAAGACGAGGAGAAGAGTTGGAGTGGCATCTACTCAACCTCTACCATCAGAGAGCACAATGCAGGCTGAAGGAGGGAACGATGAGATCCAGGCAAGTCCCGACAAGGTGAATGGAAATACCAGGCAGCTGACATCAACACCGACTCTAAGACCCTCTCAGGGCAAATCTTGTAGCAAGGTTTCTCCGGAAAGTGGCCCACCAGAAATTGATGTAAGCGTCATCATCAATAGAAAAAATGGTTTAGACACTCTGGTGTTAGAGACTGTGGCATCTGGAACAAGTGCCGACCTAGGGAAGAGAGGGTGTACCGACCGAGATACAAGCAGAGAACAAATGTCGTCTTCACGGGAGGAAAACGAGACACAACCCTCAACGAGCGGGCAGAGTCTGAGGCTCGGAGACACTCACAGCAAGCAGACTAGCTCTCCGGGAAAACCACAGCAATGTCAGACAAATGGTGGACCCTCAGGTGGTGAAGACGACCAAATTCAAAAAGAGAATCAGTCGCAGCCTCCGCAAGACCCTGCTGGAAATGACGCCGATATCAACCCTCAACGACGTGACAATCCGAAAGAGATCAACTGGAAGGATACGGCGGACAAGGCAACCGCGTACACCCGGCAGAATCGCAGAGATAAGCCTCAGCGGATATCTCGTGTCAAGATGAAGACGACGTTGATGCTGATCCTATCCACTGCTTGTCTCTTCAGCACGTGGATCCCCTTCCTGTTCATCATGACCTGGCTGGATATGAATCGATGTCACGGTGAGGCAAACCCGTCGGAGATCTTGCTGGAGAGAGAGATACTTATCCCACTCATCCTCATCAATAACATGTCCAATCCGCTCATCTACAGCTCCGCCAATAACAATTTCCGCAAGAGCTGCATCAGCGAGCTCAAAAAGATGAAAGACAAGTGTTGTACTTGCCATGCGTAGCATAAACCGATCACGTTTGTCGTTCAAGAGACAATTTCATCTGACTTTCTATACCTTGAATGACAATTCATTTTGTTTTTTCATCTAATTTTCAATCATTTTCATCAATTATGCAAATTAGGCTTGCCCTTCACTGACGCATGCATGTTTAAATTCTTTTCAATTTTCAATGTAATTCTAAGTTTTGCTCATCAAGATTGTCCTCAGCAAATATTTTTCATAGTGCTGATGTCAATTCAATATACAACGATTGACTGATATGAATTCCAATATTATTCAGTGCATCAGTTGAATCAGTAAAAGGCTTAAATCATTTGATCAGAATCGGTTTTTTTTAATTGGGAGTAGTACAATACAGCAAAAAACATCAGCAATCTTGTGTTATTTTCTACAGTACCAGGTGCATGCGTCAAACGTACACCATCGTTGTCAGCCACTGCGGCCTGAGGCTTCCTAAGTATGAAGTAGCCGTGGTCAGTGCATATGATTATGATGTCACAAATGCATTCTTGAAAACTTGTTCCGCATATCGGAAGGAAATGCGATTTTTTTTTTTCACAATATTTGCCAAATGTAAATGTTCATATTGAATGATTATAATATAAAATTTGGAGACTTTGTTTCTTTCGTTTCTTAGAAAACCTACTAAACTGTTATTTGAACATAGAATACAGACCCCCTTTAAAGGTACAGTACAGGATTGGTAACACACCCAAACAGAAATGTTCACAGATTTAGGGTATGAAGATGGTGCTGGTAGAAACATACCATGAAAATATTTCCGCCTGAAATGGTGTATTTATCCAGAAAGAGTTAAACCAATAACCAAAAACATTTTTTATCTTGGCAAGGTAAAAAATCCTTGTTTATGTTTTATAAGAACAATTGAGTCAGGTATTCACTATTTTCTCATGACTCAGATGTGCTATTTACCTCCATCATTTAATGTACATGCTGGATCAGACAAAGTGTGGGTGCTTTTCTGTGACCTTTACCAATCATGTATTATACCTTTAAGATGTTAATGTTATCTTTTATTTTTTATTCTGCGTGTATTTTCAATGATCCTTGGGATATAGTGATTGAGATATAGAGTGGTTTCATGGCTTCTGACTGCCAAATGAACAAAGACAATTTACTACTAGGGGCACCACAAACATAGGGCTGGGTAGCTTAGTAAGAGCGCCAGTACAGAATGGCCGGCTTTGCTCTTAAGCCCCGCCCACCTTAATAGCAACGCCACATGTTTTACATACCGCATGTGAACGAGTTTAGGTAATGGACGACAATGACTCCAATTGGTCAATGCGCACAGTTTGATTGACAGGCCGAAGGGTCCATTCCGGTGGTCGCTGGTTCTAATCCCGTTCCAGTTTAATTTTTCTTTGCACACTTTTCAATGACTTAAAATTCATCCATTCAATTTCCCTTGTGATTTTTTGATGATTATTCCTTTATCTTACTTGAATTTTTAGTTAGATTTAGTTGTGTTCATACTCCTTCACCATCAAATGATTAATTATGCTTAACTGAAGTAATTAAAATTAAAAATGTCTCACAATGAAGTAAGAGAATAGCATGATGAAACTGCATTTCCATCACGTTACATGCAAAAAGTAAAATTCTGCAAGCATGGTACTAGTCTAGCTGGTGGACCATGTGTACTAGTAAACAGAAAGTCTTAGGTTCGAGTCCCATCTGAGTAACACTTGTGAATATTCCTTAAGTGCAGCTGAAGATGCTACAGGTGAATTACAGACAAAGGGCAAAGTCTTAGGGCCTTGAGGCTAGGCTTGGGACTTATTGCGCTACCATCATGAATCCCATAAAACGAAATGAAGGGATTGGGTCACATGATGAAGCAGAAGAAAGGCTCGAGCTTCGCCATGTATCTCAAGCCCTTTATCTCATTTAGTACGCAAAATGGAGGCATCAAAATGAATGTCATGCCTAGCCTCAAGCCTAATTTCAAGCCATTTGAAGCCCATAAAACGAAATGAAGGGATTGGGTCACATGATGAAGCAGAAGAAAGGCTCCAGCTTTGCCATGTATCTCAAGCCCTTCATTTCATTTAGTACGCAAAATGGAGGCATCAAAATGAATGACATGCCTAGCCTCAAGCCTAATTTCGTAAAGGCACATTGTCTGCAACTTTGGCCAAATTTAGGATCTGATGTTGGAGGGAAATGGGTTCAAAATCAAAAGATTTGTGTCCCAATATCCAACCTATTTGTGTTTTTATTTCTTCTTTTTGAATTTATGTCTTTGAATTTATTTATTTCGCTTCTAGACACCATAAAGAAAGTAGTTAGTATGATTAAATAAACACCACGCCCACTGAGGTCCCATTAGCCCCTCCCCAATAAATTGGGCAATTTCAATCTACAATTATTATCTGATTGTATGATGGGGAAAAAAAAACCACAAAAATCTGGCAATCCATTCCTTTAATCCTGAAGGAACGCTCGTTACTCATGACTAAATGGCCGTGGAGAAATACCGTGCAGTCAACTGGCAAAAACCCTGGGTACCCAGGAAGAAGCAATGACATGCCAAGGGCATGCTGGCCGGAACGATCAATGCACATACCGCATTAGTGCGCTGGCAATTGTGTTTTTCTAGGTGTTCGTGATTATTACACAAAAGCTTTGATAATTTCAATGTCGACTAAACCATTTCAAACCTTAATGGTATTGTCATCTTCTATAAAGTCGGAATAAATCACTCGTAATGCTAATGCTGCCCTGCAAACATATTCATATTATTTAGTATTTTGTAAGAAAATATTTACCCAGTGCGTTTTACAGCATCCTTTATTCCTTCTTACCAATAAAAAATACTGATGAAATATTTCCTCAAATCTCTGAGTCCAGCATTATTATTTGATTTGGTTCCAATAGAGAATAACCTCGGCTGAGATCCCGTGTACCTCAAATTATGCAACTTCTTGTTTAAAGGTAATATCATACTTTGGTTTTTATCAAAGAAATGCAGATTCACAGGCATAAATATCAAGGAAGATAGAGTAACAGTCATCTGTGAAATTTTCAGTCCCGTACAGTGCACACTTTTTGAGAAAACAGTGAAAAACGGCCACAGTATTTAAACAAATCTTTTCACCGTTATTTTTTATCTTTAAAAGATCAAAATTGCTTTTGGTCATTAGTTTTACTCTTTTCTGGATAAATACAGCATTTCAGGCAGTAAGATTTTAACAGTATGTTTCTACCATCACCATCTTTATCTTTAAAAGATCAAAATTGTAAGATTTACCTGTAAGTTATAGGTAAATCTGTGGAGATTTTTCTTTCGGTATGCTACCAAAGTATGATAGGCCTTTAAACATTAACACAAATAATTATTGCATCCTTTGAATGGAACATTTCATCTTTCAACTCATGGAAATATTTTTACCATTGCTCTCATAAACATTCATTATTTGTTTTACATAAAACCGTCTAGTAATTCGGCAATTTCCTCGTCATTCAGCGATGCATAATTTCTTCAACCCGCCGCCATTCATTGGCAAAACACAGGCCCTCTGTTGACCAATTACATATTGAAGTCCCTTGTGTGCAATGGAACAAACTGAATGAAACAAAAAATGCACGACGAATGGAACCAATTTCAACGTAAGCCATGAATAAGTATACAAATAATGAATGTTTATGAGTGGAATGGTAAAAATGATTTCATGAGGTGGCAGATGGCCTGTTCCATTTCACGAGGCGAAGCCGAGTGGAAGGGAACAGTCCATCTGTCACCGAATGAAATTATTTTTTTCATTCTACGAATGTGAAACATTCATTATTTGTTTTATATAACATCTAAGTAGATCTTTGTCATTTGATTTTGATTGGAGGATAACATTTTAAGAGTTAGCGAGACAAAAAAAGCTTAAAATCTTGGCAAACTATATCCTCTTATTACAGTAACGCGCGTTGCACACCAACGTGTACGCGTGCACGCAGTGACAAATAAATGCGTGCAATGGTACAAATCGGATGGAACCAAAAATGCACGGTGGATGGAACAAATTTCAACGCTTGTGACGTAAGCCATGAATTGGTCTATTTATCAAATATCATGTGACATACAATCCTCCAATCAAATAACAAGGATCTACTAAGGTGTTATTTCAAATATTTGGAAATTATTGGTGTTCACAGGGAAGGCTTGAAGTCAATTCATTATTGACACACGATATTTTGCCTCTTCAAAAGTCTCTGAAATCTCATTGATGAATTTGAGTTATCCAAGGTTGAATTAAATGTTAAAGGTACAGTACATGATTGGTAACATACCCAAACGAAAATGTTCACAGATTTACCTATAACTTACATGATATGAAGATGGTTCTGGTAGAAACATACCGTTAAAATATTTCTGCCTGAAATGCTGTATTTATCCAGAAATTACTCAAACAACAACCGAAAACAGTTTTGATCTCGGGGTAAGATCAAAACCATTCTTTATGTTTTTATAAGATAAATTGAGTCAGGTTTTTGCTATTTTCTCGTGACTCAGATGTCTGACTGAGCTCAAATTTTCACAGGTTTATCATTTTATGTACAATGCTGACGGGCGAGCATTCCAAGTTACTGCTCCAAGAACATGGAACAATCTTCCCAACTCTATAAAGAATGCGGTATCTCTGAATGTATTCAAGAAAGATAAAAAAAAAACATCTTTTCCGCTAACGCCAACTGCCAGCATTGGTCTCTTCATTGGTATTTTCATTGTTTTTCTTTAATTTTTCATTTGCATTTATATGTTTCGTTTCAATGTAACTACTTTTTCTTCTATATGTAATGCGCTTTGTATCTTGTTAGAAAAGGCGCTATATAAATGTTTTTATTATTATTATTATTAGACTACGGTAAGTGTGGGTGCTGTTCTGTGACCTTTACCAACCAATCTCAGCTTTAATAGCAATGAAGAAGGGAAAACAAAACACCCCCGACAAACAAGCCAAAAAAAAAATAAATAAACAAATAAACAATAAATGACACAAACAAACAAACAAACACCCCAACAAACAAATAAAGAATAAATGATATAAACAAACAAACAAACAAACAGACATTTCCATCCACAGATGCCTCACCTCGTGGTCTGCAGAATGTCAATCCTCTCCCAGACCAGCTGGTCAGCTTGGGGCTCGCCTCTCGTATGAGTCACCACCTCTTGAATATTCATGAGAGAAGCAGCATCGGCCCCGCCCCCTTGCCAGTAGAGCAGAGCGCACGGTGAGCTGGCCTCATCCCCCAGTGACAGACACACAGAGGAGATCTAAAAGAGAAGGAGTTTAAGTGGTGTCCGTGACTAAAAGTCAATTTCTCACAGAACCTGCCGACGCCATGAAATCTTGACAAGAATCCCGAGGCGAGGAGGGAAAAAAACAACCAACCATTGAAGGGAGGAAGATAAACATAACTTAAAGAGACGTGACCTTGCTTTTGAAATGAAAAGATAAACATCTCCTTGGCGATGGTTACCACGGCGCTCAATCTGACAATGATAATTTGCTCGATTCGCCCGAATTTCTCAAATAAAATCCCCCATTAAATAAACCAACGGGATAATTTGTCTGCTCGTAACAATAACGCAAAGATGTATTAGACATATTAAATTTGTTTTTGAATGCTCAGAAAATATATAAATTGAATTCGAATTTTTAAGCTCCTCCAAAATTCAAATACCGGTAGACAGCAATCATTATTAGATACAATTTAAGATCAGCCTGGATAGATCTTTACTTAAAGGTAGTATCATAGTTTGGAAGTATACTGAAACAGAAATCTTCACAGATTTAACTTTTATTTACAGGGTATAAAGATGGTGATGGTAGAAACAAACTGTTAAAATATTTCTGCCTGAAATGCTGTAGTTATCCAGAAAAGAGTAAAACCAATGACAAAAAACAATTCGGATCTTTGAAAGATCAAAAATCCAGTGAAAAGATTTCTTAAAATATTGTGGGCATTTTTCACTGTTTTTCAAAAAGTGGGCACAGTATAGGACTGGAAATTTCACAGATGACATTTAAGCACTGTATCTTTCTTGATTTTTTTGCCCATAAATCTGCATTTCTTGGACAAAAACCAAAGTATGATATTACCCTTTAAGTTAATTTGTAGCTTGAAAAACTCTATAGGGGGCCTTCCAAGCTGTGCATGAAATATCGGACACGGCATAAATACAGCACTAATGGGACAACGTTAGGCGTAGAATGAACAAACTCCAAAGACATTTATGCATTTTTACCACATCAATATCTTCAATAGGCCTTTTAAGTCACTTAAACACTGAACTGAAGACCAACGATTAATTCCGACCAATTTCTCTTGGTTTGAGCTTCAGTGAACCAACTGACCAACGTCATGTGAACAAATTTGTATTTCAGTCAAGGACAGAAATTATCAATATAGCGAGTGAAAATCTGGATTCCTTTTCAAAAACACTCTCTTCTGGCAAAATTTGTTAAAGGTAATATCATACTTCGGTTTTTGTCAAAGAAATACAGTTTCATGGGCAAAAATATCAAGGAAGATATAGACAGTCATCTGTGAAAATTTCAGTCCCATTTGGTGCCCACTTATTGAGAAAACAGTGAAAAACAGCCACAGTGTCTTTTCTCTTTTATTTTTGATCTTTTAAAAGATGAAAAAGATTTTCGGTCGTTTTACTACTTTCTGGATAAATACACTATTTCAGCTGGAAATATTGTAACGGTATGTTTCTACCACCACCATCTTCGTACCCTGTAAGTTATACGTAAATCTGTGAACATTTCTGTTTTGGTTTCTTACCAAAGTATGATACAACCTTTAAGTTTGGGGCACAAAAATTGCTGTGAATGTTGAAAGTCACCGATCATGCAAACAAGACAAACCATACAATCAGTGGCTCAGTGACTGATTCAAATTTGTCTGTTGGTGAGCTTGGGGGTTGAGCTGGTAGGGCACCTGAACAGACAAGCAAGGATCATGGGTTCAAATCCACAGAAAGAGGGCCTGTAAACTGCATTTTTGTTTTCCAAAAGGGTACTCAAAAGTACTGGGTATACACTAGTGCTTAATTTATAAGGCAGAAATTATTTGCTTACATTTGAAATTACATACCGAGGGTACTAATCAACCCAGAGTTCATATTTTAACCTCTGGCACAAAATGATCAAATCTTCTCATTTTAAATCCTCCAACATCCGGGTCCTTTCTCACCTCAAGTTTCCGTCCGACGTCTTCCGGTAAGATGGCAAACTTGAAGCGATGCAGTTTGACTTTGCCCGGCATGAGATACAAGTTGCCATGGGTGTCGGCATCGGTTACGGGGGCCACGCCCTCTGCGTTGGTCAGAGGTCGGCCGTCGGTGACCGTGCACTGCGCGTTGTAGGCAGAGTTGCTCAGCTGCAAGGCTAGCTTGGAGAACTGGATCGGGAATTGGCAGGAGGATCTGGGAAAGTGAGAGAAAGGAAAGATGGAAATAAGACCCTGTGACCATGAGGATGAAAGAAGCTTCTTTCTTTGAGGTCATTTGTATTGCGTGGATGGTTCGTGGCTAAGCCATTAAACAAACGCTTTACACATTCCCCTGAGGACGACCAGAGCACACTGATCCAAACGTCAAGAACTTAATCTCATCAGTCCTTCTCAGGACCACACACCTTCCAAAACAAAGTTATACATAGTGTCTCTGCAAGTCTTACTCATTCTAGTCTCTCCACCATGCAAAACTTCAAATCCTACTTAAACGCTGTACAATCAGGTTTTAGAGATCACCGTGATCACTGGCATATCTGAAGGGGGGGAGGAGAATACATGACCCAGGGGGTCTTGGGGGGTTGCGAAAAAAATGCTAAGGCAAACATTATTGGAATTGAAAATTGTTGTAATTATTGACAATCTAATCCAATGAACAAAGAATGAAAGATTCCAATTTCAAATTGGCTGATTTTTTTTTCATTGACATCAGAAGTTGAACAATTTAAGTGCATGCCCCTGGTGCTGTTTTCCCTAGATACGCAACTGCACTGACCATGACTGAGATGTTCACATCCCAAAGGATTTGGCTTTCCCCCTTGGCCCTCTAGCTCTCCGTTCTGCAAAGCCGGTCTGTTATTTTCATTTTGTTGACATCCTGTTTAACCCAAACAACAACTATAGATCAGTCGCCATATACGACTGGCTTGACAGCAGATCAGGACGATTAACGTAAGCTGACTACAATGAAGAAGCTTGTTACCATGGAGGAAGTAAGCGAGTAAACAGCTTACAGACATAAGCCGCTTAGAATGATAAGAGGTGAACTTAAAGGGTTCCTGTCATTGATATTTCTTGTTTTTGCCTTTTAATGGAGAATTCATGAACAGAGAAATGCCACGTCTTATTTCAATATCTGATCAGCATTTGGTAGTCCTGCAAATAAATTTGCAATATAGTGCTCTTTTCATGTGTTCATGCACAGAATCCACAACGAAATGAAAGCAATGAAAAAATAAATTAACATTTGGAGCGTCAACATTTGGCGGAATTTACGCTATACAAAAACTATTCATTATTATTATTATTGTTGTAAATACTCTTTTATAGATATGGATTTATTTATCTGTACATTTACTTGTTTGTCTGTTGGCTGTCCGAGTGTTTGTTTGTGTGTTTGTGCTTGTTTGTTCATTATGTTAATAACCATCCTGTAATTGGCGATTTGTATTCCTGTTGGTCTTGGTTAATAAATAAATACAACATTAATTTTTAATAGACGTAAAAACTACTGCAAACTGCTCATCAGCCAAAATAATGACCTGAATTTATAAAATGCTTAGATTTAGGAGGACCTGACGCATTTTGATCCTACAGGATCTTTATCAAAGGCTAAATATATAAAGCCTTCAGTAAAAAATCCTGCCGAGATCGAAAAATTTCAGGCACTCCTAACTCCAAGCATTTAATCATTATTATTAAAAATTGAAAAATAAACCTTGACCTATAGGAACAGTTTGACAAATGAAATGCTCTACCAGAGGACTGAAAGTGTTCTTTCGAAAAAGAAAAAAAAATGGGAAGATAAGGACTTTCACAAAACTCAAATTAAAATAAACATCAAATCAGATGTCTGTTATTTTGATGACATCATGGGTTTAGCTTATGAATATGGAAATTCTAATTTGCATACAAACTTGTGAATACACCTTGAAACATCTGTAATAAGTGGGTGAAATAACCCAACCTATACAACAATATTTATATTGCATGCATTTAAAGGTATACTTTGGTAGTAATACCAAAAACAGAAAACTTCACAGATTTACCTATAACTTACAGGGTATTTCTGCCTGAAATGCTATATTTAGCCAGAAATAAGTAAAATACCGCAGTTTCAGTTATCAGTTTTGATCTCCAAAATCAAAAGCTCACTCTAACAATATCCTCACAATTTTGCATAACAACTGCAACGTTTCTGGCTGTTTTCTAATGATTGATTGAGCTGAAAACTTCATAGATTTGTTTTTATTTCATGACAAATCAAATTATGAACAAACCACAGCTGTTCTATCAACTTTACCAAAGTATGATAGTACCTCTCAAAGATTCTTTCCAAATTCATCAAATTAAAATAAAAATTAAATTAAAATGGACACCATCAGCTCACCTCAGACACACTTCTAAGTTGACCATTTCGTCGGCGGCAAACCGTTGACTCGTGAAGCGTGCCTTGCACTCGACGAACGGGACAAGGTTACGCAACTCCACCTTGAATGCCTTGAGGGCGCTCTGCGGGGTGCAAGTAGTCTTCCAGAGCTGCTTGGCTTGATCGACGGCATCAGGAGCACAGCCGGGCTCTGGCTCGGGTGAATTATTCTTCAAAATATAACCAAATATAAAATTAATGATTACAGCCGCAAAACCGCATACTATTTGAGTGATCCCCGGCCATGTTTACTGTTTTTTAGGTTGTAGCATTGCTGCGAGTATCGATGAAATGATCCTTGGGGTATGGCGGTGTGTGAGTGGTTTCATGGCTTCTGACCGCCAAACGAACAAAGATATTTGACTACTAGTATTAGGAACACCACCAACGTAGGGCTGGATAGCTCAGATAGTAAGAGTGCCAGTACAGTATTCCAGAGGTTGCTGGTTCGAATCCCACTCCAGTAAATTTTTCATTGTTCAATTTTCAAATATAAAATTTAATTAAGTCTACAACCAAGCAATGGACTGTATGAATTATACTCAAAAGCTTTGCATTGTTTTAGACTAATAAAATCATGCGCTGGCTCAGGTGGGATTCGAACCCACGACCTCCTGGTATGGCATCTGAACTAGTAAGCAGGACGGAGGTCGTGGGTTTGAATCCCACCTGAGCCAGCGCATGATTTTATTCATGTGCACTCAACAAGCACTGAGTATACAGTGCTCATCCACGTCGGTGAAGGGCAAGCCTAATTTGCATATTATACAAAAGGTGCATTCGTTTAGCTCCCCCGGGTCGACACCAGTCAACCTCGTCCCCATTCTCTCGCTTGTTTTGTGCAGTAAAACACGACCATTCCCAGTAAGGGCTGACCTGTGTTAGCTAAACGAATGCACCTACAACTTTTGCGAAGACAAGGTTTTGGAGAAGGGTTTTGGACAAAAAAAATTAAAAGCTTTAATCAGGAAAGCTTTGTGCAGATGTCTACGGCAAAATCATCCAACACCCCTTCCTTTGGTATTAAAAATGACTATTATTTCTATAGATGTCATTATTCCAACCATTAAGAGGCACATAAGCTTCTTATAACATGAGAGGATAGTCATCTTTGATTTCAAGACATTTAGCAGCAGGCGGATATCTTACCGATAAGACTCTGATGAGATTCATCTGTACTCTGGTCCTCTCCTCGGGACTACTCTGGGAATCTGACGGACGATTTCCGGTCAAGGTTTAAAGGTAGTATCATACTTTGGTAGGAAACCAAAACGGAAATCTTCACAGATTTACGTATAACTTACAGGGTATGAAGATGGTGATGATAGAAACATACCGTTAAAATTCTTCCGCCTGAAATGCATTTATCCAGGAAATAGTAAAACCAATTGACCAAAAACAATTTTGATCTTCGAAAGATCAAAATAAACGTGAAAAAATTGAAAAATAAAGTGGGTGTTTTTCACTGTTTTCTCAAAAAGTGGGCACCGTATCGGACTGGGAATTTCACAGATGACTGTTACTGTATCTCAGTTTCTTTATGTTTTTACCCATGAATCCGCATTTCTTTGACAAAAACCTAAGTATGAAATTACCATCTCCATTTCAAATCAAATTACAAATAGTGGATACTTGGATAAAAACAATCATAATGTTTGGGAAAATTTAAATCGAGGCATTCGCCAAAAGCCTACGCTTGAAGTACATGTAGGCGTGCACAGACAGAGAGTCAACGACAACGAACGAGCAGAGTAAACTGAATGACAACATAATAACCATTAAATATGATGGTTACCAACTGAACAAAGATAACTGACAATATAGGACATTGTCAACATATGGGCCTGGATAGCTCAGTTGGTAGAGCACCGGTACGGTATCCTTAAGGTCGCTGGTTCGAAACTTTGTTTTTTCAATAACACAATAAGAAAAACAGAAGACTCTATGTCAACCAAATTTGGTTTTAAAATGTTAAAGATGAGACTTAAACCAATAACTAAATAATTATTGATTTTTTGGAATTATGCAAATAATAACTATAAAATTAGTATGAAATGGGTGAGAATGGTTGGACATTAAAACATAATAGTTACAAAAATATAGTAAAGTACGTTAAAAAATTGGGGGAAATGACTGCTCATAATATAATGACATTATTGTCTACATCACTTTTATCAAAACAGTCTATAATCCAATCAAACCACAAATATTTCATTATACTTATTCCTCCGGCTCAACAAACCAATTATACCATAGAGTGCTAGGACTATTAGAGGAATAAGTAGCAGGTGCATTGAAGGTTCATAAGGGTTAATGATTAAATTTTCCTGAACATTTAAACAAATGAAAAAGTAAAAAAATAAACCACCGGGTTTGTATTTTTTTGAAAGGGATACATCTTCCTAGAAGTTCCAGACATATTGTGACGTATTCCTCCACGCTAGCAACAAGATACGCACACCTGGTCCAAAACAAAGAATAAATAAATAAATTTAAAATGTTCAATCAAATTTGTCCAATAAATAGACTTGAAGCTATGCATGGTGGAAGTACTAAAAGAAAATAGGTTTGTGGTGACACCATGTTATCTCTTCTGTTGAGAGTGTGTGGTTCTGAGACGATCCAGTTGTATTATCTCGATGCTCCAAACAGTGTGCTCTGTTCGTCCTCAAATTTTCTCCCCAAAGTCTACCTTGTGCCATTATGTGCAGATGTTGTTTTTGTAATCATTTTTTATGGAGGTCGCCAAGCACAGGCCCCAGAAGGCCACTCAAGGTGAGGGCTAAATGATAATAGAAGGGAAGAACTAAGAGCCTAGGATGACAAAAGATGAATGTTTATGTAAGGTTTGAACTGAGACAAGTCACAAGTAAGGGGGAAACAGGTTGCAGGTAAAGAGTTCCATATAGTGCAGCAGCGCGAGGACAGTTTAGAGTACCGCACAATATTGGCTTTAGGTACCCTAACTGCATATGGCTGCAAACATGTAGAGAAACGAGGGATACGTGCCTCATCAGAGGCAAAGCAACGACATTGGAGTTTGTTTGGTTTGTTAATTCACTGCAATCTGGTCGTCATTGTCATCTCTTCCCTCTAGTTTTTGTCCTCTTTCTTTTCATGCCCTCAGCTCCTCAAAATAGATTTTCCAGGTAGATGACGCTTTATAAATCCTTGTTATTCTTACTACGCTGATTGTTATTATTATTAATGGTACAAGCATGTTTTTTGAAAGATTCTTCGTATTTGTGATCTGATATACATGCAACTGAGTTGGATGCAGTGTAATCATGTTTAAAAGTCATGGTCAAAGATTTTATCTCTGGGAGCGGTATACCTCCACAACGCAGAATGCTATGATATCTGATTAACACAACGTAGGGCACATATTTATGTTTCGACCTACATGGCCATCAGATTGATGATGTCTAAGGCTCTGCAAAGGTCAGAACATTCCGTTCAAGCTACCTTACCTCAGTGAGGTGCCTAGGATGGATGTTAGCAGAGGCCACCATCTCTCCAGCCGGTAATCCCAAGTCACCCGGCCTAGGAGTCTGGAGAAACAAAAATAGTTCGAACAGTCACTGCAAGTTACTACCTAGGCCCTTTTCCAAACCTCGGCTCCGGCTCAGGCTCCGGCTCCAGCTCCATTTCTTGAGTCAATTTTAAAATAACGGGTATCGAAATAGAGACTTTTGGCTGTGGTTCGGAAGTAGATTCTCTGGTTTGAAAGGGAAAACGGAGCTTCAGCTTCAATGAAAACCCACAACCTCTATTTTCAGCATATGGATGACGGAGCCGGAGCCGGAGCCGAGGTTTGGAAAAGGGCCCTAGTACCCTGCAAACATGCTGCAAAATGCTCACAGAAAAAATAATAACCTAAAATACAGGGTGTCCCAAAAAAAACCCGTAACACTTTGTGTCGGAACTATTATATAAAAATTAAACTGTTTATCACTTCACGATTCAGATATGTTATACAGCAATGTCTTGGCTATCACCATGTAGAATTTGCGCAAAATTTGACTGAAATTGAAGGAAAAATTAAGACTGAGTTACCCAACCTCAAAACCCGATTTTCATCTTTCTTTCATACACATTATGTGTGTATTGACTACTAGGCATGTTATCCTTGAAAATTTATTTTTAAGGAGTACTCTTTCAATAGCGTTCCACACTAATGACGTCACACCACGCGCAACGCACACACATACTTCCACTCAGCACACGTTTGCATGGCCACGTAGCAATGTTTGTCTGAAGTTCGGTGCTATTTTTAGCGCAAGTGCGCAGCGCTATTGGTCATATATTTCAGCCCCAATATGCTTAAATTTTACATGGTGCTGTATCACATATCTGAATCTTGAAGTGATACACAGTTTAATTTTAACATAATGGGTCCCGACAGTGTTGACTTTTTTCTGGGACACCCCGTATATAAAATGCTTGAGGTTAGGAGAGCCTAATGCATTTCGATCTTAGCAGGATCCTGTTGTAATTTAGCCTTCGATAAGATCCTGCTAGGATCGAAACGTGTCAGGCCCTCCTCACTCCAAGTAAAATATGGATCTTGATTGTTTGTGCAGCATTACACATGGCCCTGATAAAGACTGTGCTGGCGTAAGAACTTTGTCAATTTGGCACACTGACAAGAAACAGTGCAGGGTTGTTCATGGGTTGCTCATTGCCAGTACAATATTCTGGTGGTTGCAAGTTCGAATCCTGCTTATTTCAGTTTTCTTTGATCACCATTTAATACACATGATTCAAATTGACTCAGTCAATTCCCTTTGTGTATCATTCCATGATTTCAAACTAAAAATGCAGAGCAAAGTTTTGAGGGTTGACAAATTTCAGACTTTTGTCTTGAATACTGGCTTAGAGAAAGACTTACGTGAGTGCTTTGCTATAGTCCTTAGCATGGTAGTATTCCTCGCCCATTTGCACCACTGCAACGGAGTAAAGAAAGGTCAAAGGTCAAAGGTCAGGTCAAGCAAGATGCCCACGATGACCAATTTGAACAAGACGATCAAAATTGTGGACTCATTCAAGCCAGACACTTTGGCGCCAATATCTTCTCCCTTGACATATTTGAAACATTTTCTTTCAATTATTATTTTTTTTTTAACCCCGGTGCCCTTATTTCACTCCTTTAAGTTCACAGCCTTCATTGCCATGGTTTTGACCTTGCTTAATGGAAATACACCTGACGTACACATTCAATTTGCTAATGGATGATGCCGCCGCTCACTCTGGTAAAAACAACATGCCCTTGAAGAAATGAAGAGCCTGGCTACTGCATCAAAATATCAACATAAGAAGAGACACGTGAGCTGTGCTTTTAAAGGTGCTATCATACTTTGGTTTTTGTCAAAGAAATGCAGATTCATGGGCAAAAATATCAAGGAAGATACAGTAAAAGTCATCTGGGAAATTCCCTGTCCCATACGGTGCCCAATTTTTGAGAAAACAGTATGCAAATTAGGCTTGCCCTTCACCGACATGGATGAGCACTGTATACTCGGTGCTTGTGAGAGCACGTGAGAAAAAATCACATGCTTGCTCAGGTGGGATTCGAACCCACGACCTCCTGCTTACTAGTGCAGATGCCTTACCTGCTAGGCCACCGAGCTAGCTGGGGTTTGCAGGGTGAATTGAATCCAATATCACGGCGGGTACCGCAGTAAATCATGAATATTAAATGGTTTGGTCATTTAATATTCATGAGAAAAACAGTGAAAAACGCCCACGGGATTTCTTTAAAGGTAGTATCATACTTTGGTAGCATAGCAAAACAGAAATTGTCATAACTATAACTTAGAAGGTATAAAGATGGTGATGGTCACAACATACCGTTCAATTTTTTCTGCCTGAAATGCTGTATTTAACCATTAAAGAGTAAAACCAGTGACCAAAATTATTTTTGATCTTTTAAAGATAAAAAATAAAAGAGAAAAGACTTAAGAAATACTGTGGCCGTTTTTCACTGTTTTCTCAAAAAGTGGGCACCGTATGGGACTGAAATTTTCACAGATGACTGTTACTGTATCTTCCTTGATATTTTTGCCCATGAATCTGTATTTCTTTGAAAAAAACCAAAGTATGATATTACCTTTAAACCTTTCACCGTTATTTTTTATCTTTTAAAGATCAAAAATATTTTCAGTTGTTGCTTTTACAAATTTCTGGTTAAATACAGCATTTCAGGCGGAAGAATTTTAAAGATATGTTTCTACCATCACCATCTTTATACCCTGTAAGTTATAGGTAAATCAGTGAAGAATTCTGTTTCAGTATGCTACCAAAGTATGATACTACCTTTAAGCATTTCTTCTCCCAGATTTTTTCCTGATACGAGTGGGCATTATACTGTACCAAAATGAAAATGTAACTCACTATGAAACGTTCAATAATAATTAATATTATTATGAACTGATTTAGTTATTGTACCAAACCCTTGATAGAAATAGGACCAAAATAATCTATTTTGAAGTAAATTAATCCATTTAGATGTCTCTAGGGCTCATAATTTTTCCATAAAAAAACAGTCTAATTGTTTTTAATGATTCTCAAATAACCACAAGGGAAACTGACTGAATTTAAAGTCATTGAAAATTGAACAAAGAAAAATTGACTGGAGCGGGATTCGAACCGACGACCTCCTGAATACCGTACAGGCACTCTACCAACTGAGCTATCCAGCCCTGCGTTGGTCCTAATGGTGGTGACCCCATGGGGTCATAGTCAATTATCTTTGTTCATTTGGCAGTCAGAAGCCATGAAACCACGCACACACGGCCATACCCCAGGGATCATTTCACCAATACATGCAGCAATGCTGCAACCTGGGAATGGTACATGGGGGATCACTCAAAGAGGATATAGGATAGTTGACTGTTAAAGTTCAGGAGGTTGCCGGTTCGAATCCTGCTCCAGTCAATTTTTCTTTGTTCACTTTTCAATGACTTTCAAATTCAATCAGTTTCCCTTGTGGTTATTTGATTCAATCATTTCGGTAAATAAAGATTTGAATATTCATGAAGTCACGTGAACGTACTGAGGTAACGTTTCATCCTGGCTGACTTGTACTTCTTGAACTGCGCCACGGCGCTACTCAGCAACGGTATGATGATCCACTGTCAAACAAAATAACATTGAAAAACATCATATAACAGTTGTATAATTATGGCATGTATGGGAGAGAAACTTCATAAATAATGGTCAGGCCAAGCTGCTGAAAAGCCTGACCAGGCCGAGACCTTCAGGATAGTTATCTCCCTCTTTTCAGTCCAGGGGCTGATTTCACTAAAACTTTGCAATCATCGCTAAGGCCAAATCCATTGTTAAACGGAAAATTACTATGCAAAGTAGCGATCAATTTTCCATTTAGCAATAGATTTGGACTTTAGCGATGATTACAAAGCGTTAGTGAAATTGGCCCCAGAACTTCACTACAATATTGCCCAGCTTGTGGATACTGTCCATGGTCAATGTGGACTCAATCTGTCTGTTTTCATTCTCATATTTGTCTTGTAGCATCTTACCTTCAAGTGGCTTTTAGCATTCTTTGGGACGAATAAGCATAAAAACTGTGGAACAAACCTGAATACATCAGAGTCACCACCTCATTTCACACATTCAAGACACTCCTGAAAGCTCACCTGTTTCAGGAGGCGTACCATCAATAACTTTTCTTCTTTTGAAAAGTCTTCACTGGTTGCCCCTGAAGGAACGCATTGTCTTCAAAATACTTCTTTTGGTTTTTCATATAGTCAATGGAACTTCCCCCAGTTACAACAAATCTTTGATTCATAACTACAAACCCTCAAGAACCTTAAGATCCTCAACTTCTAATCTTTTACAAGTTCCGGTTGCAAAGAAATCATGGGGGGAACGTGCCTTTGCTCATGCAGGGCCGACCCTGTGGAATTCTCTTCCACAGAGTTTGAAAACCCAGACATCAGCGACCACCTTCAGAGGCAACCTGAAGACATACCTGTATAACGGTGCTTTTTGACAGACAACTATTTATTTATGTATTCATTTGTATTTTTCGATCCTGTAATTTATTTAATTCTCTAATTTGCTCTGTAGCGCTTTGAGCATCTAATTAAGATGGAAAGTGCGCTTTACAAATCCTATGTATTATTATTATTATTATTATTTTGTGTCTCAGTGCCTTAGAGCGAACTTTTTGATTTTGGGGCTTTATAAATGACTTTTGATTGATTGTTTTGATTGACTGAAAGAACCCTCTCCTCGCAGTCATCACTCAATTCCTCTGAGGAGGATGATTATCTCCTGAGTTTCTGAGACTCACCGAGTGATCCACTTGAGACTCCAGGAACTGAAGGGCCAGGATGCCTTCCTTCTCCATCTGAGGGTCTGGGGGATCGATGCTCTGATGACCCTGCCTCCAGGGACGCTGACCGTAGAACTCTAGGTTGTCACCGTCCTCCAAGGGGTTAGAGGCTGGCATGGCCGTAGCCGCCTGATGACAGGTGGAAGGAAAAAAAGACGACTCAGGGTAGTTTCTATTGAGAAAGAGGTAAATATGAGCCTGGCCTTTCTCAATCTTTGGCTCCTAGGCTCTGAGTCTACTGATTGTTTGGAACTTCTTGCTGTCAGAGTATCAAATCTTAAAAACCATGGCCCTTTAGGAGGCCCTTAGAATGTCTTGCTGTAGTTGATGATAAATTTAAGGAATGAAGACAGTTTTCTATGATGAGGATTTAAGGTCCGTTTTGTGTCTGTTGCACTTTTAATCCTACGGTTTAAGCTTCAGGTCATAAATGAACACAAGACAGACTATAATGTGCACTGCTGGAAATATGTCTTTAGCTTGTCTGCTTGACTAGTAGGCTTAGGCTGCTGCTTGTCAAATACTCACTGGACAACATGAAGAAGTCGGGTATTGTAGGGTAGGAGAATTCTACCATAGACTTTGACTTACGTGGCAGAGGCCTCTACACAGCTGCTTCCTGGCTATGGCATGGTTAGCAGCCTGCTGGTAGTAGAAGCCTGGGTGTTGGGTCTGAATCGCCGTCAAGCCTAGCTTGATGGCCTCCTCAAACAGCTCCCCGAAGATGCTGAACCTGGGCAACAAGAACAAAGGAAGAGTCAGGTGTTGTAGTGCTTTATTACTTGATCGATGACTGCCCTGCCAAGAGGGTTACCCCATGTAGCAGGATGTCTGTAAGATATTGTAGGGTCAGACTGCTTGCTCAAAAACTGTCCTGATGCCAGAAGGGTTACCTTATGCAGCAGGGAGTCTATTAAAGGGTCGGACAACAAGATAAATGACCGGCCTGCTACTAGGATTATAGCCGCACCACCTAGGGCTAGGAAACTATACAGACTAGTGTCCTTCCAAGTCCAAAGACACCATAGCTTTGGGCCAGTTTAGGGTCAGTTAGGAGTCAATTCCAAGTCGCTGCTCTTACTGTTTGGACATCCAGGCTGAGTGTTCAAAGGCAAGCTCAGCGCAGCCAACTTTGTTCTTAAACAGGTCCACATGCTTCCTGAACTGACTGATGGCATCCAGTGGAGTGTTGTGGAAGAAACACAGACGACACACCTGATCACAAGAACACAAGCAAGACGAGACGTTAAACATTTGCAATCAACCAGAGGCTTATTTTCTAGAGCCACTAAGCACAACAAATAAAATTGCTTAGCATCAAAAGTTTTGCTTTAAAAAAATGCTCCACTCAGACATACTACCATATGATTTGTTTTGTTTATGCCGAGTACCAAGATGTTTTTAGCTTAGCGTGAGAATCACATGGAATTTTGGTCGGTAATCTCTTTTTTGGCCAATCAAAATGTTTTCAAGTTTGAAGAGACTCGGCTGTTGCTAGGAGATTTATTCTTGGTCATTGAAAAGTGAACAAAAGATTCGAACCATCGACCTCCACAATACTGTACCGGCGCCCTCACCAACAAAGATAATTGACTATAAGGGACACCACCAACATCAAGATGGGTAGCTCAGTTGATAAGAAAGCCAGTATAGTATCCTGGGGGTCACTGGTTCGTATCCCACTCCGGTCATTTTTTCTTTCTTCCCTTTTCAATGACTTCAATGGACAAAGGCATTTGCCCGTGGTCTTCTCCTCATATCATACACTGAAGGAATCACTGGTGCCGCTCCCACCACAGCCCACCTTTCCAGTGCTGCTGCTTTCAGTTCGATGATATCACACCCTGACCATACTCGGATGTTGTCCACCCAGCGCACCTTTGGTCAGCCCTTGTGGTTATTAGATTTATTCTTGATGAAATTTGTTGTACCTTGTAGTTGATAAATCCAGCGATGGCCTTTATCTCCAGCATGTTGGTGTCATGGGCTCTCAGCTCTGTAAGATGCGTGTAGGCTGCCTTGTACTGCCTAAAAACCAAGACCAAAACAGAATCAGAGATTATGATCTGCTTCTCCTACACAAGCATACTTAGATTTTGTCTTAAACATGTCAGCAAACTTACTTCAGAGCTCCATGAGTGTCCTGCTTCAGTTCACTGAAGAATGCAAACTTGAAAGCATGTCGCACGAACAGCAGCTGCGAACAAAGACAAAAAAAGGACATTTAACGTGATACACTTCCTAGAACCTCAGACTGGGTAACAATTGTAGAAGTCCTGACTATTAATAAGGAAATGGAACCAAGATCTTCAGGAAAATAACAAATTCAATTTCTACATGCTGAAAAAAATTGTTCAAGTACTGTACAGCATAAAATGATGTACAGGGTTCTATATTTGTCTGTCTGTTGAAATCTGAGACAATTCAGAAGATTTTCAACAGCTGAGGTGAATAAGATGTCGCCTTGGAAAATTGGGAGAGGTGACTGAAAGGGGGTGTCTGGAGGTTGGCTGGGAAGGAGCTAATCAATTTCTAGGACAAGGGTATCTGCCTCAAAGCAAACAGAGGAAGTATCTGAGGTCTACTGGGAGGCACTACTGAGAATCAACCATCTCTACCTGATGCGTGGTCCTGTTGAGGAATTCCCGGTGGGCCTTGACCCTTCTGGCCTCGGTGTGGTAATAGCCCTGAGTCAGCTCATAGAAGGCATTCTCCAGTCGGATGGTGTAACCCAGGAGGTGGTCCACGCAGGGCAGGACGAAGAGGGACTTGGCAGAGAGCTCGCAGGCTGCGCATAGAGCAGCTGCCCTCTCAGCAGCTATCACATCCTCTCCTAAAATTAGTAAATCAATCAATCAGTGAGAGCATGCGCCACAGCAGGGCGTTGCTGCATCTATCTTCAAGTGGTACTCCTGTCTTCTGATGGCCATTCCCCAGGCAGCCACGCGACCCATCCCTATCTCAGATCCATCTGACGCAACCACGTGTCATGCGAATGCCCTACCGGGCAAGTCCTACCAGTAGGTTCTCTCAAAGAGAGAATCCGCCTGGCAGGATCACTCGCAGGGAATCTAGCCGCATGACCGTAGAGTCGCATCTGGCGCTCACTTATCAAGCTGGTACAGCAATAGGAATTAGCAAAAAGCCACAATAAGGCAACCTTTCCCAGCACCTTCACTCTGTACACTCATAGTGAAGTCACAGTTAGTGTTTTGACAAACTGGCAATGATTCAGGCAATTAAAATGAGAGATGGACTTTCTCATTAAATCCTTGAGGCTTACCTGGAGGTAATGGAGCATTTTTCTGGATAAGAACGACGGCAACACGCGTCCCTCTGCCATGAAGACTGGTCCTAAAATCAAGAAGAATGTGTCCATCATGAATGAAACCACAGATCAAGTTATAAGGTTCTCTGTCAAGGTCTTCCCCTCACAACTTGAAGTGACGTCTACAACCTACCTCCCTAAACCATCTACCTAAGCGCCTTAGACCAACCCATCTCTTATCCAAAACCTTCTTCATTTTTGTATATGCTCATTGCCGAAACCGTCCTGAAGTACCCCTCTACTTGAGACTGAAAGGGGTCAGGCAATTCTCTGCTTGGCAAAGAGCACTGTCATGAGAGAAACTGAATTGTTTACAGGTGCACCAGCTGGAGAGGCACCAAGCAATGAACAGGGGCATCAAGTCAGTGACCAGTGACATCAAAGGCAATGACCAGGGGCTGCAAGGCTTTGACCAGGGGCACCAAGGCAATGACCAGGGGCACCAAGGCAATGACCAGGGAAACCAAGGCAATGAGCAGGGGCACCAAGGCAGTGACCAGGGAAACCAAGGCAATGAGCAGGGGCACCAAGGCAGTGACCGGGGGCACCAAGGCAACTGCCTTTGTTGCGTCCATGACATTCTTTTCTCTCCATAAAAAGCCAAACCCTAGTATAAGCTAGTTTATACCTGACAACTTCGACTCTGGTGGCACATTCCATCTGTCGTTCCTTCCACATGGGCTCATCCCAGTCCAGATCAAAGAAGACAACCACCAAGGCGGGTACCTCTTGGAGGTGCTTGTTCATCCAGCCACTCTTGATGATGCCCTTGGGGATGTACCACTCGTAGGACGTCCGTTGCTGACAGGATCAAACATTGTGCAAGAGTCGTTAAAGGTACAGGATTGGTAACATACCCAACCAGAAATGTTCACAGATTTACGTATAACTTTCAGGGTTGTTGTTGTTGTTTGACTGGAGAAATCATTAGCCTGCGAATGCAGTTACCAGAGGACGCGACGTGGACGCTGATTTCTTGTCCTACCATGAAGGGTATGAAGATGGTGCTGGTAGAAATATACCGTTAGAATATTTCCGCCTGAAATTGTGTGTTTATCCAGAAAATAGTAAAACAAAGGCCGAAAAACAGTTTTGATCTTGTGCAAGATCAAAGATATTCTTTATGTTTTATAATAAAATTGAGTTGGGTTTTTGCTATTTTCTTGCGACTCAGATGTCCGATTGAGCTCATTTTCCACCTACATTAGGTTTATCATTTCATGTACATAATTTAATCAGACAAGGTGCGAGTGTTGTTCTGTGACCTTTACCAATCATGTATTATTAAGCTTATGTGTATTACCCTTACATGTATGTACCCTTTTAGTCCTATTTTGCAACGTAAAGTGGCAATCTGTCTCATGTCAGTGTATGGAATTCGTTTGTCAAAAAGATTTCTTTAAACTGGTAACCTTCATGTAATATGCCCTGTGACCTTAATACGTATTGAAGTATTGAACCGTGTTGAAAAGCAGATAAAAATCAACTAATATGTCAAAATTCACACAAAACTAGAGGGGCTAGGCGAGAGTAGTTTTGCATGAATCTGAAAGCCAAGACCTTTCTCAGACCATCGTCTACCAACCTTTGATCGGCATTTTGGGTATTCGTGATCAGCCGGCCACGCCTTAAAGAACAAGGGTACCCTGTCCGGCCTGCGATTAGCACTGAAGGAATCCCAGATGGCTCGGTGGACTGCATTGTAGGTGGCATCCAGTCCAGTAAGGACGACCAGACCCAACGGCCGGCACATCAGCTCACCAGGGAGGTCACCAGGGCCAGTAGCCTCCTTCATGGGGTTGGAAGCTTGACCAATCAGGCCCTGGTGGCTGGTAGGCTGCTGGGAAATCAAGCTTGGCTGGGACATAACACCGCCATCGGTTTCGGCTCCATGTGAGTCCGTCACACTTTCTGCACTCATGTTGGCTGGTCAACTGTCAAATCTGATTATTTATTAAAAGAAAAAATACATTGTAGACCATCAGTCAGAAAGAAGCATCGGACATGCATTATGATACAATACCAGATTCCAATTTTCCAAAGTACCGTCATTCTTCTGTTTTCCCGATCTATGCCATGCCATCCTTTCTCTAAATGTTATTTTACCAGAGGTACATTCTAGCCTGCATGACATACTGCAAGTTGGTTAATCAGAGGGTACCTCCAAATATCATTTGCAGGAAGAATGCCGGTGCCAGCAAAATATACACTGCCAATGTTTATCAGACAAAGAGAAAAACAAGAATAAAGAAGGAACTTTGAATCCAATTTGAATCTAGATTTGGAATATTCCCTATTCCAAAAGGATGATGAACCGAAAAGAATTCCACTGATGACAGCCATTACGGAAAAGGGGTTATATCCTTTAAGAGTTAACTTGTTGGATGCAAATTACAAGGTACGATAAACTTCAATCTCAGGTGTATAACATTAACACTGGGGTAGCATATCTGAAAAGTGAGATTTAAGGGGTGTAAATGTGATACACTTCTAATGCAGCGGTAGCCATGATTTTTCTCAAAACACCCTCTGTCGGTTCCATTGTGCACAGGTGATGGCCTATGGCCATCAGTGGAATTCTTTCCTATGAACCTTGTTAAATATCCTGGTTGATTTGATTTTGTAAAATGATTCTCAATGGTCGAAATAAACTGTAGGAAGTGAAAAGAAAAAGCTTGTTCCCTTTTCTACCCTAGCAAGGCAGCACAGCAGTGCAGTGGCCAGTGAGTGTCAGTGATCAGTCACTCAGTTTAATTACAAAAAATACAAAAATATTTATTTATTATTTATTTAACCAGGAAGAAAATGGTGGCAAGACTCGCCCGACATTATCTGGAGCGGTAAGACAACAGACCCATAGAATAGAGTGAATGAAATATACAGATTAATTGCCCATAATTTGTCCAAAATTGTAAAAAATCAAACCTTGTTTCAGACGTACACACCGACTCGGCTCAGTTCATTGGAAATGCTGACGATCCCCCTTGACTTGCGCCCTCTATCATTGGAAAAAAACTACGGGGCTCAATGCATGCCATTTGTAATCTAATCGGCGATATATTTCGGTCGTATTCCCCGACTTCAATGCATGCTTTCAGATCATCTGACTATTCAAGATGTCAGCGCCCATGTGCAAAATGTGATGTAATCATCGTGATCATCAGAGCAGCAGATTCGTGTTTAAGCATTTAAAGGTGAGTTTTTATCCAAAAGAAATGTGAACCCAAATATCTTAAGTGAACATTTAAGCCATCAAAGTTGAAGAGAACTTGAAACATTATTTAATTTACATCCAAATACTCAGTCAGTCAGTGGCGTCACCAGACTTTTGAGTCTGGGGGGGCACAAGGGGGGCACTAGCAATTGTTGGGGGGGCACTATAATATATATTATATTTTTTTTCGCCAACCCAAATCTCAAATGGGGGGCACGAGAGGGGTTACGAGGTTTTCCAGGGGGGGCACGTGCCCCCCCTGGCCCCCCTTGGCGACGCCACTGCAAATACTGAGCCACCAAGTCCAAGGCAAAGCAAGCTCAGCGCCGCAGTCCAATCCCATCCCCAGCCAGGCCCATGATACCGCAATGGCCCAAGGCCAAGCAATAAGCAAAGGGCGGGCCACACAGTCAATACTCGACACAGCTCACAGGCTCAGTTGTCCCTGTGCAGTAGCTGTCCGAAGCTGGTCAACTCGTACGCCGACCAACTCGTACGCCAACCAACTCGTACGCCGTTTGGTCAACTCGTACGCCGACCAACTCGTACGCCGACCAACTCGTACGCCAACCAACTCGTACGCCAACCAACTCGTACGCCAACCAACTCGTACGCCAGGAATAATTAAGCTTGTAGTTTGTAAACGTTGGCCGGTGTTTTTTCAGTAGATTTTGTCATGTTGAGTGGAAATAAAAGGAAATAAAAGGAAGCATTCTGTAAATTGACTATGTGGAACTCGTTTGTGAAAATAAACGGAAATAAAGGAAACATTGTGTACGTGGAATTGGATGTCGTTTGTGAACATAAAAGGAAATAAAAGGAAACATTCTGTATGTGGAAGTGCAAAAAAAATGTTAGGTAGGATTTTAATTTTAATTAATTAATTAATAATTTATTGCATTTCTTGTGCGCCATTTCCATCCGAGGATGTTCAAAGGCGCAATTAAAAATGTGATGTTTACGGTAGGCTGTTGGTCGGCGTACGAGTTGATTGGCGTACGAGTTGGTTGGCGTACGAGTTGGTTGGCGTACGAGTTGGTCGGCGTACGAGTTGGTCAGCGTACGAGTTGGGGCGTACGAGTTGGTCGGCGTACGAGTTGACCAGCATTCTAGCTGTCCTCATCAGCTCAGTTGTGAATGATCGTAACCCCCGGTCTGATACGGCACTTGCGCCGAAAATTTCCCTGAAATGACAACAAAGACATCACAAATCAGCTTGAAAGTCTCTTCTCCGATTGTCAGGGATGAAATGTAGCTCATTTGTACTCACGATCATTCAGTTTGATTAAAATCAATGTTTTCTGACCAAAACCCAGACGATCACGTCGTCACGGCAGCCATCTTGTGTGGCTTTGCTCCACACATTTTCCGACCTAAGCCATGTAAGCTTGGCTAAATTATAGTTGCCCAATGTCAGACCAAGAGTTATGATTATCCAAACTATCCTTTGCCTTGCTTTACTCATAAGTTTATGCCTGGTTATAATAGAGGAATAGAATTATTAGTAGGCAGTATATATTTTGCCAGCACAGCATTGTTCCTGCAAATGCTATTTTTACTGTTCCCTTGTTAGATTCTGATTTGCTAATTTGCAAATACGGCTAATTTGCAGTATTCTAACGTACCTCTGGCAAAACAACATTTAGAGAAAGAAGGCCGGCAGGACGTATCAAGAATTAGCCAATGAGAACAATGACGGTGCCGGCAAAATAAACATTAAAAGTAAACATTTTATATTTTATCCCACCAGAGAAACAATGGCAGCAAACACCCTGTGGTGTCATATTGCCTGCAGTTCCCACACAGTCACATCCAATGTTTGTGCTCTTTTAAAAATCAGCAGAACTGGTAGGACCGTTCCTTGTTTAACCTCGGTTAAGACTTTCTCAACATCTGGAGCAGTTAGACATAGTTGCTGCCCCAAAGTGCTGACACAAGATAGAAAAGGCACAAGCAAAAATGGCATTGCTCTGCAGTTGAGAAAACAGAACTTTTTGGCAAAAGTTCCTCACTGGCGGACATTTAGCAATGGACAGTGCTCAGCAGTTGGAGAAGGGCTCTCAGTTCCATCAAGGTCTTTGCTGTCTGTCGTCAAAGCTCATGGATGCGGGACCGTTCGAAGGAAGCATTCCGGGAAGGATAACAACGTCCCAGTGGTCTTTGTGAGCAAGGCTCCCGTCCCTGCCAAGAAGAGTGTGAAGAAACAAACCTCTGAGTCCAAGACATCACCCCCTGCACCTGTCATAGCTCGATCAAGAACCAAGAAACCCACAAGGCTGGGAATGCAGGAGAAAAAGGTAAAGAGCCTGAACTGGACAACAGTAAAAAATGTTTTGCGAACATTCTAAAACCAGTTTCTGATTCAACCATCTATTGATGGGAGTTTCTAATTGTGCCATATTTCAATACAAGTAATAAACTGCTGCAAACTGCTCATCAGCCAAATTAATGACCTGAAATTTATAAAATGGTTGGAGTTAGGAGGGCTTGATGCGTTTCGATCTTAGCAGGATGCCATTGAGAAAGATCCTGCTAGGATTGAATCATGTCAAGACCTCCTACCATAGTGCTATATTTCATTTGAAAACCTTTTTACTTTGAGTATCCTTAAACTGACAGTAAATCATCAACTTTGTTAAGATCCACGATCACCATTTCACTCCTGGTTTCATCTTTGATGTACTGGTTCGTTTGACAGGAAATTCCAGACGCTTGGTTGTGCACTGCCTTCTCAACAGCGGAGGAATACCACTTGGAACATCTCAGTCTTGACCTTCAGTCTCAGGGCAACTTCCTGCCGATCCCCATGCCTCAGGGTCAGTCTCGCTTAGATATCATGTGGCTTTGTGGACTCGTGGGACCAGGGATGTAAGAGCCACAGTGAGAATTTTGTCATGCGAGGTCCCTAACATGATGTCTACATGCTTGATTCCTGTGCACATAATGAGAAGCCAGTGTGTTCACAAACTATGCAATTATCTTCTCTCTGACCATTTAAGGATGCAAGTGACTACTATTTCATGCCTCAGATAGAGTCGCACAAAAACTCTTGGCAAAATGTATCAATGTTATCATAGAGAAATATTTCTCCATGGTGTAATCATACGTTTGGCCTACACGTATACTTTTAGTGAGCCACAGGCATTTCGAGGAGCATCAGGTCAAAGACCAGGATACATCAAATACAGTCCTGCATCTTACAATCAAGGCTTTCGGGCTCAAAGCTTGGTCAAAGTTCTGGAATAGGACTCCAAGCATATACTTTCAATTGAGACGGTTTTTCCTCAAAATTGTCATAATTTGTCTGGGTTGTTTGCATATTTGACAGATGCTCAAGATGTTCTACTGATGGAGGTCACCTCCTCGGATACTGAAAGTGGAAATGAATCTTCTCAGATGTTCTTCTTCCGAGAAGGCTCTGTCGTCTTCTGGAATGTTCCTGACAAAATAGTGAGTTATAAGGAAGAACTCGGAGACAATAGCAACAGAGATCTATTTTTTCCTAGTTAGGAACTGATGCCTGATGATCTAATCTTTATTAGCAGGGTCTTTCTCAAAGGCTAAAATCAGTTCATTATTCAAACTATAACCTTTGAGAAAGATCCTACTAGGATGTATCAGACCTTCCTAACTCTGAGCAATTGTAAAAAATCTGGCTGTTTATTAAAAGGAAATTTATTTGGGGACCTGCTAGGTCTTTGGTATGAAACATTTGGAAAACAGGTAAAATCTGAATAATTTTGAAACAAAATCAAACAAACCCAACATTCATTTTGTACAACCACTGGACAGTTTGTGATGGTATTATTCCCCCTATATTTTTTTCAGCTGAAGAAAGTATTGCGCATTGTCAGTAAGCATGAATTCAAACCTTATGAGGTTGCCTTGGTTACGTGGGAGAATGAATACATCAACTTCTCATATGGCAGGTCAGTAAACTATTTGCTTGCATGTTAAAATTTATTTTTTTAATTTCAGAAAGAAATTTGGTGCATACAGCTTAAAAACATGTTTGTAAGAAGTGACATTTGAAGATGTATTGATGTTTTATTTTACAGTCAGCAAACAAAGGTGACAGACGATGCGATTATTCTGGATCAGAATGCCAACACGGAGATGATAACTCTGGAGAAATTTGCCTTTTCCAATGCGATGGCCTTATCCGGTAAGAGCCAGTGTTGTAGGTCTCGAGACTTGGCCTTTGTCTTGAGATGGTCTTGAGATGGTCTCTAGTGACCTCTTGAGACCTTTTTTGTGGTCTCGGTCTCAGTCTTGTCTTACCAAAGTCTCAATCTCGAAAGCTTTGGTTTTGGTCTAAGTCTCAGTCTTGGTCTCGGCTTGCAAATGTCTGGGTCCAAAGTCCTGGGACTTGTCTTGGCTCTGGCTCTGGCTCAGGCTCCAGCTTCGTCTCTGTAATCCATATGCTGAAAATTTAGGCTGTGGTTTTTCATTAAAGCTGGAGCTCTGTTTTCTTTTTAAACCAAAGAATCTACTTCCGAACTGCAGCAAAAAGACTCTATTTTGATACCTGTAATTTTAGAATAGATTCACGAAATGGAGCCGGAGTCTGAGCGGAGCCGAGCTTTGAGAAAGGCCCCTGGTCTATCTTGGTCTTGAAAGAGCTGGTTTTGGTCTTGGTCTCATTCTTGAATGCCTTGGTCTCGGTCTCGGAAATAGAGGTCTCGGATAAAACACCGGTAAAGCCACCATATTTCTTCAGATACAACCTGGTTTCTGAATAATATTGTCGTCATCCTTGCACCATGACTTTCTTTTCGTTTTCAGTAAAGCTTGGAATTTGGGAGGCCTCTGTGGATAAATTTACATCTTCTCTGGAAAGCTTCCCTGAGGTAGGATAATATTTTTCATAGCTATGATCTTGTTTTCATTTCCAGTGAAACTTGGAATATGGGAGGCCTTAGTGGATAAATTCACATCTTCCCTGCAAAGTTTTCCTGAGGTAGGAAATGTTTTTATTCCTTCCTTCATCATTTTAATGAAATGTGATGCAAGAGAAGTTGAACTTCATCGTTACAGTGAAAATCGTAAGGTGAAAAAGATCCTTGAAGAAGCAAATCTGAAGTTTTGCCTGACTTATTAGAATGCGCCATATTTTTGAACACAAGAGGGCGCTGTTAGGTACAAATTTATTTACTTTCTGGGGGTAGTGGTCCGATTAATTGTCAATTGAGCAGAGGTCATTTACGGACAATTTTGTCTTTTGGGATACGATAGAAGTGTATATTGTTACTACGACATGTACTAGTTGTATTCTGACACAGTGGTACACAACAACAACGCATTGTCAAATGACCCCCGGAAGTTATTCGAAGCGCCCTCACTCGTTCAAAAATACCGCGCATTGATATTTGTTCATTTGTTCATCGGGAAGTTGCCAGGTGTCATCAGCCTGTTCAGCTAGGTATTATTTTGCATTTCCATTATTGTGTCGGGTTTAGACATATGAAGGAAGTTAGCACACCAAATGCCCTGACTATTAGAAAGCTCTTACTTCAGCAATTCAGATAACTAAATTTCAGAGTTTTTGTGACATTTAAGCAGCCATTTTTGCTCAGGTTCACATTTTTTGCCCGATGCTTCGTTTCAGAGTCTGAAGAGTGGCCAGCGCCTGATGATGTCTCGCGTGGAGGTCATGCGCAAGACGGGGGAGCTCTTCTCGTTGCGGCACCAGATCAATCTCAGCTCTGATCTCCTCATCTCGCCCGATTTCTACTGGGACAGAGATGACCTGGACGAACTGTACAACAAGACATGCCAGTTCTACAGCATCGGACGACGAACAAAGGTAAGGGTTGAGGAACGACCTTTATACATTATAATCACCCATCGACAGCATCAACATCCTGGGGAGTTGACTCAATGTCTGCGGTACTGGGTCACTGAGGAGGATCATTTGGTACCGCTGGTCGGACCGTGTGTCTAACGAGAGGTTACTCAGGGAGTCAGATGAGACCTATTACCTGCATGATACATGAGTGCCAGATGCGACTGTACGGTGACGTGGCTAGATTCCCTGCGAGTAATCCTGCGAGGTGTATTCTCTCTATGAGAGGACCTAGTGGTAGGACTCCCCCGGTAGGGCATCCACATGACACGTGGTTGTGTCATGTGGATCGTTAGTTTGCTGAGATGGGGATGGGTCGTGTGGCTGCTTTGGGGATGGCTATCAGGAGACCGTATCTGCTCAAAGGTAGATACGGCAACACACTGCCGTGGTTCATGCTCCTACTGATTGATTGACCATCCGCAGGTTAGATTGAGGGAACCTTTATTCATCAAATTATCAGAACTTCAAATTTATACTCATAACTTACAGGTCCTTGAAAGTCTTGCTAGGGTTTAGCCTACCAAATTCCTTCCTGGAAGTTCATGTTAACCTCGCAAGATGAAATTACTTCTTCGTTTTTAATTGTCATTGCAGGTGACTAATGAAAAACTCAACCACTGCTCAGAGCTTGTGGAGCTCATGAGGACCCACCTGAGTGAGCGTCATTCGCTGAAACTCGAATGGATGATCATTCTTCTCATAGCAGTCGAGGTAAGTCACTGGATCCGAGCAGCAAGGACTGGCCAAAGTGTGGCTCCAGGGGGCAGCAAACTCATAGGTCCCTTTCTCCTATTGTTCTTATGTATGGGCATTTACGAAATGGAGGCTCAGGCTCCAGCTCTGACATTCATATGCTGAAAATATAGGTTGTGGTTTTTCATTGAAGCTGAAGCTATGTTTTCCTTTTCAAATTAGAGAATTTATTTCAGAACCGCAGCCAAAAGCCTCTATTTTGATACCAGTTATTTCAGAATGGATTCACGAAATGGAGCTGGAGCCCGAGACGGAGCCTGAGCCTCCGTTTTGTAAACACCCCATATTTTTAGACTTTCATGAGCCTCAACCCGCCTAATTCCAGCAAAGTCATTCTCAATGTTTTAAAGTATTTCTCGCAGGATTGTGAGCAAAAATAGCAATACATGTACATGTGTAACATGTGGGATTTCGACCAGTAACACATTTCTTTCTGTAACAAGACTAAGTTTTTTATACAAAAAAAAGGAAAAAGAAACTTGTCCCTTGTAATAATAAAATGTGTATATTTTTGCCTGTTAGGTAATGTTTGAAGTGATTCACTACATGGAGAAATATTACGAGAGGAGAGATCAAGTCGTTGCGGTCGAATCATCTACAGCAACAGCCGGACGGAGGTGACATCTTCCGACAGTAGACACCAGGAAATGTGCACAATTTGATTGACTCTCTGTAAGTTTGATGCATGTGGGTCCGGAAGTGTAGTGAAGAGAATGCTCGTCAGAAACACAGCCAAGAGGACTTCAGGTGCTCATAATGGAGTCACACATAGAAAATGCGAATTTGCTTTCTATGATCTCGTTCCTGGAGCCAATTTCATAGAGCTGCTTAAGCACCAATAATTGCTTAAGCACCAAAAACCTTAGTAAATAAAATCAGTATGCCAGCCAAAACTCCTTGTGAATGTTATGCTCAGCAAACTATGGCCGAATACAAGTCAAAAGCAGTAAACATCTCATGTATGAACATTTGGTTGGTAATCCTGTTTGATCAAGGAAGACTTTTCATGCTTAAGCAAATGTTGTGCTTAAGCAGCTCTATGAAATTGGCCCTTGCTTGCTTCAAACATTTGACTTCATTTTCATCCTTGGATTAATTGGAGAACAAAGACTGATTGTACTTTGTTTTCATACAGTTGTTACCTTTATTAACCACAAATACATGTACTTCTTTATCCTAACTCTCAAGTAATGTACAAAAAAATGCTTAAATATTTACATCAATGCTATGCAAGTTTCCTCGGCGTCGCAATTAATCCTCATTTGATTTTCAGAACTTTCTTTTCACAATTAATTTATCCAATACATGTACCGGGTACTATAAGTTTAAGGCAGACAAGAGACCCATACTGCTGCTTAGGCTGCTAAATTATTTTCAGAAATTACAAATACATGTATAACCAAAAAAGTCTAACTGATTTTAGTTTGTGGGGTCGATTACAAAATACAAATATTCATGTCATTTCAAATTTACACTGTTACATGGTATTAAGGTATTATGTATAATAATGGGATTGAAGTTGTGCTTTGGCTATTGACGTAAGAGTATCGATGGTGCTGTTAACCAATTACCGGTAAAGCAAAAATAATTTATGTGCAACAATAAATTTTGTCAAATGGAAGAAATCAGTGAATATTCCACAATAATATTGGAAGCCATCAACATATGGACGGAGAATCAAAGGCAAATCATTATTTTAAAGTTAATAACACAATTTCATTACATTTTTATAAAATAAATATCTATTGTTTTTAACTTTCAGGGTTAAAACCCAGAATTTTTGTTGCATTGTGATTTGTGAAAAGGCCGAGTCTATTTTTCTTTGATATTTTTGCTGGTAATGTTTCATATTGAAAGCTGGATAATTCTTAATTTGTAAAAAAATCTGCAATTAATCATTTAATTTAACTTCTTTTCCCTGAAATTGAAGAAAGTTCAGGCAGATAAATTTTTTTTATATTAAATGGACGGAAGATTGAAAAATACTCGCTTCAGAGCTTAACTTCATTTAAATTCATATGCTGAATGAATTAAGAATAATGACATTGCTGGTGGACATTGAATGAGCAAAGGAAATTTGACCATGACCTCTAAGAGTACTAGACTCAATTTCCCAGTTCTGTTGAATTTTCTTTACTAAACCCCCAGAAAATCAACTAAATGTTTGTTACGACGAAAAGTCAATAGAACCCCAGTCACCTTAGGAGAATTTCATGCCTTACACTAGCGACCCAATTTCATAAAGCTGCTTATTAAGCAGGAAATGTTTGCTTAGCAAACTTGTGCAAAGTAAATATCAGCTGGGGAACCAGTTGGAAACAACTTATATTGCAAAGGTTTTTAGTCGGTAGTTTACTAAGCAAGTCTGTTTTTAAGCAAGCTCTATGAAATTGGACGAGGTCATCGATCACTGCTCAGAACTTCATGATGTTGATGCTCTGTCTCAAGCCCATGCACTTGACGTTGTCGATGAAGATGGTCTTGGTCTTGATATCGATGTCCTCCTCCAGGGTCTGTTGTTGGCGGATCAGTCCCTTCAGGTTATCCTGGGCAGCAGCCAGGGTCTCCTGCAGCTGAGCCACGCTGGAGTTGATCTCAGCGGCTTCGTTGATGAGACGGTACTGGACGGGGTCACGGCACAGCTCTACGTTGGGACGGTTGGTCCGTGTGTCAAGCCGTGTCTGTGTCAGCTTCATGGGACCTATCTTGTCTTCTACGGCCTTGGTCAGTTTCTGAATGTTGATCTCCATCTGGTCGATTTGGCCAAAAACCTGGAATAACAGCAAAATGTGTTACAGTTATTTTAAAGAGTTAAACACAAATAGCTAGAAGAAAATTTGTTCAATGGTTTTCCCTTGTTTTGGATAAAACTGCGAGGTATTTGTTAATGCAATAATTATCTTGCTACGTTTCCTGCCTCTAGTCCTGTATTATCAAGACTAGTATAAACTGCTGCAAACTGCCCATCAATCAACAAAATGACCTCAATGGTATCAAATGCTTGGAGTTGGGAGGGTTAGGGTTCGAACAAAGCAGGATCTTTCTCAAAGGCTATTAAAAATGACAAGAGGACGAATAATTTTTGCAATCAAGCTGAAGTATTTTTTGGCGAGCTGCTGCGAATCAGTGCGAGTCTATGTAATACTGATTTCCATCCGTCTGTCCATCGGGTCGGCCGCGGGAAAAGTACATTTTTTTTATTCGGATGAATAGTTGAAGTTTTAGAGTTGAAATTAGAGTTTATACTCAAATATGTTACATTTTTTTGTAGTTTGCAATCATGTTCAAATGTAACTGCACGTAAGGCTGCAGCGAGCCATGACAGCTTCGCTGTTCTAGTTGTTCCTTGTATTTTCTCCTTGTCTGTTACCTCACAACATTCCTATGAAAAGAGAAAGAAATCTCATAATTACCTTAGCCAGGTGTGTCTCCAGCTCGGACTTTGTGGCCTGCGTCTCATTGATGCGCTTCTTGAAGGCCAGGTTGGTGTCGCTGACTTGCTTCTTCATGTCATCTTCTGTCGTTTCCAGCAGGCCGTCGATGACGGCACGGAGGTCCACGGCGTTCTTGCGGTCGCGCTCCGTCTTCAGGATGTTCTCGTTGGTGAATTTCTGCCAGTCCTCTGGGGTCACGGAGCTGTTCAACCGAAAAATATTCATGCAAAACGGTGATTGTGAAATACATACAAGAGGTGAAATTTTCAATGGTTTAGTGCAAAGAAGTCTAATTGAAGACAAAAGAGACACTAGGGTAATTCTACATCTCTCAAGCTCTTGTCATGATATGATCTTTTTGGATGGTCTTAAAGGGCGTGTACAATGATAGTTAAGGTGACAGAACAGCGCTCACACTTTGTCTGATCCAGCATGTACATGAAATAATAAACCTGTGAAATTTTGACCTCAATTGGAGTCCCAAGAAAATAGCAAAAACCCGACTCAATTTTTCAGTTTTGATCTTATCCCGAGATCAAAACTGCTTTCGGTCTTTGTTTGACTTATTTCTGGATAAATACACCATTTCAGGTGGAACTATTTAAATGGAATGTTTCAACCACCACCATCTTCATACCCTGAAAGTTATACGTCAATCTGTGAACATTTCTGTTTGGGTATGTTACCAATCCTGTACTGCACTTTTTAACAATATACCACTTACTGCATGTCAATTGACATCAGATAATGGATGAAACCTAATACTTTTTGAATTCTACAAACAATTTAAGAGTCAAGTCTTCCTTTTCACGTAAAAGTTTAACAATCTTCAAGAGTGTCGAGCACAAATCAAAGGGAGAGAGATGGAAGGCTAACGTACTTGCTCTCAATCTTAGCAGCTCCTGATTTGAAGTTCAGGTGCGAGTTGTCATCCCGGAGTTCCCGGCAGTCCTGGTCAATATCCAGCGCCGAGAACTTGTCAGTCAGATCCTTCTCCAGTGTGTAGCGCCGGGACCTCATGATCCGGATCTGCTCGGTGGTCTGGTCTAGAGTTCGCTGGAGGAGGGCCATCACTCCTTGGATGGTCTCTCGCTCCTTGAGTAGATTCTTCTCCACGTCATCGTGTACAAGATCGATTGCATCACGGTTCTCTCTGAATAGAAAAAAAGGCAAAAATACTAAGTTATTGAGTGAGGTTGTCTTATAAACTTGGTTCACATCTAGCCAATAGATCTTCATTTGATACCAAGATGTCAACAAGACAGCATGGTTAACAATACAACAAAGCATCGCTGGAACATCCCAAGAGTAGCCCTTAATTCACAGGACAAACGAAGGTAGAAGAAAGAGAGGTCGGCCCAAGATCACCCGGCATCGCACAGTAGAAGAGGAAATGAGATCAATAAACCTAACATGGGGAGGTGTCCGGAAAACAGCCCAAAATCAACCAGAGTGGAGGACCTTAGTTGCTGCCCTTCCTGCCAGGAGGCAAAACGGGCAGAAAGTAAGTAATTAAACTTGGTTGGAGTTATCAGGTCCTGATGTTTCGATCCTAGCAGGATCTTTATCGAAAGCTTAATGACAGGACAAGAACATGCAAGTAAAGGTCCACATAAATGGATGAGAGGAACAGAACAAAGGGGGACAAAGCATTTTGGGAAACAGGGAATGTTAGCTATAATACTGAAGTATTAGGCCTCCGCGCTCGTGACATCACATTCAGATGTTCGGACAACCAAGTCATACATAAACGTTGTGCAAGTTTTAAAGAGATAGGTGAGTATTTTTCCAAGTACCTGAAGAGTAGGCACTGATTGACGATTGCCAGCGGTTCTTTGCAGGCTTCAAGGGCATTCTCTAGTCTCTTCTTGTAGGCGAGTAGTGTGTCAATCTCCGTCTTTGCATCATCTAGTTTCCTGTTGAGTTCCTCTTTCCAGAATGTTACGTCGTGTATTCTTTGTTCTGCAAAAATAACAATTGAAACAAAAAGTCCATTTATTAATTTGGAACAGGATGACATAATGACAAAAAATAAGAAGAATTGAAAAACCAGAAATCCGAACATTTCATTCAAACGTGGTAATTTCAGTAGAAGCATAAACTTCATGAAAGGTTGAATCATAAATCTATTCACATTGTCATATTTCATGCATTTCTTTCTTTAAACGTGAAAAAAAGGGAAATTGTTTTTTTCAGAGTCGCTTCGATAGGTTTGTCAACCATTTGTTTCTGGCCTTCAGAAACATTCCCTCTGTGCTCTGATGATTAAGTTGAAAATTTTGAAATGTGCTTAAATAATAAACAGAGAAATGACAAATTATTAGGTTGTACTGTTTCGTACTTTTTGAGTCAGTACTTTCCACCAACTGGCCCTATTTCGTCCGGAGCTGATTAACTAACAGTTAAGTCGTCTTACCAAACTTCTTATTGACGTCCCTCTGCGTTCTCTTAGTCACTTCATCTGTCTCGTCAATCAGACGTTCACTCTCGTCGATGAGGCGCTCTGCGCTAGCTCGCTGCTTCTCTGCATTGTTGTAGTTGGTCTTGTTAGAGTATGCCCACTCTTGGTGGGTGAACTTGGGAGGAGCGCTGATAAGCTTGGCCATCTCTGGTGTTATCTGTTGGTGTTTCAAGTGTCTCTCTCTGGAAGAATATATCTGAGTGCTGGGGAGATGGAAAAGGGCTTCCTGTTAAAATAAAGTATTTATGAAATTATGGGTAATCCAACTGGTTAAGCTTTGTAAAAGTTTGTTTATATTTATGAAAAGTACAGAAATTTTGGCATTCAGTTTGGGCAGTAACTTAGTCTGACATGGGGACTGGGACCTAGGGTTACAATTATCACAACTAACATTTTATAGCAAGTAAAAAGTAGGCCCCTAACTAGTACTTTAGCCTAAGCTAAGTAACGTTACTTGTAACTTAGTTAAGCCTCTTAAGTTAAGGGACAGTTGATGTCGACATTATTAAAAGTTGAAACAAAACTGAAAACGGACCATTCATTTGGAATGTCAGACAAGTCGACGGTGGGACAACTCGACTCGAGACAACTCGACTCCAAAGACAACTCGACTCTGAGACAGCTCGACTCCAAAGACAACTCTACTCCGAGACAAATCGACTCCATTCTATGTCACTTTGACGCTAGGCTGGTGTGCGCGACGAAACAATATAAATTATTCAAACGAAAATGTATGTGAATAAAACTGATGACACAGAAAAAAAAATACTATTCCGATAGCAATAAATAGGAAGCAAAAGGCTGCTCGTTGGCCTGTAAAAACAGACTATCAGCGGGCTGCAGAATGATATCACGTTAGGCCTAATAGTAATAGAATAAAAAAGTTGGAACTGATTTTCGCACACACCAGCCTAGCATCACATAATTATATGGAGTCGAGTTGTCTCGGAGTCGAGTTGTCTTTTGAGTTGAGCTGTCTCGGAGTCGAGCTGTCTCGGAGTCGAGTTGTCTTTGCGGTCGAGTTGTCTCGAGACGAGTTGTCCCCCGGTCGACTTGTCCGGTGCCCGGCATTTGACATGACACCAATATTTATTATTATATTAAATGACTTGTGATTGTTATAACCAACAAAGTTACATCACTCATAAATCAATCAAATCAAAGTCAGTAACGAGTCTCAATCACTGCCAAAACTCCAACAGAATAAAACTTAAAAGCCAAAGTGACAGGGCACTGTATGCCAAACTGAACAACTCAGCAAGTTGAATACAGGCTTCAGTGCAACTCGGTCCGTAACCAACTCGGTCCGAGTCAACTCGGTCCGTGACCAACTCGGTCCGTAACCAACTCGGTCCATGACCAACTCGGTCCGTAACCAACTCGGTCCGAGGCCAACTCGGTTCGTAACCAACTCGGTCCGTGACCAACTCGGTCCGTGACCAACTCGGTCCCTATGGGAAAATGCACGCAAAAACGTCTGGTAATTTTGTTGCAGCAAAAAGAGCACGTAGTCTCGCAAATTGCGTGAATTTAACTATTTATTTAGGCCTATTTATGTATTTAGCTGTTTCGCATGCAGCGGAACAGCTTTTGTTTTTGTTATTTTTTTTTTCTTTCTTTTTTTTTTTGGCTTTTCCGTGTTCAACGGAAAAGGTATTGTTTTTGTTCTGATTTTTTTTTTACTTTCTTCTTCTTCTTCTTCTTCTTCTTCTTGTCGTTGGAATTCCTATAGACAAAGCACAGGGGCATTCTCGGTGGCACTTTAGCCACTTTTAAATTGCCGATTTTAACCAAACTTGGTGAAAACAAAGTCCCCATAGGGTAGTTGTGTCCCGAAACTTTTCGTCATCATGACGTCATCAGGTGTCACGTGACAGTGTCTTAAAGGGGCAAACTTCAGACATCAATTATGAACGAACCCTAAGTCCGATTGAGTTGAAACTTGGTATGTATCTAAGTCGGGAAGTGTTATATCGAAAAATTGCAATGACGTCATCGTGACGTCATTCCCTGATTTTTTATGATTTATTGAAATTTTGGGTCATTAAAGTTCTTTTAACGATATCTAGTAAACGAAACAAGATATCTTTGAATTTCTTTTTGATAATTCTTCAGCATACACCATAGATTAACACTGCATAGACAAAAATTCTGTGACGTCATCATGACGTCATAAAAAATGCGATTTTTATAACGCATAGCAGGAACGGCCGATCGCCTTGAAAATTGGTAGGTTGGTAAAGTGGAGGTTCGGGGTCGTAATTATGAAGTTACGTCAAGACAGCTTCATTTTTTAATTTTTTATGATTTTTAAAAATATTTTTCACGCTAGCCCATTGACTTGTACGTAAAAATATTGGTCATTAAATGCAAGGCGCGGGCATTTGGTTGATTGCCTGTGTTATATATGCCGTATTTATTTTCATTTCCTTATCATAGTTGCCAGCGTAAATTTATACTGTTTTGACAAGACAACTACGCATGCGTAATAATCTACCTTTCAAGTAATGCATGAATCGAGCACACGGTTTTGAATGGCGCCCTCTTTAGATTAAATCAAGAAACTGCGGTGGTGTCAGTATGTTATTTGAAAATCAACAAAAAATCAACGGTTTGAGATATTAAGTTGATTCTTTCACCAAATGTGATTGTTAGGCAGGGTCTTTCTTTGTGAAACATTGCTTGACCTCTGTGACCTCTACTTCCGGTCAAGCAGGAAGTAGGTTCTCATTTAAAAGTGGTAAAAGCTATGATCATAATTCTTTCACCAAAAGTGAATGTTAGGCAAGGTCTTTCTGTGTGACATATTGGTTGACCCCTGTGACCTCTACTTCTGGTCAAACAGGAAGTAGCGCCTCATTTGAAAGTGCTAACAGCTATGATCATGATTCTTTCACCAAAAGTCAATGTTAGGCAAGGTCCTGCATTTGTATTACATAGCTTGACCCCTGTGACCTCTACTTCCGGTCAAACAGGAAGTAGGTCTTCATTTAAAAGTGTTCAGAGCTTTGACCATGATTCGTTCACCAAAGGTCAATGTAAGGCAAGGTCTTTCATTTGTGTAACATTGCTTGACCTTTGTGACCTCTACCTCTGGTCAAGCAGGAAGTGGCTTATCATTTAAAAGTGGAAAGAGCTATGATCATGATTCTTTAACCAAAAGTGAATGTTAGGCAGGGTCTTTATTTGTGACACATTGCTTGACCTGTGTGACCTCTACTTCCGGTCAAACAGGAAGTAGCTCCTCATCTAAAAGTGGTAAGAGCTATGATCATGATTCTTCCACCAAAAGTCAATGTTAGGCAAGGTCTTTCTTTGTGACACAATTCTTATTGACAAGCAATTTGTTTCCTTAACCCTGCAACAAATGGGTAAAATTTTTAGTTTTCTACATTGAAATATGGATACTTTTAAATATGCGGAAAAGCCATGTGTTCTGTTTTCAACAGACACAACCTCTAGTTTTTTTTTTTTTTCTTTTTCCACTTTTTTCCCATAGACTTAACACAGGGATTTTCTACAAGTCACTTCTACCATTATGCCAATTCCAATCAACTTCATACTTGGCACATAGTTAGACCACCACCCCGAATAGTGTCCCGCGTATGTACGTCATCGTGACGTCATCACGTGCACAGTTACGTCATCATAAACATGCAAATTTTAGGGCTCTTTATCTCCGGAACGGCAAGTCCGATGCAACTCAAACTTGGTATGTAAGTATATGGGGACGTGTTATAGACAAAAAATGCAGTCACGTGTTGATGACGTCATCATGTGATTTTATACGAATTATTCAATTTTTGGACCTTTTCTGTATATTTCATGAACGACAAATGGTATTTTCGAAATTCTTTCTGCAAAATGTTTGTTAGGCTATAGGCACATGCCACAAAATACCAAAAAGTGGTGACGTCATGATGACGTCATCAAAAAGCTGATTTTCTGATTCACATATAAGAAAATATCCGATGGTAATGAAACTTGGTGGATAGGTAGGGAATGGTACTAGTATCCTAAATCTGAAGTGACGTCACAATGACGTCATCGGCTGATTTTTTATTGATTTTTAAATATATTTAATTTTGCCATTTTTTCCCGGAAACACATAGAAGCGAATATCCGATCGAAATGAAATTTGGTGGGTAGGTAGGAAATGGTACTAGTATCCTTAATATGAAGTGACGTCACGATGACGTCATCAACTGATTTTTGATTTTTTTTAAATAATTAATTTAACCATTTAGAGTCAAACATAACACAAAACACGGGCTTTGGAACTTTTTGGACCGCTGATATGGCTATCAACACTAGTGGACCAATTGTGTACACGTAAACGTAGCACGACAACCTAGAAAATCAGTCATTTTGCTGTTTCCGCCGCCCATAAGCACAACCATACATACTATGCGCGCTGGCCTATAATAGACTGCCATTCCTGTGTTTTTCATGGCTGTGTGTATGTTCATCTATCTGTATACGTGTACTGATGGATGAGTGACGACGCTCCTGGTAGTTGTTTTGAACAATACACCGCTGATAAACTATTTCTCTGTCCTGGGTCAATTTTATATATATTATATATATTTTCTAAAACATGACGCGAAACAGCTCAGTGTTTGTTAACTACAAACACAGGTCTAGTTATTCATTTATTATCTTAAAAACATTATAAGAATAAAAAATACATCGGCAGGTGCTGCCCAGGGATGAAAGTAAAAAAAATTTTAAAAAAAACTGTCATCAAAAGACGTGCCTTCCCAAACACCTGCCAATCTTATTTATGTATATACACAGATTAATTAAAACAAAGCTAAAAAAAAACACCAAAACACAAAACAATCATCATTATTATTCATTAATTGATTTATTAATTTTAAACATAAAAAGCACGTTTTCATAAGGCATTTGACTTCGTGTATAATTTAATTGATATTTTAATTAAAATTGTATTGTGCCATTTAACATTTTATCAAATAATTATGGTATCAGCATAATAAGACATAATTTATTTCTTCACGGTTTCAGCCACAAGCAAAACATATTATGTTATGATGACATTAAAAAACATTAATGCAAGTAGCCTACATGTTGTACACTGCTTCTGCATACTGGATTCTTGCTTTCGAGTCAACTCGTACCTTTGCCAACTCGTACCTTTGACAACTCGTACCTTCGTCAACTCGTACCTTCGCAAACTCGTACCTTCGCAAACTCGTACCCTTGCCAACTCGTACCTTGAGTTAAGACAACTCGTACCTTCGGAATATAGTCACAAATGTTTCCATTGTTTTCTGTTGTGGGTTTAGAATATGGTTGAAATACCATTAAGTTTTAGAGGTAGAAAGGTCAAGACATTGTTTAGCTGATTAAGTACTGTGACGTTTGACACTTTTCTGACTGTGTAAAACCAGCACTCAGCAGCGTGCAGTGGCTGGCCATAGGACGTTCGTTGAGGCCGCCGGCGCACAATGAAGTCGTGTCCGATCATTCAATAGCAATACAGTACACAGGAAGAACCTTTCGGAATGTTTAGTATCGGGCCGCTTGGGCGGGGTATATTTTCAATTTTATTTTTGGAATATTTTTTTAAATGCAGATTTTTGGATCTTTCCTTCCTGCATGCCTTTTCAAACTTGCTTTTGTTGTTTCATTTTGAAAAATCTCTTTTTATTACACTGTACTTTATTAGGGTGTACACGTATATTTTAATCAATTTCATTTTTGTAACCATTTTTAAGTGCTAATTTTGGATAAAATAAAACGAAACATTTGCCCAACAATGCTCCAGTTGAGCACGAGTTGCATTAATCATAGAGGAGTTTATTCCTCCATGCATTAATCGAAGGTACGAGTTGACTTGGTGCGAAGGTACGAGTTGTCTTAACTGAGGGTACGAGTTGGTAAAGGTACGAGTTGACGAAGGTACGAGTTGGCATGACTTTGCCTTTGCGAAGGTACGAGTTGACCAAGGTACGAGTTGGCGAAGGTACGAGTTGACCTGATTCTTGCTTGTGCACGTTTTCCCATAGGGACCGAGTTGGTCACGGACCGAGTTGGTCACGGACCGAGTTGGTCACGGACCGAGTTGGCCTCGGACCGAGTTGGCCACGGACCGAGTTGGCCACGGACCGAGTTGGCCTCGGACCGAGTTGGTCTCGGACCGAGTTGGTCACGGACCGAGTTGACTCGGACCGAGTTGGTCACGGACCGAGTTGACTGGCACCCTGAATACAATTCAAGTTTACAAACAAGCAAATTTAGGCCTGACGTTAGGCCTTGTTTAACTTCTGAACAGCAAAAGAAACGGACCAAACCTTACCACAAAGATATCTTAAAACACCGCTTCACAATTTACGTAAATTTAATTTAGGCCTAATACATTATTTTTCTTACCGAATGACTTTCGATGTCTTTTCTCAATCTGGCAATCCGGAAACTGTGTTCTTGCAGGCGCGGCAAGCAATCAACGTAATGTGTACACTTCAATATGCAATACAGTGATCGTTGTACACATGTGCGTACATAGCAACGGAATGATCGATTATATCATGAGGAGGGTATTTAGTTACAGAAATTCAATCTGATTAATTATTGCGATCATCTTAGAAAAACGCACCCTATTTTACATTTTTATTTAAATATTGCAATTATTTAGATATTACATTTCAATGTTTTGCAAATTAAATTCATTTATGTAATATTATTTATTCCGAATGAATTTTTGAATATCCTATGCTGAAAATAATGGTATGTTCCATGGTTCCTGTTGCCACAATAAGTGGAAATATCGCGTTTACTGCGTGATTGTGCGATAAAGCGCGTGATTATGTACAACTGTTGCATATTCATTAGGTGGGATGGTCTCATATCGTGCGGCGGATGTGATGTGTACGTACACGTACGTTGTTGATTGTGCTGGAAGTACACAAATCTAGTTCCGTTTTCCTCCGAAATCCGGCATTTGCAGCCCTGGGGGATACCCATAATTGACTACATATTAAGGATTGGTAAATATCCCACCATTTAACTTCCGAAAAGGAATCTTTCAAGTTCGCAAAATGAGTACACGAGGAACGATTCGAGACTGTTCCGGTATCTCGGGGAGCCCTACGTCACCAGCGTGTTCTGCTCTGACCTCAGCGGGCATATCGAGTCGTTTGAACCCGGCGTTTGGTTCGGCACGTCCGCTAGCTTTAGCTGCTGCTGCACCCATACGAACTGGTGGAAAAACGACCCATCCAGCAAAGGCTATATTGGCAGGTATATTTTTTCAGCATAATCTTGTAACTGCCTTATTTGCCACTAACTGCCATTTGGCAGATGGTGTTAAAATATTGCCTTGAATTTATTTTGAATTTATTGATTCGAATATTGTCAAAGCAAGTGTTTAGGGCCTAGGCCTAGGCCCTACATTAAATTTAAACTGTTTGGTAAAAAAATAAAAATCACTAAGAATGTTTCTTCATTTTAACAGGTAGGCTATTATTATTCAATGTGTGATATAGAAAGAACACAGAATGAGAAGGGAACTTAACGTATCATTGTGGAATGATCAAAGAATTTTTGACTCAATGTTGGAACAGGAATTGAACCTCAGACATAATTATGTGATGTGGATTATGAGTACTTCTAGATTTAGAATGCTACTCTGTGAGCACGAGTAGCCTTCTAGATCTAGAAGTAGATTATGAGGGCTCTGTCAAGTGTTTTGTCAATACCTGTAATGCCTAGCCCTAGTCCATTGCTGGTCATCCTTATCATCAAGTTTCTTCCTTTACTAGGTTCCTATCAGAAGGCTGCCACTCGACTACTGTACTTCTAGATTTAAAAGTCTACTCCGTGAGCACGAGTAGCCGCCTAAATCTAGAAGTAGCAATCGACCAACTGACAATACTGTAAACTGGTATTGGTAATTAAACTGTACTGTATATAATCAGATAATGTCTTTTCCTTTTTTTCGTCAGGAATTTTACATTGAAGGTGTACTAGTATGCACTACTACAGTAGTACTAGTAGTACAGTAGTTACTAGAACTAGTAGTAGTACTAGTACTAGTAGTAACATTTTACAGTTAAAATGTTTTAAAATTAATAATTTGCATTATCATCCGAGGCAGCGCTAGCTTATATTAGAAACAGACTGCATCGGGTGTTCCAATCCAAATCTGTCGCAACTTTGAATCGCAACCCATTTATACATAAATTTCATTGTATAAAAAGTGTACATTGCACTTAATCTGGACCTTGCCATTGACTGGTAGGCCTAATTATGCACACTTGACTATTGTACTTAACATATATATCTCTCTATCATACATGATAAGAACAAATGTATAGTCAGCCCATAAATGATGCAATACTTAGCCCCGCCCCCCTTTTTTTTTGCAGCCTTAAGTTGGCGAAACATTTGTAACAACTGAATCAGGTCGCCATGACAGCCCATCATATTTGTGTAGATAGATATATATACATGTAATGGGCACCCGTTTTCAAAATTTCCCAGCAAACTGACAATATCTTAGCTAATGTTTACATACTGTACAAACTTATTTGTACCCATCTGGACCTACAGGTATCTAAGTTTGATAGCAAATTATAAAAACACATTCACCAAATTGTACACTACACTGTACGTACTGTGATTATGTACTATGTACAGTGTTGAGTACAGTGTACATATGTGCACATGTACCCGTATGTGCTTGTATGTGTACTGTGTAGTTTTATCTGCACACATTTGTTATCTCTTGTGTGTGGCGGACATTTTTTTATTTTTAGCATGATTTATCTTTGGGACTGATTTATAAAGGTCAACGGATGGTAATTGAGATGTTGGAAATATTTCTGCATGATCACCACAATTTGTCTCACATGATTTTCTAAATTTACCGAAATGTATTTTTACCCATAAAAAATTGCAATACAGTACATCCCCCCCCCCTAGAAAAAGGAAAATAAAATTTAGTACCATATTCTGCACTGCTGAAATGTGTTTGTTTAGGCTTGTAGTCAAATAGCACTGCTTAAATACATGTTGGTAGTGAGTTAGGGATGTTGCACAGCTTAAACTTAAAGGTACAGTACAGGATTGGTAAATACACACAAACAGAAATGTTCACAAATTGACATATAACTTTCTGGATATGAAGATGGTGATACAGGTACCTTTAAAATATTTCCGCCTGAAATGGTGTATTTATCCAAAAATTAATTAAAACAAAGACCGAAAACAGTTTTGATCTCGGTGTAAGATCAACACCATTCTTTATTTTATAAGAAATATTTAGTCGGTTTTTCGTTATTTTTTCGTGACTCAGATGTCCGATTGAGCTCTATAATTTTCACAGGTTTATTATTTTATGTACATGTTGGATTATATGGGCCTATAAAGTATGAGTGCTGTTCTGCGACCGTTACCAATCATGTATTAACCTTAAATTTTAAAATTCTTGTCTGCTTTCCGCAGCCTATTTTTGTCGTACTTAGCAGCTTTAATTGAAAGCCATCGCTACAAATACGCCACTTGATTCCTTTTGCTGTACTTTATAAAAATACACTGCATTGGTAATGTAGCACTGTAATGTGATCAAGTCAAGTGGCTTGATTAATTCAAATATTTTAATATGTACGCATCTGCGCCAGAGTGTACTTCAAGGGACCAGAGTAATGAAGTTCCCCTCCAGATCTAGACGAGGTGTGCTCAGTCTGGGCTGTTTGGATGTATAATATTGATCCCTGCAAACCAATTCCACTAACGGGATTTATCTCCATGGCAAACTGGCTGGATTGATAACCCATAGCTGTCAGCATCAGACTCACTCACTGCCTACTTTAATATGCACAGGAGACTGATGTACATTAACTATCCACTTGACTTGTAGTACATTTTGTAGACTAGTACTTTTTTGTAGTAGTAATATTCATTTATGAATACATTGGGATTTTTTTGGAACAATAAGTATTTAATCAATCACTTTTCAATAACTTAAATTAATCCAATTGTCTGTTTGCCTTGTGGTCATTGGAAATTAATGTTTACATGTCAGTGTGGGAATTTCAATTTTATTTTATTATTTTCTTGAATTTGTAACTCAGATTTCAGCTTTTTAATCTGATGCACCTGCTTTGTACAAAATTTTCATCTTGAGGAACTTTTAAATTTCAAATTTTCCTTGGGTTTTTCTGATTTTTCCCTTTTTTACATTTTTTTTATCAGTAGACCCCTATGGCTTATCATATGTTTCTGAATCCACAGAAATTTGTTCACAAATTGCTCTGCATATTTTGACACTGAAGTATGAAAATCTAAAAATTGAAATGATCTGTTTCTTGAAAATTGTCTGAATTCAGATATTTTAATGGCACATGCAGTAAGCATACTGCAAGGTGTAGAAACGATTTTATTCCATACTGGTACAGCATGTACTAGCATTGCTTGAATGTGAAACGGAACTCTGTAAAAGTCACAGATGTTAAATATTGATTTCCATTTTTTGTATACAGTACATATTTGTTGGGTACCTAGACTCCACATAAATTTGTAATATTAATACATGGTAGTATGGTACACTTCTAAATTATGCATTTATAATGCTGTTTATTTATTTTTGTGAATTTGATTAGTACCACTGTCATTTTAAAATAAGAAATGTGCATATATGTAGACATGCAGTGAAACTTATAAATACAGATGAAAACTAATTATATTTTGCTGTGTATCAAATTTCTAATTTGAGCACTGGGAAGCACTGATGTGGGTTCACAGTGCACATTGACTACCCTTAAACCAGCCGTAAAATTGACCATATTTCACGGCACGGTGGAGTTTCAATTACGTATCTGACACTTCGTTAAAGATGGAAAACCTGGGACGAGATTGAGAAAATTGCACACATGCATCATCATAGAAACTATATATACCTTGCTGTATGATGAATATACGCAGACAAGAATACATGAATGCACAGCTCATCCATGACTTAACCAAATTTACAAATATCAAATAAATTACTCTTTGTAAAATTGTTCGGTTGTCTGTATGCAGCTAATTTTATTTTTCTATCTCAGCAGAATATGAAGATTATTTTCCAGACTCCATTCATACCCTGGTAGCATTGCAGTCAAGTTAAGACTGAAAATTGGTTTCAATGAAGGGACAAAGGCCACTATTCAAATGTTAGAAGCATGGTAGATCAGACATCTAAAATGTCAACTTGATTTTAGGACCAATCCATTCATCATCTTACAAAAATAAACAGCAGAGGGTCTTAGATCGGCTCTTCGGGGTGGGGGGAGGGCACACTCTACATTATACTTTTTGCAGATAATCATGTTCTTCAGTTCTTTTAAAAAGTAAGTCAATTTCAGAAGGGCTGGGATTTTAGATTTTTGGGTCTTATTTCTGTTGGCACTAATACTGTACATGTAAGTTCCTTTTACAAAAATTTTGTCAGTACTTTCTGAGATGAATTTTAATTACCACAAAGTTTAAGATGCATTTAGAATAATGCTGAAAAAATTGCTGATTATGTTTTTCAGTACGGGTTTGATTTTGATCTAACGGTTTGAAGATTTGAAAAGTGAACAAAGAAAAATTGATTTGAAGATTTCACAGTTCTTCGGAAAATCTAATGGAGAATTGTTTTATACTTTATAAACTGATTAAGGGCTGAAAATTAATCATTTAGGCTACTATTCCTTTTTTTTTATTTATAGGCCTAACCATGGCCAATATATATTTTTAGGCCTATTTTTTTTTATCTTTAGGCCTATATTTTTTTATTTTTTTTTTTATTGGGGGGGGGGGGGGCTATTGACAGGTATACATAGGCCTATATATTTATACATGTAAAACATGTATACATGGCCTATATATGTTTGTATACCTTGGCCTATAGAGGAAATTTGGTTAGCCTTGGTTTTTCTAGGCTTTGTTTGTGGCCACATCTCAAAGTGTGTAAACTAGTATACTGTATTTTAGAATAAACATCAGATGCAGGCTTTTGTTTCCAGTATTTGTAAAAAGTCCTGGTACCTTCAAGTTGTACAGGAAATCACATAAAATATATGAGGGTACGTTGTTTTATTATAAGGGCTGTGATTGGGCTTGTCCATCTTGTGTACAGTATGTTGGATTGTTTGCTGGTTGTTTTGCATTATATTTGTTGGGGTGTTTGTTTGTTTGTTTGTTTGTTTGTTTGTTTACGTTTGTTTTTACCAGGTTGCTTACCAGTGCTTAAAGGTGTAGTACAGCCTCCAGGATTGGTAATTAACATACCCAAACGGAAATGTTCACAGATTTACGTAGGCCTACATGTGTATATCTTTCAGGGTATGAAGATGGTGCTGGTAGAAACATAATGTTAAAATATTTTCGTCTGAAATGGTGTATTTATCCAGAAATTAGTCAAACAAAGACCGAAAACAGTTTTGATCTCGGGGTAAGATCAAAACCATTCTTAAATGTTTTATAAGAAAAATAGAGTCAGGTTTTCGCTATTTTCTTGAGAGTCAGATGTCAGATTGTGCTCAAATTTTTATAGGTTTATTATTTCAAGTATACTGGATCTCTTCCTTACTCTATGATCAGACAAAGTATGAGTGCCGTTCTGTGACCTTTACCAATCATTTATTATACCTTTCAATGTTTTGTTAGCAATTTAGTGCATTCACTGGCCACTATACATTGTAGCTTGCTCATTGATGTGTACACATTACATTCCTCCCCAGGTCAGTGTTGGCAGTTAAAGTACTGCAGCTAACTAGGGTATTCCTACATGTACAGTATACCTCCTTGATACTGTATACTGTACACAAGGTATAGTACCATATAGCCTACAGCATACAGTTCAATGGGTGACTACAACATGTATGGATACAGTACATAGTCAAGTCCTGTGCACACAGTACAGGCGGACTTGCATTTTTTTGACTTTATTAATAAGTTATGTGTACATGCTATACAGAATTTGGGGACACACCCCTCATGAATATTTATGAGGTACATATACATGGGTGTGACTATGGTGTGACCCACTGTGGAGCTGCTGATTGGCCAGCCTATCCATTGTCCTGCTCTGCTGACTTTGAATACAGTAGACACACAGAAGCCCAGTTACTTATTGTGTGTTGTACAACTGTATATCATACATATATTATTATAGTGCTCAGTCATGTCAGTCTCAGATCATACCATTATCACAATACATACATGTACATATGTATACATGCAAATATGCCAATAATTAGTCGATCATGCGAGCCGCATGCTACATGTACATGCATATGATTTGCCACAAAAAAATTGCAGGCAGCGGGCATATTAGTTTCTGCTGCTAATTAAACTCAGTGGGTTAATAAATTTTTAATTAGCTTCGAACTGGTAAAGAAATTAGGAAATTACATGGATAGGCCTATTTACCTGTGGCTTGTCAATTGGATTTTAGAAACAAAAAGTTTCCACCAAATATGTGAAATTGTTTGGAGTTAGAAGAAGGAGGCCCTGACACGTTTCAATCCTAAGCAGGATCTGTATCGGAGGCTATAAACCTTCCTAACTCCAGGCCCGCCTAACTCCAAGCATAAAACCTTCCTAACTCCAGGCATTTTATATATTTCAGGTCATGCAGTGCTCAAATCTGTGAAAATGTTCATCTTCTCAACTGAAAATTCGGTACATTGTTTAGGAGGCATAAGCCGTGTACTGTTATTTAGGTACAAGTACGGTGCTATACTACAACAAGTACAATTAAGTCATATTGGCTAAGTTTGATAGTAATACTGAACCTTTTTCCTATTTTTTGTGGTCATTTTGTAGGTGGTATCGCAGGAGGTATTGAGATTTGTGTCACATTCCCGACGGAGTACGTCAAGACGCAACTTCAGTTGGACGAACGTTCAGCCAAGCCCTTGTACCGTGGTCCCATTCACTGCGTTAAACACACCGTCCAGCATCATGGATTCTTTGGTCTCTACAGAGGTCTCAGTCCGCTGCTTTATGGCTCTATCCCTAAAGCTGCAATTAGGTATGAATGAACATTGTTCAGATTTCAATTCTTGATTTCACCAAATTCATCGTAACCTGGCTACTATGCATTGCAGCGTAGAAGTTGTAGGATACCATGGGTTATGATAGATTATAGGGCTTCATTAACTTGAATCAACCCCAGCTCTGTTGATCAGTGATGCCCATTATACCCTTTCCGTCCACTGGCGTAGACAGGGGGAGGGGGTCCAGGGCCCCCCTATTCATCCCCTAAAAAAATAAAATAATAATAATAATAATAATAATAATAAACAAATCTGAGGGCTCCTCCCCCTACCCCGCCCCCCAAGACAACACCAACGTGCCTCAATGCTGGCGCGCGTATTCAGTAGGCCTAGTGCGAGACAAGTGGATAAATGAATACGGAGTCGATCCTCGATCGTTTAAATGTTGGTCCCCCCTATTAAAAATTCTGGCTACGCCACTGCTTCTGTCATGTAGGGTAGCAACAAAAGCTCTCCACCCCTGCCTCTCTTGGGCCAATCTCTGAAGTTATTCCCAGGTCTGGTTGGACTTAAGACATTTCCCTTTCCACGGTCCCCCGGTCGCCAGGTGTTCTTGGGCCGACCCCGCCTTCTCCTGCCTTAGTTCCTTTCAGGGGTCGATTTCACCAAACTCATCGTAACTTACTATCAATCATAGGGGTTATGATGCATTGCAGCCCTATGTAGAAGTCATAGGATACGATGGGTCAGCCTCCGTATCTCGAGTTACGATCGCTCGTAGGGTTTCATGAAATAAACCCCCAGTACTATGTCAGTAATAATATAGCAACATAGTTTAATTTCTAACAATTTATCATTCCCTCAGATTTGGTGCTAATGAGTTCTTCAAGAACAAGTGGAGGAGTAGGAACAATGGTGCACTGAGCAAGACCGGTAGTCTATTCTGCGGTCTCGGTGCCGGGGTGAGTGAGGCCATCTTAGCCGTCACGCCGATGGAAACCGTCAAGGTCAAATTCATCAATGATCAGACCTCAGCCAAGCCAAAGTTTAAAGGATTCTTCCACGGAGTTCGGGAGATTGTCAAATCTCAAGGTACGTTGGTTCTTTCAAAACTCACAAAAAGACGTGAACATTTGGGCGGAAAGATGTCCAAATCCAAAAACCTAAGAGAGAGAGAAAATTGTCTCTTGCACAACAATTAGGTCGTATTCTCAAGTTGTAAAGTTCATTGAACATGATCGAGGCCTACGTTATTCAATTTCTTTTTTGCATTAATGCCATTTATGAAATTTTATTACATTTTTTATTTTACATTTATTAACTTTCACGGATGAATGAATAAATTGTGTATGACCTGTTTGTGAAAATCATCTTTAACTTAGAACTTTTGCAGTTGATATCCGTTATTACTGCAGACCTTCTGTATGACAATATTTTATTGCCTGTAACTCAAAACTATATTCCCAAGGTTCCACATTTTCCAAGGCCTTCACAAAACCAGGCTTAAGGCAAGGCTTGGGAATTATTTCGTTAACGCCATTTGAGGCCCACAAAAGGAAATGAAGGGATTGAGCCACATGATGAAGCTGAAGAAAGGCTCAAAATTTGCCATGTATACATCATAGGTCCTTCATTTTATTTCGGACACAAAATGGCGGTAGTAAAATCAATCCCAAGCCTAGCCCCAAATATGCCCTACAGTTGCTGCCCCATATCAGCCTGGATCCAAAAATGAAAGGCCATGTCAAAGTACCTAGATCGACAGGTGATTCCTGAGACTATAAATCACTCTAAGATGTTCTCCTCATTGACAGGTCTAAGAGGGACCTACCAGGGACTGACTCCAACCATCATGAAACAAGGCAGCAATCAGGCCATCCGTTTCTTTGTCATGGATTCCCTACGAGAGTGGTACCGTGGCGGAGACCCCAACGTCTACATCAACCCCTTAATCACGGCGCTGTTTGGTGGATTCGCCGGCGCTGCCAGTGTCTTTGGGAACACCCCGCTAGATGTCGTCAAGACGAGAATGCAGGTAGGTCACGGAGAGAAGGCACCTCAGCCCAAGCCTCCCAAAACATCCTCAGATGGCTTGGCTTTGTTGGACTTTAAAAGACTTATCTCCGTCTAGGGCCCAGGCACCCTAACTAAAGCTTTGAAAGAATCGGTCTTTAGGAGTCGGGGAGTGCTGTGGCCTTAGTGGTCTGGCGTGTCTTACTCAAGATCTTGTGGTCAATCTACAGATTGTTGTTTCAAATCCAGCCATGGGTTAGTGGTGCCTGCATCCTTGGGCAAGACACTTTGTCACATATTGCTTCTCTTCACCCAGGTGTAAAGGGGTACCGCCTGTGAGGGTACAGATGGCTTTTTGTGCTTGATTAGCCCTGCACGCTTTGAAGGAAGCTGCGGTCTGTATACTCCCCAGGGAGCTGAGATTGTTTCGGGATTTAAATGGGCCCGATGACCAGGGATAATATTTGTGAGCAAGAATTAATATAGATTATTGTTATTAGTTTAGAAAACAAGCCTGGCTTTTGTCTTTTGATAAATTTCTAGAATCTGCAAACTGGATAGTTCTTAAATGACACTGGCGGATGTTCATGATTTCATTTCAGGGTTTGGAAGCTCATAAATACAAGAATACATGGGACTGTATTGTCAAGATCTGGAAGTTTGAAGGCCCAAGAGCGTAAGTATCCACTATAGTGCACTCCGCACTTGCACTAAAAATAGCACACTGGATCTCAGACAAATTACATTGCAACCATGCAAACATGTGGTATGTGCGCGTGCATGCATGGTGTACACTACGTGCGTGAGTCAATGTTTGTCTGAATTCCGGGGACTCCTGTGATGTCATTAGTGCGGAGCGCTATTGATGTGGTTCAGTATGAAACCTGGGGTCGATTGTACCAAACTCATCGTAACTTATTATCAATCGTAGGACTTATGATGCATTGAAGCCCTACGATGGATACGATACGATGGTTATCCTTCGTAACTTAAGTTACGATCGATCGTAGCTGGGGATTCCTGAAATTTACCCCAGTCCAGAGAGGTTGGGTAGCTGTCTGCATAAATTTGAATATAATGTCTAGAGGTTGAAGACCACTTCAGAATGGTGCAATATGGTGTGGGATATGTCTAGTTCCCCATATGCATACATATGAGTACCAATCTTGGACAAAGAGTAACAATTACTGGGACCAGTTCAAAGTGCCGGGGTCTTGTACCTGTACTCAACTGCATATATGTATACCAGCTTCATAGCCAACATTGAAGGCTGGGTAACTGACTCATTTCTCATGAGCTGTGACTTTCCTATTAAGGAGTGTTATATGAGCAAACAAAGTTACCCCTTACAGAATCCATATTGCCCTTGGTAATTTCATTGAATAAGTGGCAGCTTCGGAATTCCAAATCAAGGGATGTGAGTGTATGTCAACTTATTAAACTATGCACAAGATCCTCGTGTCTCAGACCATGCCCTTCTCAGACCACACCCACTTCAGACCACACCCACCAAGCTAATTAGGTGTTCGGGTTCAAGCCGAACACCTATTGTTATTGTTCGAGTTTTTTTTTTTTTTTTTTTTTTTTTTTTTCTTCTTCCGCTCAAACTTGTCAGCAGGACTTCTTGGTGACAGGTACAAGATATTGACCTGAAACTTGGTGGGAACTTCGGTAGTGATGCCAAGTTGTGCCTAGAAGATTGACGTCATGATGACGTCATCAGGTATCAAATTACGCGCGTTTTTAGGAAAAACTTTGGTGCTTTATAACTTGAGAACCACATGACCTACGATTTTGATATTGACATATGTTACTCACCACATGAATCTCAACAATTAATATATTCAATGTTGTGTACAAATGACCTTCACTTCCGGTGTTACCGGAAGTTGAAGTTTGACTCAAAATAACTCGAAAACGGAAGGTTTTGGGCACATAAAACCTCGCGGGGTAAAAGATAGAGTAGGTCTTAAGCTTTCAGAAAATATAAACGATGACGTCATACGGGCTGTATAGCGCCCTCTATGGTGGATTAAAGATATACAGTGATTACGTAATCCAAAAGTAAACAACGGATTTCCGCCAAATTTGGTGAGTGTGAAGCATTGATGCCCCTCGACATACGTGTGAAGTTTGAAATCTGTGACGTCATTCAACCGGAAGTTATGCGTTTTTAAAGGATACATGATGTAATTATTCAAATACTGTTTATTCGGTAACTACATGACGTACATCAGTGCAAATTGCAAATTGTTTACATCGTACGCATTCGATGATTTCTGCAAATTTTCAGTTGTTTGTGATAAACTAAACGGAAGTTATCGCCCTGACAATTTTACATTTTTTAAAGGTGACACGCTTTTCTATACGCTATCAGTCAGTGTACTTGTACAAATACACTGTGCAATCAGCATGATCAGTATTTGCTCAGTCACACAGTTAAAGTGTATTTTAATATGCCATACATGCGTTCCATCAAACATTCTCATAACAACAGTTCCAGTACGAAATGAGACCCCGAACACCTAGTGGTTGTTCCCACAACCACAATGTCTAGTTCATTCTTGTATCCTTCTTTGTGTCCCCATAGGTTCTACAAGGGAACGGTGCCAAGATTGTCCCGGGTGTGCATAGACGTCGCCCTCGTCTTTGTCATCTACGACGAGATCGTGAAAATTCTAAACAAAGTCTGGCCCACGGAATGATTGACGTCAACCTTAGCAGTTGTCATTCCATTTCATCCGTATAGCATCATAGTCAGTGTCAGGGAAAGTATTACGTTACGGTTAATTATTATGAAGGAAAACGATAACTTACGCTGCATGCCATATGTTTCAAAGATAAAACAGCTCTCAAATGGTCATTTGCTTTTATGAATGAATCAACTTATAGTTTGTACCAGTATTTGGTTTTATCAGTGTTACTTTGTGAGTAAGGACCAATTGAGTACTTTCTGCAAATTGCGATGCTGATTTAGTGAGATAATAGATGCGTTTGAGTAGGTCACCTCGGTCGCTCTGAGTCAGCCCCCATACCGTTTGCTTAGGTCTGACGTCATTCTCGGGGTTCACCCAGGGCAGCCACCAGTAACCCTGCTCGTGAGCAGAGTCAGTGTCGGGTGGGAAACACGTCACATGAATTCAAGATGGCAGAAAGGTAAGCAAGCGTTTGACTAGCCCGGCTGTGGTGGCTGATCCGGGTGACGTGACAGTGGACCCGTTTTGACCAAGAGAAGCTACTCGAATGCACCTATAATGACGAGTTAAGCACATTTCAACTTTCTCGCAATTTGCAGGAAGTACAGAAAAACAGATTTTGAGTATTCCATGCCTCGAGCGGATTTAATGATTCACACAATGCAAATATCTGACCAAACTTAGTTTTTTCTAATTAAGGCGAGATTAATTATGATGTATATGCGCTTCATTTACATATGATACAGATTAAGAAAAGTGGAAATATGAGTGCAAAGCTATAATAATCTAATCCGAGGCTTGGTTAGCTTGTTTGTTCATTTCCTGTTTTTTCATAAAATGTTTGTTCTAACATCCACGAGAGGGCGCTATCACTTTACAATATGGGCTGTGTGTACTGCTGCAAGCTGCTCTAAGCTTAATCTCAGAGTACTGCTTAGTGCAAAGTAATCGCTAAGCAAATTCATATACTACGCAAAATTGGCTGAGAGCTCGGCTGGTGACACTTGGCAGGCAGTATACAGCACATAGAACTTTTGTTGGCGGGTAACCTATACTTGTGAAGCCGTATTGGTGGTGTGCTCATGATCAGGGTACCAGCCATTGGATATTCAAATAACACCTGTGTGACAGTTTATTTGCATATGTATACATATCATAGTTCCTGCACAGGGCCCTGGTTTGCAAACCGTCACACTTGTCACAGAAATGGTCTTGGACCCAGACTACATCTTGGAAACCAAAATCCTGTTTTGTTGTCACGGTGATGTGAGCAGTTCATGTTCACCATAGGCAAAGTGGTCATGGTGAGATTCACCACAAAATGACAATTATAAGGTCATAATAACAAATGTTGTTATTGTTCATTCATTGTGACGATCATGGCATAGAGTTAAGGTGTAACTGGCACATGTATGATACAATCTGGTTCCCTAGAGTTAATGTTACCAATGTGAGTTAATTCCGATTAAATCTGGGACAGAATCTGAGAACATATGGATTTCAAATACTCATCAGTTATCAAGTTCTCAATACACAAGAAATGACAAATTATATCTGTGCTAATTTATTTTCCAATTGTTAACCAAAGACAGATGCTAATATGTGCTACACATTGTAAAAAAACAGTGTACCAGGTAGTCAAATGTTGGTTGTTGTTTGCTTTTGGAACATGGAAATCCTAAAAATGTTTCACAATAGTGCTCCACACTTGTGCTATAAATAGCAGGCAAATGCTGTGACGTCACACCGGATCTCAGACAAACATTGCAACCAAAGGTGTGGTGGGTGTGTTTGTGTGCATGCATATGTGCATACATGAAAAGGATATCAGACATCCGGGGATTTTGTACATGTTTATGTGCGCGCTGACCAAATCACTCGTGTGACGTCATTAGAGTGCGGAGCGCGCTATTGTTGGGAAAACTTGAACCTATGGGCACAATTAAGCTGCACTGTTGCATGTGTACACTGTTACATTAATTATTAGAGATATGGGGATTAGAGATTCATGTGTATAACTATACAGGAATGTAATACATGCAATGGCTTTCACTTGTTTGGTGTAAATGCCGCCCTCAGGCGGAGCTGCTTAACTGCCCCACACGTACTACGTGCAGATTATTCACAGCAAGCTGAGTTTACATTTGCTACATAGCGCCCTCTTTTGTCAGAGTTTGTGGAGTCCAAGGGAGCTCATTACCTGAGATTTCATTTACATACACATACCGGTACATGTATATCATAGATGGACTTTGTACTGATAACATGGATTGCTATCTATGCTAGCAAAAAGGCCGGAATTTTGTCCAAAGGAACCTATATTCTGTGAATAATTATATCCATTTAGTATTCCGCCGTGTAATTTATTCCAAAACTGCCTGAATGTGATGTAGTTACGTAGTCAATATTTAAACATGTTAATAGGGAAGGTACTTTAAATTGACTCATTTGTATTTATAATAAATTAGGGTTAGGCCACCCTGCTTTAGACTAAGAGTGAGGATAGCAGCCTATGAAAATGAGCATTTAGAGTCACATGACGGCAAAATAACCAATCAGCCTTGATTGTTTCTTTGGTGTTGCTAGGTAATGCTTTGTGAAAGTAAAGGATGGAATTTACAGCATTCAGAGGGGTCAATTTTAACTTTAAATGTAATAGAAGCAGCTCAGTGAAACTGAAACTTGGAGTAGCTACCGAGTCAAATTCCAGTTCCTAAACTTCCTGAATGAAACTTTCATTAAGCAGAATTCAGAATAAGATTGCAGATCAGCTCAATAATGTAGCAATGTTTCATCACTCCGGTGATGTTTCTGTTTTGTGGAAATGGTGAGGAAATGAAATGGCGGGTTCATGAGGAAATGTTCACTGAAGAATTTTGTTTGACATTAACGATGTACAAGATTCTTGCCATGAGATGTAAATTATAGTCTTCCGAATAACAATTTATCAACGTTGTTATATTTTTATTTTATTTTTTAGAGAGGGAAGAAGTTTTCCTTTTTTTGATTTACCGTTGATGTTCTTTATTACAGTAGAGTCGGTGAAAATTACGCACTGCAAAAGAGCCTTAGAGTGGAATGAATCCGAGGTTGTTCTGTGATTGAATAGCTTGCAGGAGAGACTGTCCTTTGTACAAAGTAATGAGCAGGCGCAGTTCTACGGTCCCTGTAGCCCCCTGTAGCCTCCAAAAATGTTTGTCTAGCCCCCCAAAATAAAATGCAATTGAAAAACAAAATTCTGGAAATTGGGAAAATACTGGATCTTTTCAGTTATTACATGCCAATTACTTGAAAAACGCGCTGTGTATGGCTAATAGGTTGCTTTTCTACACCTAATAAGACAGCAGAAGCGAATGTTAGAAGACGATGTCACGTGTGAAGGGTCTAGCACCCCCAAAAAAATGTTGGTCTTCTAGCCCCCCCCCCCAAAAAAAAATGTTTGGCTCTTCTAATCCCCAAAAATATTGGCTCTAGAACCGCGCCTGGTAATGAGATGTAATAATCTAACTCTGGATCTGTATACACACGTAATTCGTTAAGATTCTTATTAAAAAGGTATACACTTTCAAAGTAGATAGTGCACAAGAAGAACGAACCTTCAATTTGAAATGGCTCTTGGATTTAGAATTGTCGGCGAGTATTGTATCAGTTTATTGCCTTTTTTCTAGCGGACACAAATGCATTCCTTTTGTGCCGTGTTTTATGCGGAAGGTCATAGCTGTTATAATCTCAGGCTGAGATAGGTTAGATATAACTCAAAGCACCTCTGATGTTTGTTTGTTGTCTCTAAGCGTGACGGAAGCTAGGGCTCTTTAATTTGGTGTTTGCTAAAAGCAATCTCTAAACAGTCAAGGTCATTCTAGTAAGAGTATATATGGGAGCACACACAGTCACTTCCAAGTTCATAGCACTGCTTGGGCATTTACTGTATTTATAAGCACATTTTGGTGCTAACATTTAGCAACAAAATTTGCTGAGGTGCTCTGGGGCCAATTTCATAGATCTGCTTAAGCACCAAAATTTGCTTAAGCACCAAAATTTGCTTAAGCACCAAAATTTGCTTAAGCACCAAAAAACCTTGGTAAATAAAATCAGTATGCCAGCCAAAACTCCTTGTGAATCTTATATTCGGCAAACAATGGCCAAATAGTCAAATACCCCAGTCAAAAGCAGTAATTAGCATCACATGGAAATGTGGTTGGTAATCCTGTATGATGGAAGACTTTTCATGCTGAAGCAAATTTTGTGGTTAAGCAGCTCTATGAAATTCTTCCGTGTTTCTGTAGCAAAAATTAAATGTCAGGCTGCATGTTTAAGTGCACATTCACTTTGGATTTGCATATTTAATATCTATCGTTTTGCTAGCAGGAAGTGCCCGAAGGTTAGCACGCTATTGCTAAATGATTAGCAGCTCAATGTAATGAAAATTGCACAAAATTGTCCTCCGTGACCCAAACTATGAAATTTACTTCTCGTCTGTTTGATAATCAGCCTGGGGCCAATTTCATGGAGCTGTTAATTAAGCCCATAAAAATTGCTTAGCACAAAATGCAAGTCCTCAATAAAACAATCCACCATTAACGATTTCATTTGATACTCATGGTGAGCGAACAACAACCAAAGAACAATCACAAGTGATACACAACACATGGAAATTTGGTTGTTAATCCTGTTTGTATTGAGACAGTAAGTTCATGGTTAGCAAATTGTTGTGCTAAGGAGGGCTGTAAAATTCGCCCCTGGTAATGTTAGGTCTGTCCTTCACCTGTGTATATAAAAATTGACTGGGCACATATCAGTCAGGGGCCACTTTCATAGAGCTGCTAAACACAAAAATTCACTAAGCATGACATATCTGTCTTAGTAAAAACAGCCAAATTTCTGTGTGTTGTTTATCACTTGCAATTGTTCTTTGGCTATTGTTCGCTGACCATGAATATCAAATGGAATTTTCAATGGTGGTTGTTTTATTGTGCAAGCTATTTTTGTGCTAAGCAATTATTTGTGCTTAGCAATTTTTTGTGCTAAGCAGCTCTATGAAATTGGCCCCAGATCAGTTGTTACCCTTAAAATTTGTTTGAAAGAAGCTTTCAGTACATATTTGAATGAAAATGAGAAATGTTTTTAATGAATTGTCATAATTGTTAAAAGTATCAATACTTTGAGATGAGGATATTTAAATACAAATTCTTTCACTACCAAAAGGTGTTTAACCTTTGGCATTATAATTTCTCAGGGTACATGTACCTGTAGTTTGTACTGAGTCAAACTTTTGTTCAGACAAATTTCAGAATAAGTTAGTTGAGAATATGTTTGGCTATGTTTAGTTTAAAGGGATTTGAATACTGTGTAAGAATTCTTGATAAACTGTAGCATTGTGTATTAAGTGAACTGGGTTTCTTCAACAGCATAACTAGAGTCGTTTGTTGAATTTGGACTTGGATGCGTTTATCACAGGCCCCCGAAAAAACAAAATTTATTGGAAGAAAAAGTTACCAGGTAACCTGCTGAGAAGTCAGCAGGTGTCTTTATAGCGTAAACAGCAACATTCTGTTCAATTTATATCCAATTAATTCCCTTCAAAATTGACAGAATAGTTTGAGGTGTCAGACAGACCAACAGCCCGACAGACAAAGATATTGCCCCAGGCTTAGTGCCATGTACATTATGGACTTGTAGACAAATCATTAGAAGTCGCGGTGATCGTCTCTGCTTTCATGCCACTCTTGCGATACTGCTATACTTTCTCGCGAGACACCTGGGTTCATAAGTTGGTCCCGAAAGCTGAAATCTTGCCCGAGCCAGAAGTCACGAGAAAGTATTGATAGCAGTATCATGAGAGTCATGTGAAAGCAGCGACAATCACCGCGACTTCTAACAGTATACAAGTCTAGTAACATTAGGATCTTGTCACTCGAGGCTGTTTCTGGGGGCAACTTGGAGGCAACATGTATCCCATATGCAAAAGGAAAACTTTGGCAGCAGAAGAGAAGTTCTTCTGGCAGTGTCTTACTATTCCTGAGAAAATTTAGAGAAAAATGAAAGGTGGATGTCACTATGTCCGATCACCTGGAATTGACTCATGAGAAACAAATCTTTAGTTCTTTATCGCCAATTGTGCTGATTTATCATTTTTGAAATGAGTTTGTGAAACTTTCTACCCAACGTAGCGCACAATTAACCAAAAAGATAATAACAATTAATAACACATTTTAGCACCAAAAAATATTAGTTTCTTTGATATTTCCAGCATAAAATGAAATTCAAACTGTCAAAGAAAGTATTTTTTTTAGAATTTGTTGTTTTAATTCAATATTTTATAGTTTGTCAAGAAATTGTCTGTTCGTAGACTGGAATTTAAATCTGTATATAAATATTATGTTGTGATGGTATATTTCATAAATACATGTGATGAATTAACATGTAGGAATCCTGGTGAGAGGTACGTACAAGGGTCTGTAGCAGAACTAGCAACTCGCTGTAATTATTTTAATTTAACCTTTATTCTACAGCAGTTTCATTTACAGCAATAAGATTTATTTTAAATTGAATAAAATATGTTTGTTTGTGGGTATATCAATATAAAAACACATTAGGCTTTTGGTTTCTTATTATTTCCCATTATCTGTGTGCATATTATTTCCCTTATTTAGCCATTTTGTATTGCCATTCCAAAACATTCTGTTTTTTGGAGTTTGGGGAGCCTGACGTGTTTCGATCCTAGCAGGAGCTTTATCGAAGGCACAGTATCGAAGATACAGATAAATGGATGAGAGGATCAGGACATAAGGGCGGGGTTAGGGAGGGTGAGGGGGGGGGGTGGGGTAGGCAAGTGTGGTTAGGGAAAGAGGGGTATGGGGCAGGCAAGATCAAAGGCATTAAGATTTTGGTCTTTTTGGTTGCTTAAAGAATATTTGATTCATTTGGCTTGGAACTAATTATCATTATGCTCATTGAAAAGTGAACAAAGAAAAATTGACTGAAGCGGGATTTGAACCGACGATCTCCTGAATACCGTATGCTCTACCAACTGAGCTATCCAGCCCTATAACATCAATTAATATCTTTGTTAGAACAAAAATACAAAGATAATTGACTATTTGGGACATCACCAATGTAGGGCTGGATGGCTCAGTTGGTAGAGCACCTGTGCGGTATTCAGGAAGTTGCCGGTTCAAATCCCGCTCCAGTCAATTTTTCTTTGTTCTTTTTTCAATGACTTTAATTTCAGTCAGTTTCCCTTGTGGTTATTTGATGATTATATCTTGTATGTTGAAACACTTTTCACTCAACACCATCATGTCAGCATTCAGTTGGCATTTACATCATCTCTCAAGAAAAACCCAAAGTTCTTTGTTGAATCAAATCCTATTGGCAACCCATAATTCTTTCTTCAAATAAAAAGCCAACATAATTCATTCGCCTCAGCACCAAGACACACATACCACACTGACAAATAGCAAAATGATATGAACCCGAGAGCAACGTGCATTTTCATGAAAAATGAAATGTAAGAATTCCTTTATTGAAACGGGAACAAAAAAATAGGCAGTATCGATATATTTACTTTACAAAGAGGTTTATAGGTTGGAAATACACAATCTTTAGAAATTACACAAAGGAGAAATAATCTAATTATGATTGATTTAAATGATGTCAAATATTCCAGAATTGGCAATGCGTACGATTTGTTTTATCATATTTCATTGACTTTTCAATGATAGTGGTATTCTTTTAATACAAATCAAGCACACATTTATTTTTCAGTAATTTGTTTGGTTTGTCAGTCAAGGTCTCATAATGACATTACTGAGATTCAAATGTCTAAAATTGTAGCCAAACAAAATATTTTGTTAATTTTTTGATAAATTATCTTCCTTTTTTGCCCTTCTCTTTCTATTTTTATTAAACTAAATACCGTATGTGGATCGGTTTGCGGAAACACCATGTAATTAGAATCGTTTCTTATTTCGTTCGCACTTCTCGTAAGGTCTCAACGTTTCAACCAGCCTGCTCTAGTCATCATCATTGGTCTCCTGATGATGACTAGAGCAGGCTAGTCAAAACGTTGAGACCTTATTAGAAGTGCGAATGAAAGGAAAGTGCGAAAGTATGAACGATTCTTACATGGTGCTTCCGCAAACCATGATACCAATTGTCACCATGCAAAGCCTCAAATCTTTCTCTAAATGCCGTACTTGCACATGTAGTGCCAGTTTGGATAAAATTACATACATGTGCACTGTAGACTCTTTCGCAGGTATAGCCAGCATCTGGGATTTTGTGTAGCACAAAATTTTAACAGTGCAAACTGTTCCACAGCACATTTCTCATTGGGTGCGCACTTCCTGATATGCCGGACTATCGGTGAAAAGGTCCATGGTTCAACTCGCCAATGAATTCCCAGCTAATCGTTCTGTAACTGCAACTTCAGCCGATAAATTGTCACTAAGCCAACAAATTCCTTTTTGATTGCCAACAAGCCAGAATTCCTGGTGTACCCATGAAATATGCTCAATGTACATGTATGCACACATTGCACACACAGGAACTGGGGCCAATTTCATTATAGAACTGCTTAGCACAAAAAATTGCTTAGCACAAAAATAGCTTGCCCAATAAAACAAATACCACCATTGAAAATTCCATTTGATATTTATGGTCAGCGAACAACAGCCAAAGAACAATCACAAGTGATACACAACACGTGGACTTTTGGTTGTTAACCATGTTTTTATTAAGACAGAAATGTCATGCTTAGCAAATGTTTGTGCTAAGCAGCTCTATGAAATTGGCCCCAGATTTCAGAAAACACCAGGGAAATGACCTGAAAGTAAACGCGAATCAATCTTAATTTAGTGAGAATACAAATCACCATGGTGATATTGACATCTCATCTTCGCTATTAATCTTCGTGTTTTTTATGAAACCCAGCCCTGACTGTCAGCTGTCGTGAAAATACACTGATTCTCCCTTAACAGTTCACGTAGCCATGGTAACAGCTATGAATAATTCATGAGGACTTCTCAGCGTGACAAATTATCCAGAAAAACACAAATAATTCAACTATTATGAATGCTTACAAGACATCATCACGTCAACCTCTGATATTATTCGCTTAAGAATACACTCAAACATTACATATATATACATACAAATCAAAAGAAAAATTTCAATATTGACATAAATTTACATATATACAATATTCAATTTACATATACATAATATTTCGCTTTAAATTTTCAACAGGAATGATTGGTCAAAATTTGGATACATAATTAGCATAAACACGCCCCTTATTGCAGCTTGATCGTTTAATAGTAAATTGGTATATATTGATTCCAACATTAAAATTTCATCTTAACTTTTTGTCAAGTGGTTTATTTTTTATTTCAGGCACACGAGGCAAATTACACAATTTAAATATTTTTGAAGTACAATATGTAAAACATTTACTATCTGTGCTTTGCCCAATATTCAGGTGAAAACGGCTTTCAAGCCGTACGCTAATTCCCCATGATCCGGTAAGAAAAATACAAAAAGCTTTCAGAAGATTACAAATCAAAAAAAAAAATCATGATTTATGAAATAATGTCACAAAACAGTCTGAAATTCCTTTCATCTATACCCTTTTAAAATTAAACTCATAATCTTTAAAATCCTTGAAATTTGTCAACGTACTTGTGTCTTTTGAGTCATTCTTTTCTTTTTAAGTAAGGAAGTTGAAACGAAATTCTGAACTCTGAAAAGGCTGAATTATCCAGTATAAATGTTGTCCGTTTATTTCAGAAGTATTAGTGTTGTGCACAATACTATAGGTTGTGCTGGATGAACGATGAATGGTTTCAGTGTTTACGCTGCCCACGGAAGGACATATCTTAACCAATTCTTAGTTGCCGTAGCAACGCCGTTAATAATTGATACCTCCGTTCAGTATCCCATTACCACTTCCATTACGGCGGGGTTCGTCTTTGTGTGTGGGCCTTTTGTCAACACAGAGGGAGCCCCGGATTTGATGAATACGGTCCATGTGTAGGCACGAAGCTTGTGGGAAATGAAAAGTGGATTTGTTGCCGTATTTCATAGTCGACCAGCCTGACATTAAGCCAGCACTGGATCTCAGACTTTTTAAGTACCGCACACCAAAAATAACTTTTCACAGCATGGTTCTAAAAACTCATAATTAACCCTCTGCTGGGGAATATTAAACTATTTGCATTCCGTTTGGTAATTTGAGCTTATCATAAAATAACCACAAGGGAAACTGACTGAATTTTTTAAGTCAATGAAAGGTGAACAGAAAAACTGACTGGAGGGGGATTTGAACCGGCGACCTCCTGAATACCGTACAGGCGCTCTACCAACTGAGCTATCCAGCCCTACATGTACATGTATGTTGATGGTGTCCCTAATAGTCAATTATCTTTGTTCGTTTGGCAGCCACAGACCCTGAAAGCATGGTCACAAACCAACCAACTATTAGCTTTGACAGCACAAATTCAAATAAGCAACAGACAGTGGTTCGAACCAAGACTAACCAGAGGTGTGATGTCTCAATTTATGCAGACACAGAAAACTTAAGGAAAATAAACATAAATCAAAATTAATACAAGTAATAAACTACTAAACTGCTCATCAGCCAAAAAATGACCTGACAAAATGCTGGAGATTTAGAAGGACTATATATCAGGCGTTGATCTCTTTTCATTTCCATGTAGCCTTTGAGAAAGATCCTGTAAGGATGGAAATGTGCATCAGACCCTCCTGACTCCAAGTATTTTATAAATCACAACAATGCACAACATAAATTCATTAATTTCCAACATACTAGGCTTGTCACTTCTCCTAGTTGAACAAACACCCAAAAAACCTACAGGACTAAAACAGTACTGTCATTGCCACAAGAATTAAAATTTACAATTGCAAGAGCTAGTATCATAATCATAAACAAAATATGAAATCAGCACACAAAGAACAATTTCAGTATTCAACTAGTGTCCATTAATGGAGAATTTAGACAAAATAAACGGAGCGTGACATTTAGTGACTGGTTAAAGCTGCTTAACACGATTTCTGAAAATTAGAAATATATAATTGATTCTGAGAATAAAATACATGAAATAAAGTTTCTGCTAGAGCTCCATAATTCAAATTCCAATCATATGTCATTTTTTCAAATCAAATAAATAAACAACAATTCTGAAAAAAAAAATTATTTGAGGATTAAAGAAGGAATATTTTTAATACACTCAGCTGTCACAAAGTGAAGTTGGTTTATAAAGAAATTTGACTCTTATGGGTTTTACGAAATGGAGGCTCCGGCTCCGACTCTGGCTCCATTTCGTAAAATTCATTCTAAAATAACAGGGGAATTCAAAATAGAGGCTTTTGGCTGCGGTTCGGAAGTAGATTCTCTGGTTTGAAAAGGAAAACAGAGCTTCAGCTTCAATGAAAAACCACAACCTAGATTTTCATCATATGGATGACAGAGCCGGAGCCTGAGCCTGAGCCTGAGCCTGAGCCTGAGCCTGAGCCTGAGCCTGAGCCTGAGCCTGAGCCTGAGCCTGAGCCTGAGCCTGAGCCGGAGCCTGAGCCTGAGCCTGAGCCGGAGCCTGAGCCTGAGCCTGAGCCTGAGCCGGAGCCTGAGCCTGAGCCTGAGCCTGAGCCGGAGCCGGAGCCTGAGCCGGAGCCTGAGCCTGAGCCTGAGCCTGAGCCTGAGCCTGAGCCTGAGCTTCCGTAATGCAAACTTGGGCCATAATACTTCTGTCTACATCTAGCTGCCTAATTACCAAAGGTTACTTCCCTAGGGAAGGAGGACAACCAAGTTATTGAAGTCTACATAATTCTTTTTGTTCACAACTTTCGTCACAAAAGCTGAAGTCCAGTAATATTTTCAATATGATGGTGATTAAATGTACATGTAGTCGTAAGCAAATTTACAACAACGAAATAGGAATATTGAGCAATGATATATTTTGAAAAAAATTGCCAATCAATCAACATTTTAATATTAATGAAAGACATTATTAGTACACCACAGATACATATGAGTATGATGATATTTAAGTAATGTATTAAAAAGTAGAAATTCAAAACCATTCAGCTAAACGGGCATAATTAAGGAGGGAATAATGACCTTCCTACTCCCAGTAAAGGTTACTAACAGACTAAGTCAAACTCCCAAACCCTAAGTAAGGTGTACTGGATAACCAATAAATTACAAATTTTCTTTGACGAACAAATTTGGCAGATGCACTGCTTCCTAAAAGCATGGAAAATAAAAAGCAGCACTGCACAAATGAAGTAAAGTATGCACATGTCCCATTTTGCCATGTCGATTAAACGTAATTGCATTGCAAGTTAATTTAAATCAAATCAATAGAATTACTATAGTTATTTATTTCATTAATTTTCTTTTTATAGCTGGGTGCCAAGTTACAAGCAAGTCAATAACCAAATTAACTGTCCTTATTCAAGATGCAGAGTCTGGGCTTTTGTGTTAACTGTGCTAAATTTAGGGTGGGAAAATGATTTTTACGATCCGTTCCCAGATTCCCTGGTTATGGATTCTAAAATGGAAATGAAAGTATAAAAAGGGAAATTATTAACCTTACCATTTTCGTTCAATTTGGTCTTCAATTTGAAAATTTTTGTCCCTGTTCCAGAGAGAAATTCAGATGGGTAACCTTGCTCAGAGTTTAATGTGTCTGATGAACCGTTCATATGAAAGTACCGCAAATTTGATGAGCTTAAATATTCAGAATATTTGGAAAATTCACACAAGTGTTCAACATGTTCAACGTCTGTAAATTCCCTACGTGGGGAGTATTTAAACATGGATTTATTCACTGAAAATATACACAGTATGTGAACTGTACTTGTGTGTACACAAATTGTCTTTTATGTACACGTAGCAATATTATCTTTCAGAGATATCGTAACTTTGAGAAAATCTCAAATTACATTCGTATCATTTAATTATTAAACATTATTTTAATGCACAGTCTAGTCATCCTAAAAAAAATTTGGAAAAAAAAGCACAAACAGAGCATCTTTAAAGCACATAAATTCAAATCTCCCTCTTTAATAAATTTCAAAGCTAAATATAGATCTTATTTTTATGATTTTCTTTTAAATTATAAATAATATGTATTGCTTTTCAAAATAATAACATTACCCGATATACAATAATAAAGTTTTCTACAAAGCACATTGTCCTTAATTATCAATGATAAATTTATCTAATTTACAGAAATTAAGGAAGGAAGGTGGGATGCAATAAATATTGTATTCTCCTTTCTATTCCTTTCAAAAAAATGAGCAAAAATTTCACAATTCCGGTCATTGTATCATAAATTCACAAAAAAAAGATAATTTCCAATAATTATTTGACCCAAATTTTCTGAAATGAGCGGATATTGCATGATATAGCCCAGAGATGATTTGGAAAAAAATATTCTTATTAAATGAGATCCAATCAGATATTACAAAAACAATATCAACAACTCTGTGCCATCTGGATTGCGTAGAAATTAAAAGACCACAGTGAAAGCTCAATGCAATATGCGATCTAGCATTTTGAAAAGAGACAGAACAAATTGCTTGGGCGTGAAGATATGCCCACTGTCCAAAGGCTATAATTTGCAATTTAACCTTAATTACCGGTACATAGGGGCCTATTAATATGAGACAAACATAGTGTCTGAGACAGCAAGAAGGTTATGTCAAAATGAGGACCAGAATACAAGTCTGGCTTAATATAAAACCTTAACTGCAAGGCTGATAATGTGTTTTTTGTTACAAGCAAAATGTAGGACAGTAAATATTGAATGTGTACGTGAGGAGTTTAAGCTAGGCATCCATGTATCTCAGTACGTTATCAGGTTATGTGCACATAATAAGCCCGTATGTGTGTATACTCATAATTGCTCTAGGCAGGAGTATACATGTGAGATATCCACGTACATGTACGTGTCCAAACTAAGCAACGATTAAGCCCCGATGTTCAAACACACTGATAGGAACGAAGCAGGTACAATTTATGAGTATGCAGTATACATACATACTATGTATATTGTATGATGTGACAGTACAATTATACCAGTACAACATCATCTGTACTGATGCACCCCCACACGTACATTAATCAATTAATATAATTGATTCCCACATATTCAGTATTGATAATCAATATGTCCTACTTATAGGATGCTTTATATGTTCGTTATTTCATAAAAAAAATTTTATTTTGAATCCACGCTGCCGACTGTCGGAGCGGGTGGGGGGGGGGGGGTGATATATGTTTCGTCTTTAACTTGAGAAACACGTACGGTATGTATATTATATATTGATTGGAATGGGTGCGTGTATACACACATGTACATGACAGGCAGCTGCACGGTGTGTTTCACAATGTATCACACGTTCGCTACCATCACCTGTGCTCAGATCCCCAGACAGTTTCATGCCGCCAAAGAGAAATAAATAATGCAGTACACGAGTCCAAAATGTTAGTGGAACTGTTCCTAATTAACACATGTACATGTATGTATACATGTAGTTTTGTCTTTTTCCCATCACAAAAAATGGCTGTGTACAAAAAAGTGCACTGACCTGTAGACATCTAGATTTTAAAGACATAATTTAGTACAGGATTGGTAAAGGTGACAGAACAGCTGCAGGCTACTCATAATTTGATTTGTCATGGAATAAAAACAAATCTGTGAAATTTTTATCATCATGAGAAACTGTAGAAAACAGCAAAAAATGCTCAATGGTTTTTTCAAATCTATTCACGGGAATTTTGATCTTACCCCGAGATCAAAACTGTTTTCGGTCTTTGTTTGACTAATTCTTGGATATCGGTAAATACATGTACACCATTTCAGGTGGAAATATTTTAACGGTACATGTGTTTCTATCAGCACCATCTTCATACATGTATCTTGAAAGTTGTACGTAAACATTTCTGTTTGGGTATGTTACCAATCCTGTACTGTCCCTTTAAATTCCCAGGGATATTTCAAACAACTGAAATGAAGCGTTCAGGGAATTGTACTCAAAACCCCCAAAAAAGTTTCTTTTACATGTTTAATGTCTTGAATTTGTCACAGCTTGTTCTATTTGTTGCTTTAAGGAGAAATTAAACATTATGCACTTGTGTCTTTTGTTCAGAAGACCAACATTAATTCTCCAAATTATGTCATTAAAAACATATAAATTTGTTCCGTAATAAATATATCTCAAACTCTGATTTTAAATATTTCATTTTTTATCAACAAACTTTTGTTCTGTTTATGCAATTGTAGCAACCATTTGTTCTTCTTGACTTAAACACTAAAAGAGACTAATTAAGGGCCTAGCTTTCTCAAAGCTTGGCTCTGGCTCAGGCTCCATTTCTTGAATCCATTCTAAAATTACGGTTAAATAGAGACCTTTGGCTGTGGTTTGGAAGTAGATTCTCTGGTTTGAAAAAGAAAACACAGCTTCAGCTTCAATGAAAAAAACATTTTTCCAGCATATGGATGACAGAGACAAAGCCAGAGCCCTAAAAGCCAGAGAAAGGCCCTCAAAGCTTGTACAGCACACAAAAAGCTTTTTAAAAAGCCAGTTGGGCAGGTGAAATTCAGCCAGGGAACGGTTTACAGACCGTTCAGATCATGCCGTGCAAACAGCTGCAGGGGATATTTACCGAGAACGCACCTTAATACACACTCTGTAACCTGGCAACGCAAAATGGCGGTAAAAGATGCAAATTTGGAAATTTGAGATGCATATGCCATGAAAGTAAAGGTTCCATAGCCAAATGAGCCATCAGCGCCACCGAGTGCGTAGGTTATACATACATGTATATGATTCATATATGACACCTGAAGTGTTATTTTTCCCTCGAGCATTGAAACCTGAGATAATTCTGGGGACTTTTCAGACTTGGATGTAACTCAACACCAACAGGGAGTATGAATAATATCTAATAATACCTGGGGTCGATTTCAGCAAACTCATCGTAGCTTACTATCAATAGTAGGGTTTATGCTACATTGCAGCTCCCCTATGTAGGATACGATGGGTTATCCTTCATGAATCGAGTTACGATCGATCGTAGGGCTTCGTGAAATCGACTGCATTCCCCAGTTAATAACAGAATTACACTACAGCTTTGTAGAATTTTGAAATATTTCCAAATTTCTAAGGTAAGCAAAACGTAGCTAAGAACCGGTTGTAAACAAATGCATAAATTTATGTAATTTTATTGGTTACGCTGGTAACCAATAACCATGTGTTTGCTCGGCCAATTACATGTACCTCTACTTTCCTTATGAAATTTATGTGCTGAAAGCAGTTGGATGAAATTGGTTACCATCAACTTTCTGTTTTAATAGAGGTGGCAGGTTTTCATACAAGGAATTTTGAACATCAAGTTCTTTAATGGACCGTTCTGGAGCCCCGCCCATGTGTGTGTTTTACATACTGCATGTGACCGAGTTTGACCGAGGCTTTCGTGGTCACCTGATCAACCTCCAATTGGTCAATTGGTCAGTTTGATCGACAGGCTGGAAGGATCCATTGGTTGACTTTGGGCGTAAACTTACTAAACGGAAACGGCTCAGGCTCAGGCTCCAGCTCTGACACATGCTGAAAATATAGGCTGTGGTTTTTCATTGAAGCTGAAGCTCTGTTTTCCTTTTCAAACTAAAGAATTTACTACTGAATCTCTGCCAAAAGTCTCTATTTTGATACTCGTTATTTCAAAATGGATTCACGAAATAGAGCCGAAGCCTGAGACGGAGCCTGAGCCTCCGTTTTGTAAACGCCCTTTGTTGGACTAAAATTAGTCCATGGTGTTCATCTACAGTAGCTATAGGCCAGCTGACTATCTGGGGTCAATGATGTACATAGCAGACTAATGATGGAGTCTAAAATATGGTCAAATGCTTGACAATAAAAGTACATTTACAGGCCCCAATTTCCAGACCTGTGTGATTTTTGTCAAGCACAAAACATCTCAGTTCAAATCAAGTGGAATTTTCACCGGTAGCCCAATCATTTTTAGCAAGACACATACATTGGGTGCTAAGCAAATTGTTTGTACTCTAGGAAACTGTAACCTAGCAACGACCTGCTGGGCAAGGTCACACTGGTTATCAGTGGATTGTCTCTATCATGTCCATACTAAAGCAAAGCAGGGAACCAGTGGTGATCCAATCTAGAAACGGTTTGCACTTTGATCTTATCAGTGCACAGCAACTGATCATTGGTTAAATGTACTGTGGTTCCAAATGAAGTTTGCATTTTAATAAAACTGCTCCTATTCAAACTGTGAGGAAGATCTCTATTGCAGGGTATGATGTGTACACAAGTACTACACACATACACTATACATACTGTACATGTACGAAAAAATTTTTGGTATGATCAAACTGCCTGTATCCAGGAGTACCAGGACCATTTTCATAAAGCTGCTTAATTAAGCACAAAATATGCTTAAAATTAAGCATGAAAAGTCTTCCTTGATCAAACAGGATTACCAACCAAATTTTCATATGATTATATATACTTGTATCCGGCCATTGTTTGCTGAGCATATAACCATGATAACATTCACAAAGAGTTGTGGCTGACACATTGATTTTATAAACCAAGGCTTTTCAGCTACATGTATATGATGAATATTAAATGATTTTGGTCGGGAAATAGATAATATATGCAAATTAGGCTTGCCCTTCACCGACGTGGATGAGCACTGTATACTCAGTGCTTGTGAGAGCACGTGAAAAAATCACATGCTGGCTCAGGTGGGATTCGAACGTATATGAACATGATGAAATTGGCCCCAGGAGGACCTTGGACTAAATCCTTCATGCAGGCATGACATGGCACTCTGTCAACTGAATTTGCATAACAATGAAGCACATTCCTGGCCATGCCCTATGGTGACACTTACAGAATAATTATTGATTCCATTATTCCTAGAATAAGGCCATTTGGCCAAACGGCAACTGACTTCACCAGCGCAAGGCTCAGAGTGTGAAAAATCAATCAATGACTCCTCCATTACAAATTGAGATGAGGGTCTCCGCCAATCAGTTAATTAAGTTTTGCATGACTACATTTTAAACATTTCTCAGAGACATTTTTTTATCATGATCTATTTCTTGGAACACTCCTTTCACAAAGCGTCTGTGTTTCTTTAACCCTTGGAATATAATGTTGACGGTCGGCGGGTTCGAGACACTTCATGCAGACAATCACTGAGGTGTGAAGCGATTGCCTTCATGGAAATTACCTCTTAGGGATCGCATCCACGTCTTAAAGAACATGGCACACGAATATCATCTCACGACAAAATGCTTTCAAATGTTATACAGTACACACAGTGTACGTATGTTCAGAAAAAAATATTATTTGTTGGTTTGAAAGCAAATCAAACAAAAAATGTTGAGTTTAAACATGAAGGATTGTCAAATGAATTTGAATTCACACTGTCGGCAGGGGTGTACAAGCTTTTACCAAGTAATCAAATATGGAGCCTGTTTGTTTAACGCACAGGATACCAGATTTGGGGATCCACGTCCTGTGCAGGGTAAGCTAAAATGGGATCCGAATCAATAGAATCTGTGATCCTGCGCATTAAACAAACAGGCCCATGGTGTTCGCATTGGACTAGCACTGAAAAATATGACATTTGAATATTGAATTTGCTGCATGCATGTAATTTGCAGATGATGCAGCATCGTCACAAGATGCATACATTCTTGAGCAGAGAGTCGAAGTACTGAAATATTTCATCCTTGTCTCAATTATTTCACTTCACTGTCGAGAATGTACATGTACAGTAATCTCTCCAATGTGAAGATAAATTATCTATAAGTACTGAGCATGCAGTGCTTCATTCAAAATATTAGCTTGCTAAAGATAACGTAAATTTGAATGAACTTAAGCTAGCACTTTTGTATCAATTGATTTAAGTATAAAGTCTACCTTTAAGTACTGCGTCTCATCTCTTTGTAGATTTCATCCGCACGGATGATTTCATCCTCTTGCTTGGCTTTTTGGTCAGCACAGGAACGATCTCGGGGTTGCTGCTTAGAATGTCCTCATCTCCGAGGTATGGGTGAAGTCCCTGGACATCTGAGATCTTCTGGTGGGTTGATGACCCTAAGGTTTCTACGCTGGGAGGACTACGGAGGTATCCCAGCTCACAGATGGCCTTGTACTGGTCGGGAATCTCCATCAGTACGTGGAGGGCGAATGCCGCCTCGGCGTATTTGGACTTGCTGCAGACCTGATGGAAGTTCACAAACTGGAAGTTGTCAAACTTCCTCATGGGAAGGTTGTCGTCGTAGTGCTCCATGGCGTCCCAGGGTCCGTCTCCGACTCCGATGACCACGATACTGATGGGATAATTGGAGGCCTCGATGATGGCACTAGCGTTGCCCTCACTGTCTTTTAACTGACCGTCGGTCAGAATGAGGAGAAGGTGATACGTGTGTTTGTCTTTGACAATATCGATGGCTTTATTGATGATGGGTACCAGGCTGGTTGGGCCGCTTCTCTGGACCTCGGGGCATTCTTGGTTGTAGCACTGCAGAACGTCCAGGAAACCGTAGCAGGGTTCATCATCTGCCTTCAGTGAAAACACCGACGAGTCTTTGGTCTCGACGTCGCCAAACCCGAACACGGGGATGAGATGGTCAGAGTCAAATCGCTCCAGGGTAGCACCAATAATTGTCAGGACCCGCTGGTACGGGTTGAACGTTCTCCCGTTTGTGACATCGTGAAGACACCTGGAGGCAAACACCTGTCTGCCTTGCCACTCGTTGCTCGCGCTGAAGTCGATCCCGATAATGATCTCACTGCGCTCTAGTCCCGCCATCTTTATCGCCTCTGCAACCTGATCAAAGGTGTTGAAGCGATCCACAAACGACATGAACGTCGGGCACTGGTTGAAGGTCAGGCCAAGCTTCTCAAAGATGCTGGTCTCATTGAACTTCACCTCTCGCCGTTTGCCGCTCTTAGGCTGTTGCTGTTGGCCAGTTGAGGGCTGGTACATCTGATGCAGAACCAGATAGGCCAAGATGGCCAAGACGAATAGCACCAGTGCCATGGCAACAAGGTGATGCTGGCACTATGCCAAGTCAGAAAGACCATCTGACTTCCCCCAGACCTTCACTTCACCTTCTGCCAAAAAAAAACCACAAAAATATAAATTTTTTAAAATATTTTACTCTTCATCTTTGTGAAAATTGACAACAAGCACCATATAGCCTCCCAAAATAATATGGGTAGGCAACTCCTATTATCCATCATACTTGAATAAGCCAATATTTGTTTAAAATGTAACAATCATCAAATAGGCCTAACCACAAGGAAAACCGAATTTAAAGTCATTGAAAAGTAAACAAAGAAACATTGACTGGAGTGGGATTCGAACTGGCGACCTCCTGAACACCATACAGGCGCTCTACAAACCGAGCTATCCAACCCTACGTCGGTGGTGTTCCCAATAGTCAATTATCTTTGTTCGTTTGGCAGTCAGAAGTCATAAATCCACGCACACATCGCCATACCCCAAGGATCATTTCATCGATATGCGCAGCAATGCTGCAACCTGGGAACGGTACATGGGGGATCACTCAAAGAGGATACGGTTTTTTAATTCAATTTCGAATCCCGCTCCAGTCAATTTTTCTTTGTTCACTTTACAATGACTTAAAATTTAAAAAGTTAAAAGTTTGAACAGAAAAAAGGCAAAGAGCAAAAGAGACTCAGATTTTCAGACTCTGTTTATCACTAGACTATTTCGTCATGATAGTGTTGTTATTATTAGCAACTTGAGCAGACTGTGCTGATGATAAACATAAATAGACAGTCTGCCAGCTGACAGAACTACTCTCAAACTTGTTGTTTTTCCATCGAAGCCTCCATCCTGTAAGATCGAGGCTACAGGAAACCCAGGCTGAAGTTTATTTATCCGGAGCAGTTGGCGGATCAGACAGATTAGGTTGAAGATGTAGACATCTGAAGAGCTGACTACTTGAAGCGTCAAACACAGACGTAGCTTTACGACCCACTCTAGCTTTCCCTAGATTGTATTCTGAATGGCGACAGCATATTGATGCCATCCAGTTGACGGTTCCCCGGTGTGCGACAACATGCTGTGTTTTTTGGCACGCTTCAAATAAACATGACAGTTGCTTTTGCGGGTCGATAAAATAATTTCCCAGGGGAAATGTTTTTTGCATGAGCATGAAATTGCTCTGAGGGCAGGCAACCTAATTGTCTGATTTTTTTAACGGTTTTGATTAACTTACAAGTGACTGTTAGTGGAAAGCAACAGATAAATCAAAGTGGCTTAGCACTTGAGGAGTGATTCAAGTTCCTTAATAACTGTTAAAACCAATCAATAAACTTTCATTTTAACTTGGACATTTTTTCCATCTTCCAATGATGCCAAATTTGTCACAATGTTGCCATAATAAGCAGAGCTTGTGGAAGAAAACCTAGAGAATGGACGAGAACAATTAGACAACTTTAGACAAAATCATAACGACTGGCAAAGAAACTATTATGTACACGTCTTTATTTGCGTTTTGGGATGGGTTTTTTTAAAGAAATTTCTGAAACCAGCTCAAGACTTGCGCTAACTTTATTTCTTGGCTAGCCCAACAGTCCAGCTTACTTCAGATTTTACTGTAGCCCATTTAGATTCATACTAGTCCATACATAATTGATCCATACCTTTTCATGTAGGTTCTTATTTTTTTTTTTACTAACCCACCGGGCAACCAAGGAAGTGAATCTAGCTAGCCCAGAGTGGTTTTTGCTAGACATTGTACAATGAACATACACTATTTCAAGCCCTGCAGTTCTGTATTTATGCAGGTACAGTATATACTCTTGAAATTATTGCAATATCAAAAAATCATGACCCAAAATCCTCCACAATCCATGAAATTCTGAAGGAACAAAATGGACAACCAAGGCCCGAGGATACTGTCAACGACATGTACACATACGTAGGCCATGCATCCCATACATATCATGTACATTGTACATGTACATGTACCTATACTGCAGCACACTTGCATCAGTAGGCCAATAAAGACGTCTTTAATAAAATCAATCAGTGTTTTCTGCATTGGTGTGATAGAGCGCGCCTCGAGTGCTTCCCACTCAAAATGGATTGTGTCTCTTTTTTACCGTTAATTTCCAAATCACTTTGAGACGTGTATAATATTAATCAGAACCTGATTACGAATGCCCTGTTGCCATACATGTACATTGATGGATTTTCCCGAAAAGCTGATTATAAAATGGTCTAATTCCGCCATGCTGCAATAGGGCTCCGCGCTCGTGACGTCACATTCAGATGTTTGGACAAACAAGTCACACGTTGCCCAATTAACTAAACATGTAAATGTTGTGATGTTTGTCCGAACCTCTGGGTAACTATAGCTGTCGATATAAAGGCCGTATTCTATAAATAGCTTGAGCGCAGAGCCCTATTAAGCTCAGGCTTTCAGCTGCTTCTCACCCAGAAATACCTTGAACGAAAAGGTCCAGCCCACATCAAAATTTCACGCCATCCTTGCATTAAAATATCACACTGAATATATTTTGCCTCGCAACTGTGTCATATGCAAGTAGTTTCACCAGCTTCCCCCAAAAGGAACTAGCTACTACATCTTTGATAAAATTGCCTCACATACAGCAAGTCTACATACTTCTTAAGAAACCTCTCGATGTTTGATGGATGAGGATGTCTCGCGAATCTAGGAAAAGGGGGAGATTTGCCATCTCTGCAAGCGTGGCTTAACCCACAGCCTGCCAATTTTGCGAATTAAGACACGGGACAATCCCTACTAAGTCCAGCGCACATAATACACTAGAGGCAAGGACTCCGAAAGGAGGTCACAGATAGCATTTGAGGGATTCTGAGTTTCATCCTTCCTACGAGTGTGCAATTTGCTTCGGATGTCGGAAAGATTCACAAATGCTTTTCTGAACCAAATTGTCTGGTAAGTTCAGGTTACAGAGAGAGTTTCATGCACAAAAGGTCAAATTGCTATTTTTATATTCCATCTCAATCATGCTGATTTTAAGAAAAGAATCGATACAAAAGAATGTCAAAATGCAATGACGAGTTGATTGGCTGAATTAAGGAAAGTCAGGATTCAATTTCAACAGTAGAAGATCTTATAGTTCCACCAGCGGGATGTACCCACGTACATGTAAGATGCACCCCAAACTTTTGATTTTTGCCGGGGTGAAAAAAGTGCCCCTAATTATACGTGGATATTTCATTTCAGCAAAAACATAGCACAGCCAAGTAGAGTACCAAAACTTACAAAAAATAGGATATATGCCTATCAAATGATAGTTTGGCAGGTAACTTAATGTTTTTTTGCTAGTGTAGCAAAACTTTTTCACGGGAAATAACATACTATGCTTAGTTCATGGACATGCCATTTGGTCCCAACCTCAGGAAATACAGGAAAAGTAATTTTGAAGGCTATTCCACCAAGGATTGATGGCACCATTGTATGTAGTACATGTATGGTGTTCAGATATACACATCCTGGCAGCAATTTCACCAAACTAATCGTAACTTACTATCAATCGTAGAACTTATTGCAGCCTTACGTAGGATTCAATTGGTTATCCTTCGTAACTTGAGTTACGATCGATCATAGGACATCGTGAAATCAGCATACACTCATCACCCACTTTATAGCCAAGGTGGATTTTTTTGGGGGGAGGGTAACGGTAATTAATGGTTTTAAAATGCGGGTAAGTTGCTAGGTATAAGTGGAGTTTGACCAAAGAATTCACAAAGTACAGTGATCAAAATTTACCTTTAATTGTCAGACTTTCTAATTATACGTGTACATAACAGATAAGGAATTAAAGAGCTCAGCAAAACAAAAACAATCTTGAACTTTAAGCCAGCAGTGCAACCTTTGAGCTGCAATTTATCATTTATATACCGGTACTCATTTACAAATGCAGGGATAAAAGATTTCTGGTCACAACGCTTTGCTTGTGGGTATTAGCAGAAATCAGTTTGGTTTGGTGCAGTACGTGCCACATGATAAATGAGGGGAAAAAAAGGCACATTTGAGGCTTAGCTACATGTAGATATGCACATTTATGATCAGTCAAAATCAGTCTGCACACCTTCAATAGAGAAATAGTTCAATAGCGCTCCGCACTTGAGCTAAAAATAGCACACCAGAACTCAGACAAACATTGCAAACATGTGGTGGGTGTGCGTGAGTGTGCACGCACGCGCTGGCCAATTCACTCGTGTGACGTCATTAGTGCGGAGCGCTAGATTGTAACAAGGATCGGAGATCATTAACTATACGTTTGCTGATGCAACATGAACAGTGCACAAACGCTGACCCAACTATAACATGGATTGACCTATTAACCAACATGTAGATGATGTGTCATCAATCATGTCAATGTGAATGATAATGTCACAGACGCGAGCTACGCGTAATATACCTGTAGACCACATGAATGAAATTTAACCCACTTAACTACATGTCGGTCTTGATACGAGATTGCGGATATTACCAGCATGATGCATCCAGGCAATAATCGCTATGCTCCTGCATTCCCCTTTCCGCATCCCGGTAACGACGACCGACGGAGGTAAATACGTTGGCAGGATTGAGACGTCCAGATAAAACAACATGTGCCCGAGCGTCTCTCAGCGAATCAAACGATATACATGTTAAATTCAATTTGCTCTCAAATGACCTTGTGGCATTTTCACAAGCTGGGATATCGTGAGGTCTCCTTGAACAGCAAGATGGGATACGGAGAATTAGGGGGTTGGGCCGGGGAGGGGATGGGGGGGAGGGGGGTATGATGGAAAGCAAAGCTGGCACATATTTCATGAAAATGTCATAAAAATGTCTGTCTTAATAAAAACAGGATGAACGTAACCAAATTGCCATGTGTTATGTATCACTTGTGATTGTTCTTTTGCTGTTGATCACTAGACTGACCGTGAATATCAAATAGAATTTGTAATGGTGGTTTGTTTTAAGGAAAGATTTGAGCTAGGCTTTGCATGGTGACAATTGGTATGTGGATCGGTTTGCGGAAACACCATGTAAGAATCGTTCGTACTTTCACACTTCTATATCGTTCGCACTTCTCGTAAGGTCTCATAATTTCGACTAGCCTGCTCTAGTCATCATCAGGAGACCCTGGTTTGTTTTATTGAGCAAGACATTTTGTGCCAAGCAATTTTTTGTGCTAAACAGCTCCATGCAATAGCGCTCCGCACTAAAGACGTCACACAAGTGATTTGGACTGTACAAAATCCCTGGATGTCAGACAAACTTCATGCATGCACACAAGCACACCCACACATGTTTGCAATGTTTGTCTGAGATCCAGTGTGCTATTTTAAGTGCAAATGCGGAGCGCTATTGGCCCTTCTTGTTTGTACGTGTACCTCATCCTACATGTATTTACATTTACGTCATACAGTACTTCCACTGTACACATCTACCGACATCTCTCCAGGGAACTGACGGTAATCGAAAATGTTCTAGCCGCATTTTTATCTCAATCTGTATTATCGGCGAATTCAACTCAAACCGAACCAGCTGCCTAGAAAGATGTACATACATAACGAGAAATCATGGGTTGCCTCGATAGGGAACCAAGACAACCATCAAGGGGAATGTCTGGAGGCTGGGGATGCTTTAGCGATATCAGTGAATAAGATCAGAAGATGAGATTGCTCCTAGCTAGGTTATCATGACCAAGAATACTCAGACAATCTTCATTTTGGAAAAACATAAATGCCTCCACATTATTCTATGCTGAAATGCAATATTGCAAGAGAACAATTTGTCCAATTGCTTTAAAGGGATTGCATACGTTTGGTAATTTGAGCCTACTGTTTGTTTCAAACCAATACCATAAAACTAACCTGTGAAAGTTTCAATTCAAAAGGTGGTAGCGTTTTTGAGATTTTGGCGACAAACTAGAGCGGTTATTTCACGCCAGAGAACAGTTAGTCAATAGCTGAGAAGCGTTACGGCCATAACGCTTCTCAGATTCATAATTTTTGGAGATAAAAAGTGACATATTTTTCCATAACCGCGGTACTTCGAATTGAACGTTTCTCAATATGTATTATACTATCCAAAGCAGCTGTACTTCTCACCAAGTAAGTTTTTATTGCCATCAATTTTCAGAGTCATAACCAAACGTATGCTATGCCTTTAAATAATAAAATACTGTATTTATCTATTTAGCTTTTAGAGAGTCGAGACGGTAATTTTGTCCAATTGCTTTAAATTATATATATATTATATATATAAATTAATTATATACTATAAAAATGTATTCATTTATTTAGTTCTTAAAAGTAATTTTTTAAAAACCAATTCCATATTACGGTTTTAATTTGTGAATCCAGCCTCGCATAGTTTAAATGTATACATGTATGTATGTAGGTACAGGGATGAGATTGACCAATGATAAAAATATCTGAAAACAACTGACAGCGGGTATAAACAAATCTGAAATCTGAAAATCTCTTATACTTTTGTACACAGCCTGTGAGGAAAAACATCTGAAATCCAAAAAAAAATAAAAAATCTGAAATCAGATTAAAATCTGAGAAATCTCATCCCTGCAGGAGTGCAGATATTACGTTATTGTCCAAAACCATGACCTAAATTCTTCCACCCCATGAAATTATGAAGAAACAAGATGGACACAGAGACGTAATGTAATTGTACAGTGTACATGGATGGCATCGTAATGGGAGACTTTTGGAGAGTCGGTCTTGAGTCAACAGCGCACGCATGCGCAATACAACGCGCGCATGCTCACAATTGCGCAAGCATGGTTTGCGCGTGCGCTGTTGACTCAAGACCGACTCTCTAAAAGTCTCCCATTGCTAGATAGGTTATGGAAGTCCCAAGCACGTGCCATTTTTTTAGCTAGATAGTCTTTACAAAGACGACATACAGTGGGGTATTTTGAAGGTTACTGGCATCTTTGTAGCAGCAAGGTACATGTAAATTGTAATTAAGATTTGTTTATTAATACACCTGCCATTCAAACACAACAATCAATCAATCATAAAACATGACAGGTGTCTATATACTAAATGTCTATGAAAACTGTATGCATCAATAGGGATACATGGTATTCTAAGCAAGTTTGAGCAATATTGGTACTTCATGTCATATTAATAGTACCGCAATGATTCGCAATCCTATATATCACTCCCAACTTACTTCAGCAACAAAAATTCCAATCGTCGTACAGACAATGAGAATTTTTTTTTTATTTGAAATGAAATTTTTCAATTTACTGTCCGTTCAATATAAAAAAAAGGTATTAGATAAGATGGTACATCTACATGAGCCTACGTTACGAAGGATACGCAGAAATCAATATATTCCGTAGTACATCTACATGTATACGTACGTTGGAATCTTGAATCGTCCTGACGTGGCGTTGTATTTTGCGTGATAGGCAGAGTGTAATTAATCTAGAGAGAACCAATAATACCCCTTGGGTGTAAAATTCAGGAGGGAGCCCTCGTCTGCACGTGCTGCACCTGTCCATATGCGCATCCAATACATCTAGGGAATGACTAATTTGGGAGGGCCGTTTGTTCGGTTGAAGAGAACGTAACATGTGATTAGAGGCTTGAATTCCAACGTGCAGACGAGATAATTAGTTTGTATAATGTTAAATATGACACACTATGGGATGTATTATCAAATGCTTGGAGTTGGGAGGGACTGACGCGTTTTGATCCTAACAGGGGCCAATTTCATAGAGCTGCTTAGCACAAAAAATTGCTTAGCACAAAAATGGCTTGTCCAATAAAACAAACCACCATTGAAAATTTGATTTGATATTCGTGGTCAGCGAACAACAGCCAAAGAACAATTGCAAATGATACACAACACATGGACATTTGGTTGTTAAAACTTAATCCTGTCTTTATTAATCTGACAGAAATGTCATGCTTAGCGAATTTTTGTGCTTAGCAGCTCTATGAACAACACTGTATTCAAAGGGCTTCAGTGCTGTCGATGACAGTTCGTTGTAAATTTTGCTAGCTCAAAAGAACTGCAGTACTCAGGTTGGACAAGGAGGACGTAATAGGAGTTCCTACCTATCTCCCACGAGAAATTAAATCTCCATTAGGTTCAATAAAGAAAGGCTGCACAAACCTGTCTAATAGAGAAGGAGGGGTTCTATTTGGAGTTTCAGCTAGAAGGTTTCGAGCTTTCTGCGATAGAAGCATAGCTATTACTATGTCTGTCTCAATAAAGACAGGATTAACAACCAAATGTCCATAAGAGACTTTTGAGACGTTGGCGACGGCAGACTTTTTTAAGGTTGAGCATGTGCGCGCAATTGTGAGCATGCGCATTGTTGTGCGCATGTGTTATCAAGTTGAAGACCCTGCTCCAAAGTAGCTCCCATTATACTGTTAGGCAACTCTATGAATTATAGGCCCCTGGATGGGAAATTTATGCTAATTCCATCCAGCACTTCAGTTTGGCTAGAAAAATCAACATTGCAAATTTATCCATTTTGAATGTGTAAAAAAATGCAGCCTTATTCCCCCACCCCAACCACCACCTCCCCTCCCCTCCCCTCGGGCCAGGTAGGCAATTGTTGTTTGCTGTATAGTTAGCCATTAATATGAAATACATGTAGGTCCATTCCACACAGTATGCGTGTTTAATAATGCATAATGTGATACGTCTTTCATGCACATGAAGGGTTTCTATTATTCCACCCAGCTTTATTGAGCTCCAATACCCTACCTAACACCCATTATTAACACTCGATTATAATTCCCACTGAATTTGTTTGTAAAAAAAAAAAAAAAACCAAGCAAATAGAAAAAGAGTTGCAGCGTGAATGACAGACAGTATATTTAATCTTGGCTAGCATGGCTAGGAACAAGCAGGTAAATATTTAATCCTTTGTGGACAAAGCTCAAAGCCGCACCCCGACATGACACGTACGACCATATTTGCAAAGGGAAAAGACAGGATCTGTTGTAAAAAACTAGAACAGCAAAGCTGTCATGGCTCTCTGCAGCCTTACCAGTTACAAACATGACAGCAAATAAAAAAAAAATAATAAAAAAACACTGTAACATTTTTCTATTGTCTTTCCGGATTAAAATGATTAATTTTAATAAATGATTAATTTTAAGAGTAGAAACTCTAATTTGAGGTTGTCAGGTTGTAGAGATAAATTTTATTACGTTCCCAAAAATATGAAGCACTGAAAAACTTCAACTTTTCATCCGAATAAAAAAAAATTACATTTCACGCGGACAGCCGACACACTGACAGATGGACGGAAATCGGTATAACTGTACATTGTACATCGCACTGCTTCGCAGCAGCTCACCAAAAAGACATCTCCCAAATTTGTGTCTTCATTATCTGCATAGTAACAGCACTAATGGCGCTTTTACACACTACTGTCATGGCTTGTGTACGGCACAATGTATTTATAAATTACTGTGTTATTCTTAAATAGCAGACGTGACCATAACAATGGTAATGGCTATTTCAAACTGCACCACTAATTTGCGAGTACAGAATGACTTTGAATATTTAATGAGGTAAAGCTTTAATTGTTTAAGTGGACGGGGGAAGGGACTGAGGGTAATTAAGTCATTTGTGGTTTGTCCTTCACCCCACCCAACTCCCCCACCCCCACCCCCCTCCCCCACCCCCTCCCCCTCCCCCTCCCTCCACAAGCAATTAAGTTATTGCCATGGTTACAATAAGACCGGCAGTTTTTCGTGCGTGTTATAAATGTGTTCTTTATCATGCATTTGTTTGTTCGTCCGCTTTCTGTTCAGGCCTGAAAAGCAGCAAATTGCTACTGGCTTTGCGTGCTGATAAAATCTTCAGACAGCAATCGAAATGCAGGCCGAACGGTCAGCACATACGGTCATCAGCACTGGTTGTGCCAATGGCTTCAATAAACAGAGGCGGTCAGATCCATTTTTATTTTTTTTTTTCAATTTAAACGTAGAAAAATATTTGCTAAAGATCCTGTGAGCAGCCCAAACATCAGACCCTCTTTACTCTGAACATAATATTATTTAAATATATTTCAGATCAATATTTTGAGAAAGATTTGAGGCTTTGCATGATGACAATTGGTATGTGTAGTGGATCTGTATGCGGAAACACCATGTAAGAATCGTTCGTACGCGCACTTCTAATTTGTTCAATATTTTGGCAGTCTAAAAAATATATTACGGAAAAATGCAGAAGCACAAATTTGCACAAAGCATTTCTTTAATTCAACATCACCAAACTCCCGACTGAAGATAAGCCGATTTTATCAGGATTAAATACTGAGCGACGAATTTCTCTTTTCATAACAAAAATCCTCAGCTACAAAATAAAAAACAAACCGTTTCTAATGAAGAATTTACGTCAGTACAATGAAGATGCGTCATCTGTACTGAAAAGTCTCTTGCCACATTCTAATGCCAAAACATTTTTTAGTACATTACGTTTGCTGGCTCCATATCTTTATAATCATGAGCCTTCAAAGCATTTCCATGGTGCGTCACTCATGCACAAACATCAGCTTTTTAAAAGCTCTTCAGAAGGGATTGCTAAGCCCAGGGATGAAACAAAATTACTGCCCGCCAGCTTACCGTCGATGAGATGCAGATGACTGATAAGGAATAAATACATATTGCCTGCAAGTTCTGACTTTTATAGGTATAGATCTCAAATTTTCTTGACAAAAATGAACAAGAGGCTTTAGCACTCGAGCTCTTTATTCCACCTACGGCCTGGAAAAAATATGAAGGCAGCGATAATTGACATACTGGCTGGAACGTCAACTGAAATCCTCCGAGAGATTCTCTCAAAAAAGTTTCACTACCAATGAAGACATTTGCAATATAATCGTCCTTAAACGTAGTATCATACTTTGGTAGCACACCAAAACATAAATCTCCACAGATTTACCTATAACTTACAGGGTATAAAGATGGTGCTGGTAGAAACATACGGTTAACAGATTTCTGCCTGAAATGCTGTATTTATCCAGAAAAGAGTAAAACCATTGACCATAATTATTGTTGATCTTTTCAAGATCAAAAATATATTAGAGAAAAGACTTAAGAAATATTGTGGCCGTTTTTAACTGTTTTCTCAAAAAGTGAGCACCGTATGGGACTGAAATTGTCACAGATTACTGTTACTGCATCTTCTTTGATATCTTTGCCAATGGAACTGTATTTCTTTGACAAAAAAAACAAAGTATGAAATTACCTTTAATGAGGCAGACTGATTTGTAACACAGAGTACATTTTTCAACAACAGGGACAGAAATGATAATTAGCGGATATCCTTGAAATCTTTACATCAGCATTACATATATTCATAATTCACTTCCATTGTCTGTAATGTATAATTAATGAGCCTAATGATGATTGCAATGTATGGGGGAAGAGTATCGCTGACTAACATCAGGTTGGATTGACCACAGAGATACATGAACAAAGTAGCTATGGATTGACATACATCACTAATTGCCAAAACGTACACGTAGGCCTACATGTATGTGACGCGCATTATGTGGTAACAACTAAAATGTAATGATGGTGAAACTAAAACTAAAAGTGCTTGGAGTTAGGAGGGCCTGACGCGTTCTGATCCTAGCAGGATCTTTATCGAAGGTTGAATGACCAAAGTAAAACTAAAAGTAATCACTTCATATCAATTTTGTACAGTCAGTATAATAAAAAAATTGTACTGTAGTCCCACGAGAAAGTTTCGTAAAACTATGTCACACAACTAAATGTTAAAATGTGGAATATTCATTGTAATTTCTTTTTGGAAAGCAAAACGCTTGGAGTTAGGAGGGCTTGACGCGTGATCTTCATCGAAGGCTAGTTTAGTGCGATAAAGATCCTGCTAGGATGGAAACAAGTCAGGCCCTCCTAAACTCCAAGCATTTTATCAGGTCATTATTTTGGCTGATGAGCAGTTTGCAGCAGTTTATTACTTGTATGGAAAATAAAACAACAGACATCCCGGTACACAGTCTAGCCTTACCAATGTAATGTTCAAAGCAAAAGCGCAGATACCAATTTTAATAAATACGATATATGAACCGCCATATGAGATAGTATCCAGCTATACTTAGTCAACAGAACAAAAAACCTTACGTACACAATAGACTAAATTTAATATTGATGAACGCAACCAGTCAAGAATGCTATATGGGTTGAAAATGAAAAAGAAAACACAACTACATTAGCCGCGTATCTGCAATATTAGGCGGACGGTGGTAGGGATATGTATGGTTATGTCAACATGCTCTGTATGCACTGTGTACTACCTTCTACCGCTGATAAAAGGCCTGCTATACATTAAACTGTGTACAAACTGTTGTTTGCTTAAAGCATCGCACTTTCCATATTCATTAATAAATTATAACCTCTTAAGAATGATTATAACCAACAGAGATATATCTATTGCTTAATTGGAACTGAATTTTTCATTGGAATTCAAATTTCTTGGTAAAATAGATCTTGGAAAGATTTCAACTCATCACACGCAAACTTAGCATATCGGTACATTAAATGTTTGATAAATAAAATGTTCACACCACATTGGTGTTTCCATGGCATTGACCATTTAGCAATCAAGGATGAAATTGCTCAAAATTTTGTATCACCTTTGAGCTAGATCTTTAAAGTATTGGTTATTTGTTAGTCATGTTAGAGTAAATTTAGGTGATGTACAGTTTGTACACACACAGAAAAATCCATTCCATACTGCCTCTGGTTAAATTTATTGGTTAGATTCTGTGCACGTTGCCGGCACTACACCCTCCCCCCTCCGTACCCCCCGCCCCGAGCCAAATTGTAAGAACGTGCACACAAATGTGAGCAACTGGGCAAATAAAGCTTGCAGCTCATAACCCAACCATCAAGATCCTTAGAAAATAAGGACAAAATGACTAAAAATAGAGAAATGTCATCGCGGGATCCTTTTCTGTTCCACAAAAGCCCTGTTGTGCTGAAAGAGAGAGAGAGCAATAGGGATTAACTTACAGCGAGTAATCCGCAGCCATGACGACTCAACGTCCCTGAGCCCCCATCTTCTTTTGTTGTCACGGCGACGAGGATGAGAACGGGAATGAAGAGAACGCAGGGAGTCAACACAACACCCGTTGGCAAATCAACGGTGATGTCAATGGCTTTTCAACGGCATACCTTGAATAAAAAAAGAAACAAAAATCATGCAAAACACCATGAGACAAGATGACTGACAATCAAACCCCCCCCCCTTGTTTTTATTAATGAACTTGTAGTTGAGGGGGAAATTAGCGCCATGGAGACAGACATGCCTCTAGGGTGCGATTTATGATGGGAGAAAATAGGCAGATGCAGGATGGGTAATGAATGGCCGATATTCACTTATATTAATCTAATCTGTTTCTCTGGGGGGTTTTCCCCTTGAAATATGGGACAGTACGATAACATGAACTACGAGTTCAATGACTGCTTCAAATATCTGAGTTACATAACAAACTATTTTGTGCTTAGGCTTATTAAAGCCCAAGCACAAACTTTTTCTTATAGAAAAGAATCTCACTATCAAAAGTGAATGAAATGAAACTACTCATCAGCCAAAATAATGACCTGAAATAATGCTTGGAGTAAGGAGGGCCTGACACGTTTTGATTCTAGCCTGATCTTTATATGACATGTAGGATAGAAACGCTTCAGGCCCTCCTAACTACTTAAGCATTATTTCAGGTCATTATTTTGGCTGATGAGCAGTTTGCAGCAGTTAATTACTTGAATTAACGAATGAATGACAATTAAAAAGGAAAACTGGCAGAGGAGACAAAATACAATAAAGGGGGTGGCAAAAAAATCGTTGATTATTCCGAAGATTTTCTATCATTCCAGAAGTATGTTTCAAATCTCCGTTCTGATATAAATGTCATATCTGATTAGCAGCTTTATAAACCAAAGCCTATTTTTTCCAACTTGCTTTTGGGGTAATGAATTTGACATTTTTTATCTGCATTTTAACACAGCAGATAGAGGCCTATTTAGCTTCTTTCCAACCATTTCTTTTTAAGGAATCATGGAAAGACACAATAAGTTCTAATATATAATTTAATATTTAATGCATAAATTCCACATTCTTCATCAATATGAAATGGAAATAAAACACCACCAACTGCACAGCAAAAATTGTTTTGTACATGTTCACATTTCCAAGCGCAGTTCGGCAGTTGGTGTCCTGGCAGAAATGTCAGATTGCACAGTATGCATCTCTGCAATAAGAAATGTACACACTGTGGGGATATCGTCAGAATCACACTGAGTCCCTATGGGATGTCATAGCTTTTGCTGTTAGGCACCGTCAAAAATACTACTAGTTTGTCACCCTCCCAAAACACCAGGGTCCAATTTCATAGAGCTGCTAAAAGCACTTGAATTTGCTTTTAAAAGCATGAAAAGGGCTAGTCTTCCTTGATCAAACAGGATTGCCAACCAAATTTTCATGATGTTTACTGCCTTTGCCTTATATTTGTCCATTGTTTGCTGAGCATAACATTCACAAGGAGTTATAGGCTGGCATACCGATTTTATTTACATGTACCAAGGTGTTTGGTGCTAAAAGCAGAATTTTGGTACTTAAAGGGAGGGTACAGAATTGGTCTTAAGACAAAATACACTTCATAATCACAGATTCACATAAAACTTACACAGTATAATGGTGATGATAGGAGAAAACATCCCATGAAATGTTTTTGTCTGAAATGCCATATTCGTTGAGAAATAAATGAAACTATTTTCCGATTGGAATAAATCGCTTCGAAGCGTTTTATTCATTCGTTGAAATGTGTACAGTTCTCCGTTCACGGGTTTTCACTATTTTCTCGTGACCCAGATGGCTGATTGACCTCAAACTTCTACAGGTTTGTCAGTTAAGGTATATGATGGATTACATAATGTGCTTTCACTATCAGCAACGGTTTTGTCGCAAACACCAGTTCTGTACCATCCCTTTAAGCAGCTCTATGAAATTGGCCCCTGGTTGGGCTAGGGTAGGAGATTTGGATGAAAATGAACAGCAAAGAGGATACATTGAGAGACCTCATTTGGAATTTCAATTCAAGTTAAAGGCATTGCATACGTTTGGTAATGACTCTGAAAATTTATGGCAATAAAAACTTACTTGGTGAGAAGTACAGCTGCTTTGGATAGTATAATGCATATTGAGAAACGTTCAATTCGCAGTACCGCGGTTATGGAAAAATATGTAACTTTTTATCTCCCAAAATTATGAATCTGAGAAGCGTTATGGCCGTAACGCTTCTCAGCTATTGACTAACTGTTCTCTGGCGTGAAATAACCGCTCTAGTTTGTCGCCAAAATCTCAAAAACGCTACCACCTTTTGAATTGAAACTTTCACAGGTTAGTTTTATGATACAATTATATTGGTTTGAAACAAACAGTAGGCTCAAATTACCAAACGTATGCAATCCCTTTAAGTGTGTGTGATTTTGAATTAAAATTAAAAAAAATAGACAAGGAATACATATTTTGTCAGAACTCAGGAATTCCAATTTTATGAAATTTTGCAGAAAGTTGAAGTTCTCACCGAGGAGCCCAGGCGCCAACTGCCGCCAAGACATGGCAAGGTGGCCATGAAAGCTTTAGTTCAATCCAAGGAATGTGCCAGAAATAATAAGTTCAGTGTATCTAGTGTGCACACAACATCTCTTCAGAACTCTTTGCCTGGTTACCGTACATGTTTTCTTCCCTTCTATAACCAAGATCGTCAATCACAGGGATGGTAAATGGTAAAAAAATATATCTGAAAACAACTGAAAGGGGTGCCCATAAAAAAAATCCAGGAACTCTGATGTTCTGATATCTCCTGCACTTTTAGACACAGCCTGTGAGGAAAAAAAATGTGAAATTCAAAACAAAAAGATCTCAAATCAGATAAAAATCAGAGAAATCTCATCATCCCTGCAATTAATATTCATATCTTCAGCTCCACTGATTTGTTTTTACAACTTCATGTTTAAGTTTTTTGTTTGTAGTCCCTTTGCCCTGTTATTACACTTATACATTGGGGTGTTTTAAACAGAGGCTTAGGCTCAGGCTTAGGCTCCAGCTCTGACATCCATTTGCTGAAAATATAGGCTCGGTTTTTCATTGAAGCTGAAGCTCTGTTTCCCTTTTCAAACCAGAGAATCTACTTCAGAACCGCAGCTATAAAAGCCTCTATTTTGATACCCGTTATTTCATAATGGATTCACGAAATGGAGCTAGAGCCTAAGACAGAGCCTCAGCCTCTGTTTCGTAAATGCCCCTAGAGTCAGAGTGGCTTTTAGCCTTGTATGAGGATGCATAAAAAGAGAAGTGCTCTTACTGCTCAGCACAGGGTCTTTATCTTGAGGGTGCTACACCATATGCAATACCTGATGTATTTGAACACCCTGTATCATAATGTTTTCATTGACTAAAATAAAAATTGTAAATTCAATATTTGGACATCACAAGTTTTTACAGGATGAAGCAGTGAAAACCAAATTTGCAAGTAATCTAGTTACAAATCCTCAAGTACTGAACCATAGTGAATGTACATGTATGCACTTGTACAAGTTTGCCTAACGGTACTTAGGGTAATACACAACATGAAGTGTTCAAGTAGTCTTCGTTTGACTGGGCTGTCTAATGTAGTCAGGGCTCGAGGCTGGTGTTATGCCAACACTCTGCCGTTTATCCCAAGGTGATGTGGGGTGGGATGTACCCATCGCTTAGTGTCAAACATCTGAACCCTGAGGGTGCTGTTCAACCCTGATATTTCACACGATCGCGCACAATGAGTAGGCAGTAGGGCCTAATACTAGATTTCATCATATGAGTATGACTACAGAGTAATGAGCAAACTTGAATTATACTGTACAGTTAGCACAGGAATATTTAACAGAGGAATAAGATCTACCATTCATTAAAATTTAGGGAAGCCTAACGTGCACTTGACAACAATTTGCATTACAGCATCTATCTTAGATTATGAATTTACTTAAATCTACGTACAGTGTATAGATTTCTTGTTAGCTCAAATTTTAATAGCATGATATAAAGAAAGTTTCAAGTGTTTCACATTTTGAAACTGATTTGAAATTGTTTGTTTCTCTTCTCTTTTTTTAATACAATGTCAAAATCTTGAACCTTTCTTAAAATAGTGAATTTGAAAATTAAAAAGAAAAAAGGTTTCTGATGGGGTAACAATCAGCGTTCCGCACTAATGACGTCACACCATGCATGCACGCGCACACATATACCCCCACTCACCACACGTTTACATATGGCCAGTTGCAATGTTTGTCTGAGGTTTGATGCTATTTTTAGAGCAAGTGCACAGCACTATTAAATTATAGACGCTGAGCACTTTTATTGCAACAGAATTGAAGTTCATTCTGATTGGCCAAAAATGATGCAGAAGCTAGGACAGCTTTCAAATTATCTGGCATAAATCCTTTCTTTTTGTCTTTTTGAAGGAGGGCTCTTCTAAAGACAAACAAACAAACAAAGATCCTGCTAGGACTGAAACGCGTCAGGTTATTATTTTGGCTGATGACCACTAGGGAAACTGACTGGATTAATTCTAAGTCATTGAAATGTGAACAATCAACAAAATAAAATGACTGAAGTGGGATTCAAACCAGCAACCTTGGAATATAGCATAATTATTAATAGGGCTCGCTGGTTCGAATCCCAATCCCAGTAAATTTTTCTATACATGTTCACTTTGCAATAATAATAAATAAATAATACTATCAATTTACCAAAATAATGTTCAAAATAACAGATAATAACAAAATTGCCATTATTTGTTAGCTAGTAGTTTGTTATACAGTGGTAGCCCAATATTTAAGCTTAACTAAGTTAAAGTTATCAAACAGTAGTATTAATTATTACATAAACATCAACATCGATTGATCAACAAAAAACAGCGCCCTCAACGGGGAGTTTGGGCGCATCAATTCTAAGTACCCTTCTCAACGAGGCTCGAGATTCACAAGTACCCAAAGATCGATTAAGAATCATTCTCCTTTTCGTATTTCATCCAAAACCCAGCGATCTGATAATAATATGCAAGGATTGACTTACCTTCTTTCCACAACAGCGATGCGATTGCCTCAACATCGGGTAGCTGTCACATTCTGAGCCTGAGCAACTTGGCCTTCATTTATACTTCTCCGTTTCTATCTAACGTTGCCACTCAATATTGCATTAATTTTTCCATGGTCACTTTGTCCGACGATTTCCGATTCACAATGCGATCAACGCTGAAGTACGTCTGGCACCTGTAATCCTACACCGCACGAAAGTAAACACACTCGTGCGGTGACGATAAATAGCGCCACCTATAATTATTGCCGCGACCCGTCTGCAGTTCAACTGAGTTGAGAACGACGCCACGTGACTGATTTTCCTCACCGATGATGATCGAATTAGGACGCAATAACTTATAAGGTAAGCAAAATACTTCATTTTCACGGGAAGCCAGTGTATAAACGTGCACCAGAACTAGGGTCCGAAATTCCTGAAGGGCACAACCTTTTAATTTATCTAAACACTTTCACTATTGTTTGGTAAAAAGGCCGCAGAGGCTGGTGAACAGGACGCCATTTTATGTTTGGCGGGCCTTATTTCACACTTTTCAGTGTAGGTCTAATCTATGTATTATACTTATAGTAATATCATGACTCCCGTACTTTACTGAGGGCCTTTACGAAACTAGGATCGGGCTAGGCTTGGGACTTATTTCACTACCGCCGTTTGAAGGCGCGGTTCGGGGGGCTAAAAAAATTGTCTAGCCCCCCCCCCCCCCCCCCCCAAAAAAATGCAAGTGAAAAAAAAGAATTCTTGAAAATACTGGATTTTTGCAGTTATTAAGCGCAAATTACATAAAAAACGCGTTGTGTGGGCTATAATTTGCATGTTTTTCGACCCCTAATAAGACATAGCAGAAGCGAGTGTTAGAAGAACCCAAAATATTGGGTCTTCTAGCCCCCCCCCCCCCCCCCCCAAAAAAAAAAAAAAAAAAATAACGGCTCTTCTAGCCCCCCAAAATTTTGTCTCTAGAACCGCGCCTGAAACACCCTAAGAAACATCTCTAAATGGCTGCATATACTGGCGTACGTGCCATCTTGTCAAGTTCTTACCCATCGACTGTTTACTGTTGCCGCCGTTCTTCAAGTACCCCATTCGTCCTGTATTCACTCCTTGCGACATAGTCACGAATTTTCCATTAATTTACTTAAAACATGCTTTAAAACACTTTACTTTAAAACAGGCAAATCGCATCTCCATTGTTTTTATTAATACAAAAATACAACCGTGAACTTCAGTAGATGAGAGCGAAATAATTCAAATCCCATAGTGAGCCCAATCATTTACTCGACACCAGCCCAAAGTAACCCGAGTTTCGCAAAACACACTAAATTTGTACGCCGGTCACATAATTCGTATGCTGGCTGTAACTCCGCAGGCGGCCAAGGCCTATATCTTAGGAGATATCCGTGCAAAAAATGCGAGTTTTTTTAGTATAAAACCCTTTGAGACAAACAATTTCAAACTTCCACTGTTTGCCATGTAAACTATGTAGGATGGCTACTCCCAAGCAGGGTCCGAACTTCCAACTGATCATTATAAGTCCTGGTTGTCAATGCAAATCGTACACTAGTTAAAGGATCATCCATGAGTGATACTAGGCCGCCGAGGAGGTGCGGAATGTTAACATGACACAACGAGCAAGCGGCTAGTGTAGGCATTCCAAATTTACTGAATTTAATCTCTCTTTTTTTTCTTGCCTGGGGACCGGCTGGGGAGCTGGAGGTGACTCAATGTCTTCGGTACTGGAGTTCTGAGGAAGATTTGAATGATAGGCCAATACAAAATTATTATAGAAAAATGGCACAGTGTAATGAATTCGTCCTTTACTTGTCCAATAGATGCTGTCCCTCCGTTCCGTATGGAGATCCCACAACGATGGTATCCCCAGACAAGGGCGGGGGCGGGGCTCTGCGCTGAAACCCAGAGCTAGTGGGCGTGCGAGGTTTACCCGTCACGTGTCGGTCACATGTCCTGTATCCAAAGGAGTTCACTTGAAGCAAAGAACTGGTGTCAAAATAGTCTGATACTGTCACTTTCGTTTGTGGATCTGTTGGTGGGTCTCTTAAATTGTTTCGTTTTGAAAATGTGACGCCCTTGGCGAGACCTTTGACCTTTCCGTGTGTCTTTTCTAATTTCCTTTGCCGGCTTCTCTCGTTGAGGGCGCCTTCCATTTTAAAACTGTTCTCACGTGGCTCCATGAAATGTCTGAAATTATCCCGCCAAAGGCTCTCCCATGCCTCGCACGGTCGTGCCTCGTTCACTGCGTCATCGCGTCTAAAGCGTCTGATTGGTTGCTTCAAGATCTCTGGTATAATGCCATCGCCGCCGGATGGGGGCGCCATGCTGCCGAAGGAACCCGTTCTGAACGTGGCCCTGTCGTATGATAGCCAACTGCTGTCAGCTAGAGTCGAATCAGTCTTTGCACTGTTTCCTTCCAAACGGTTTGATAGTGATCTGCAACCCGCGACATCCGGCACTCCAAGCTCGCCGAAAATATTTACAAATGTCCCCCCTGAGTCGGAGTCTACCTCCATGGACCTTACACTCCTATCATCCACACTTCCTAGCTTGCGTGCTTTACGTTTCCCTTTACCACCCTTCGGTGCTTCCGTACTTTGCGATTTTCTCAGCGCTGACCTGTCTCTTTGAGGTGATGGTGGCGGCTTGATCATCGTATTTTCCCGCGATTTCCCAATTCGTAGATCTTGAAGGGCGTCGCCGCCCCCATGGTTGCCGGTAGTTGCTGGTCTGTCGTGTCTGAAACGTAAACGAGAACAAACATACATCAATAGTTACCTATACCAAAGTTCAATGTATACAGTTCTCTTTTACCTTTTTCACAAATAACGGGGTGATACCACAAAGTTGGGGCACAATTTGTGACGGCGTCCCTATGCGACATCGGTAACTTTTACTGCCTGGTAATTTTACATTACAACAGAGTAAGTCATATTACTCTGCAAAGATAAAGCACAACTCTTCAAGAACATTGTATAAGATTTATAATAATGTAAATCTAGAATCCTCATCATGCATGTAAAAAGATGTTTATTATACCATTGATGTAACAAGGGACACAGCCGCTAAGTGTGCCCAACTTGGTAGAATGACCCAAATTCCAAATTCCCCTGTGTTTCGAATGCTGATCGAGACTTATTTTGCAGACTGATTTCTTGTCGTTCTGAATTAGACTGAATCTTTTAAATGGGCTGTTCTGATATGAGAACATTTTTAAAAAGCTAGGAGGAACTTTTAACTTTGCAATTGTGCCCGAAAGCACTTTTGAGCGCACGGCAAGAAACACTCAGCTCAAAATTGGTGCCGTTTCTGCAAAAACAAATAATAATTTGAGCACATCCAATCGAAAAACAAAATTGAAGAATTTGGCACTACTGTAAATGTCACACGACAAATACACACATTTATGAATATTATAAAATTCCGTTACAATGCAATCTGGTTGTTCAATGATTGATGAACACTGTCATGGAGCTTTGAAGAGTTGCCATAACCATCAAGGGCACTTCATAATTCGACCCCGATTCAATAGACAACAGCCTCATCAAACACTTCTCTGATTCCACAGTCGTTATAAGCACTTGTACCAAGCGCGGTAACGTCATTGAGCACACTAGGTAATACATGTGAACGATGTTTGCACATGAAACCATAAACCTCATTCAAACTGGGAAGTTCTGTGTACAGTAACTTGTACTTCAGACATTTTGTTTTACAGATAGTGGCGTGTTATCACTCGCACATGCAGGATTCGGTCAGGTCTGACCGAGACATGATAAATCATTTCTTTGAAACTTGAAACGATTCTGTTTCTTACTCTGGGGCGTTTGGAGGTCATAACCTTCCTATTTGCTTATTTCAGAATTTAGAATTTGGGTTTTCATTGTTGGAACAGTAAGATATGCGTTTTCCTCTATCAGTTTACGGTAAACATGATGTTAAAAAGAGCCATAAACTGATGAGGTGCGTCAGGCGAAATTGACAACTTCCAGAATGCCACTCTTGTGTAGGTCTATAAAAATCAGTCAGCTCCCAATATGAATGCCCGATCATAGAATGCATGGTCCGCATGGTTAACAGAAAAAATTTAATAGGTATTGGAGTTCAGGAAATTTTTACAAATGGAACTTCACATGAGCTTATAGACGTTTTTAAATCCGAGAAAAACACGCAATTGCAACCATTCAATCGACTAAAGCGGTAGCCGAACAAGTCCACTCGTATCGCCATTTAGGACAGGGTGCATGGCGTTGCCAATATCATTTTCACCCAACAAACTCGAGATTATGATTCCGCTGGACAAACAGCCTTGTAAATTATCATAAGCAATCGGCTTACATAAGTCTATTTGATATCGAGATTTGCCATGATAACTTTAGAAATAAGGTTAATGCAGTAGTTTACGTTTGTGATCGTTTTCTACAACATTATTGTACCGTGACTTCTATCTTTAGTTGTTCACTAAATATCAGGACAATTGATTCAATTTGATTTGAAAAACCTCCACTCTTAGGAAGGAAAATGGAAGATGGTATAATACAAAAGGGACAAAAAGCCACTGTATAAAATTCGGGTTGATGGGCTTGCAATGCAGTAGCTACATTCTAGCTCAGAGCAATACTCAGTTAATAGGCTTAGGCCATAAAAAAAAATTGTTGTATTGGCGTAACGGAGGTTTCGAAAAAAGGGTAGGGCGGGCGGATTTTTAATTTTTTTAATTTAATTTTTCCTGGGGTTTTAAATGCTTTTCCCCCTGTATATCACAGTATTTGACGTGTCAAATAAAGACAAGAAATGACATAACAACTTTAACCAGTCTGGTTTCCATCTTTTGCTCCTTTTAAGCTTTTAATCTGCATACAAATTTGCGATTTTTTAAAATTTTTTTATATTTTTTTCCCGATTTTTATTTATTTATTTATTTTTTATATTTTTTTTTGGTTTAAAATGTTTACGGTCGGGGCATATTTTTGGGTCGGGCGGGTTACGCCAATACAACAATTATTTTTTTATGGCCTTAAGTTCCAGTCGAATTACCACTGGTGTAGGTTTAATAGGCTCCACAATTTGCATGGTATGGGATGTGAAAATGTTTGACACCCTTTAGACTTTGACAATATTAATGGAAAAGGGGGATCTTTTCGATCGACACCGTCGAGGTGTTGGGGTCTTGGGGAGGTCACCTACCGGACCACAGGCAGGCGAAACTGCACTGACCCCGTGGTCGAACCGCTCGGCATGCTCGGTAGAATGACCATCAGATCCTCCACAGCTTGCTGTATTTTCGCCATGGTCCGTCCAGTGTCCATGACGGTGTGTTCCAGGCGATACTGCTCCATGTAGCTCCCTGCATCCTTGGAGTGTCTGAAGACGTACTCGTATCTTGATCTACCGTCCGGGGTGGGGATGCCGTGCTGATGGAGACGGTACGGGAAGGGTCTTCGCGGGGCCCTAGCTGCGGGGGCTCTGCGGCGATCCACGGCAGGCGTGCCGCCGCTGCCGCTGCTGTTGCTGCTGCTGGTCTCGTTGATGACGCTTCCCCAACCCTTGAGAGCATCTTGGTCCTGGCTAGCCCCGTCACAGATGCAAGGGAGCTCCTTGGAGAGTTTCAAGAGGCTGGCTGATGCTTTACTGGTGTAGTCACAGATCGCCGAAGAGTCCTCATTCGTCTCTCTGACTATCATCTTGAGCAGAAACACCTCATCACCGGCAAGATAGAATACAACTGTTTCCCATACCTTATGGGGTCGATTTCACCAAACTCATCGTAACTTACTATCAATCGTAGGACGTATGATGCATTGCAACCCTACATTTTTATATACATGTAGGATACGATTGGTTTATGATCCTTCGTGACTCGAGTTACGATCGATCGCATGGCTGCGTGATTCTGCCACGAGTTCAACATTCTCTTCAAACCCTATGATAATCAATCCGAGCCTAAAACGCTGAGGTACCAGCACCAAGCCTAAAACGTGTCCAACTTTTGTCCGGATTTCAATCACGGGCTGTAGATTTTGACTGACCCCTGCGTATAGGGGCAAATTATTCTCTTGTGGTTTTATTTACCGAAGAGGCATCGCAGGTTGTTGCGTGTATAATCATAGCGGCCATGCGGCACAGCCGACCTTGCTCACCCTCACACCTGTCGGCTAAAGATGCAGTCCATCACTGTGGCAACGCTTCCCGTTGCCCATTGGGCCTGTCTTGCTCCAGAGCCCCAACCCGTCCGTAGACACTTCCTTCCCCCATGCCATTGATTCGGAGCACCGCTGGGAACTTGGAGACCGGTGATTTTGTTTTGGACACCGCGCACGGTATGACGGTGTGAACATGCCCGTCCGGCTTAGATCAGTCAAAATAATTAGACTTTAAAACGGGAGCGTGCGAAATAGCAGGAATTTAGTACGGTGGTACCTAGATGACACGTATGATCGGTAATCCGAGGGTCGCAGGTTCGAAACCCACTTTAGTTACTCATTAAATTTTATGCACATTTTTTATAGGCCCAAATGACGGAATGAAGTCTGACATGCACAAAGAAGCATGGTGAATTCTTGCCTCTAATTCAGTGGCAATTGATTAATTAGGGCCTAATTAATTAATTGATAAATAACACAACTACAAAGGCCGTATCTGCCCTTAAGTCTTGTTCCCTGTATGGCCAAAGATTCCATGACGACTCTTTATAGAACCTCGGCTTGGGCTTGGGATCCAGCTTCGGCTCCATTTTCTTACATCCATTTTAAAGCTACTGGTATCAAAGTAGAGTTTGGGGGTATGGTGTCAATGTAGATAATCCGTTTCGAATAAGAAAACGGAGCTTTTACATTTATGTTCAATATTTTTAGATGACGGAGCCTAAGCCCAAGCCCAAGCCGTAGGGCCTTATCAAAAATCTTACAATGGGAGAGGTTTGGAGAGTCGGTCTTGAGTCAACAGCGCACGCGCACGCACGCGCAATACAAGGCGCGCATGCTCACAATTGCGCAAGCATGGTTTGCGCGTGCGCTGTTGACTCAAGACCGACTCTCCAAAAGTCTCCCATTGACAGAGAATAGTCTGAATTTCTTGGTCTGAGAACCAGACTGTGTGCGTTTTCGAAACGGAGGCTCAGGCTCCGTTTCAGGCTCCGGCTCCATTTCTTGAATCCATTCTAAAACAACGGGCGTCAAAGTAGAGGCTTTTGGCTGCGGTTATGAAGTAGATTCTCTACTATGAAAAGGAAAACAGAGCTTCAGCTCCAATGAAAAACCACAAAATTTCAGCATATGGATGGCAGAGCTGGAGCCTGAGCCTGAGCCTAAGCCTCCGTTTCGAAAAGGCCCTGTAATGCCCCCTCCCTTTCATTTCGATTTTGGAACGCCGTTCCAAAGACCCAAGGACGCCCTCTCTGTTTACGTTAAATGTACAACTAGGCCGGTGCATGAAGTTAATCAAACAAACGGTCTCCATGGAAATAGCTATAAATTATACAATATTCTTTGTAATCAATTAATAAAGTAGGATTGATCAACTGTTATCATTAAGCAATGAAATATTCAGTACTTTGAAACTTCCGGCTCCCAGTGGTACCCCAATGTAAATACATGTATGGAATTTTAAAGTACGACCATGAACTTCGACTATACCTTAAAGGCATGATACAAGATTGGTAAAGGTGACAGAACAGCTGCAGACTGTTCATAATTTGATTTGTCATGGAATAAAAACAAACCTGTGAAATGTGAAGCTCATATCATCATCGGCCAACTGTAGAAAGCTGTAAAAAAAAAACCGACGTTCTTGAAGAGATTAAAACTGTTTTCAGTCGTTGTTTTACTAATGTGTGATTAAATGCACCATTTCAGGCGGGGAAATTGTAACGGTATGTTTCTACCACAACCATCTTCATACCCTGAAAGTTATACATAAATCAGTGAACATTTCTGTTTGGGTATGTTACCAATCCTGTACTGCACCTTTAAAGGTAATATCATACTTTGGTTTTTGTCAAAGAAATGCAGATTCATGGGCAAAAATATCAAGACAGATACAGTAACAGTCATCTGAGAAAATTTCAATCCCATACGGTGCCCACTTTTTGAGAAAACCATGAAAAACGGCCACAGTATTTTTTAAGTCTTTTCTCTTATATTTTTGATCTTTTAAAATATTTTCGGTCGTTGTTTTACTAATTTCTGGATAAATACAGCATTTCAGACAGAAACATTTTAACGGTATGTTTGTACCACCACCATCTTCGTACCCTGTAAGTTATACGTAAATCTGTGGACATTTCTGTATATGGGTATGTTTATTTATACCAGTCCTGTACTGTACCTTTAATTGCGTGTTTAGCATAATGATGTATGGCCTAGCCAACGAGCATTGTCTAGTCGCTTGAAGTCATACCTCCTAAATGATATCGTAAATATCATTAGGGTAAAATAATTTATACTGAAGCGACGAATCAAGAGCAATTGTCACTCCATCGGTATGCGGTGTTTGGGATTCGATCTCCCCTCCGTTGAATTCTGAAAATTTGTCAGTGGGATAAGTCAACAGAATGTCATCTTTATACCGCCAAAATGCAGACAGATTCGGTTGATGGAACGTCGCAAATCGTCACAAACATGTCCTTCTGAACCGACTCTCCTTCTATACTAACGGTGGTATGCACGATAAACTGCTACAGTAACCTTTCATTATCTTGAAGTATATTTTGAAAACCCCTTATATTATTTAGCTTACGTCAAACGCGCAAAGTTCCTGTTGAGTACAAAATTAATAAGGAAAAGTGTGATGAATCATAATACAATATGAAACATTCGGTTGAACAGTTTGTCATGGGGTGTCGTGGTTAATCTACAGATTGTGCCGGGTTCGAATCCAGCCAAGTGGTGCTTGCGTCCTTGGGCAAAACGCTTTGTCACAAATTGCTCCTCTTCACACAGGTGTAAATGGGTACCCATGAGCGTTGAGGTGGCTTTGTGCTTGAGTAGCCTTTGTGCGCTTATAGCAGCAAACATTATGGTTTCAATAAAAGTGGTGTAGCCCAATAACCAGGGATAATAATCAGCATCTTTTGATCGAATGGTACTATCCAGATGCTGTGCGCATTATAAATGCTATGTTTCATGAACACTATTGAAAATTCTCAAACAAACTCATTAAAGATTGAACTTTTACTTCCGGTAAAAGCAGTCACCATCATCAAACAAAGCAAACAAACAAACAAACAAACAAACAAATAAACAAACAAACAAGAAAACAAACTTAGACAAACCTTCACCCATTAGCCTACGGCTGACATAAAAACCCAGCTGCCGCTACCAGAAAAATACCCAGTAATAAGAACCACGCACAGAAACACATCATCCTTTCCCCTTGTTCTATTCATTAATTATCATTATTACCGATGGCTAGAGTTCAGTCGTGAATATTTCAATACTATACATTATTTCACCTTGCACCTGTATATAGCGGTGAATATTTGATCAGAAGTTCTGGGCAGGGCTATTTTTATTAGTATTACTGTTTGTGTTTGCATGTATGGCTTTTCAGAAGGTCACAACTGTATGGATGAAAAAAATGTTATCGGGTAATACGGAGGCCCATGTTGGACACCTATGCAAGGTATGTCTGTCTAATATCGTGCAGTTGACTCTTTATGAATAATTATGCTAATTTGGCTTGCGCATGCTCTCTGGTACTATGATCGTTCATCCTGCAGTGAAAAGAAGCCGCGTTACTCTTAAATTGTGGAAAATACTCAGGAAACATAAAGGTAATTTCATACTTTGGTTTTTGTCAAAGAATGCAGATTCATGAGCACAAAAATAATTATCAAGAAAGATACAGTAACAGTCATCTGTGAAAATGTTAGTCCCATACGGTGTCCACTTTTGAGAAAATAGTGAAAAACGCTCACAGTATTTCTTAAATCTTTTTACAGTTATTTTTTATCTTTAAAAGATCAAACTGTTTTTGGTCATTGGTTTTACTCTTTCCTGGATATATACAGCGTTTCAGTCAGAAAAACTTTGTTTCTAACATCACCATTTTATACCATGTACGTTATACGTAAATCTGTGAAGATTTTATTTCTGTATGCTACCAAAATATGATAGTACCTTTAAAGACAAAATATAAATCAACGTTCAAGAATTCATTCTGACACCATACGGTAAAATGTCAGCGTCATGAGTCGATAAAGATCTACTTCATAATACACCAATCCGACGGCGCGACCATGGAGGTAGGAAACACCCGCCATTACTGCAGTGTCTCCGCCCGTATTTTGTCCGAGGGCAACAATAGAATTTACGTCCGCCCCATTCTATACTGCAGGGTGTTCATCCCCTAATCATGGGACGTACACCCTGCAATTATAGAGTGAGTGGCGGAGTCTAAATTCGTTTGTTGCCGGACAATATACGGGTGGGGACACACCCGGTAATGGCGGACAGTATATCGTTCCGTCGGATCGGTCTATAGGCCTAGTATGATTTCAAGGCTAAATCTTGTGTATAAAGATAGACCAGCTAGTCCCTACCATGTCCCGTTTTCCCAAGTTTATCCTTGCTATGAGAACCACTTGCATTCCAAAATCAGGATGTGCCACATCAGTCATACGCATAGGCACTGCAAAAATAATGTCGAACACGATCGGCTGGATGGCACAACTAGGACTCCGTACAGATCAGGGAACGGTAAATTACAATCGAGAGAGCACTTTTTGTCATTTCTGCCACAGAGCGCTTGTCGATCCGTGTATGACGCCTGACTAATGTCAGCCTGTTGCGAACAAACTCAGTCCGTCACAGATCCATATATTAGATTTCACAACAGAACAGTTGCTATATGGACCGTATTGGAATATTGATCGGTACAAACTAGCGCTGGTGCAGTACTCTCATCGATTTAAGCTTTAAACGACGATCTTAACATAGTGCGTAGTTGTTACTCTGAGTATCAGACATAGGTACGTGGGCATCAAGAGATACGCCCTGTAACGTCGCTGATACACAGTCCATCAACAGAGAGAAATTTCACCGACTGTAAATTTGTAGTTCACCGGATTTTTACTTGAAACTTTAGGCCCTCACACCGCAGTCTCTGGATCCACCATGCCGGAACCCACGGGGGACACGGATTCTCTGAGGGATGTCATACCTCCTAGGAGGGGCTCGGCTACCTCTCAGAGGTCCAGCAACAGCAGCGAGGGGTCGGTGAAGAATCTGAAGATGGGCGATACGGAGGTGGTCTTTGTGAAACCGCTGGACTCAAAGTACGAGTGCGTGTTCTGCAACCAGGTTCTTCGCTACCCAGTCCAGTTTGAGTGCGGACATCGTTGCTGCACATCGTGTCTGCCAAGCCTCCTAAGGTAGGCCTAAGACGTTGAAATAAAAACAGCCTCTAGGCTCTTATCTTTATTATCTGGTAACGAATCCACAATTCCATAATGAACATCTCCTTTATAGTGTTACTTTTATAAGCCTGAAGAAATAATGAAGAGAAGAAGAGGACGAAATCTTCAATGCAACTCCTAAAATAATAATAATTCTCTGTAAAATCACCTATAAATGGACGAGAAAACTATATGGGCCTTTCTCAAATCTCGGCTCATGCTCCGGCTCCATTTCGTGAATCCATTCTCAAATAACGGGGATCCAAATCGAGGTTTTTGGCTGCGGTTCGGAGGTAGGTTCTCTGGTCTGAAAAGGAAAACAGAACTGCAGTTTCAATGAAAAACTATATATTTTCAGCATGGATGACAGAGACGAAGCCAGAACTTGAGCCGGAGCCGAGCTTTGAGAAAGGCCCCTATAGTGTCGACTCGAGTGGGATTCTAACCGCGTCTATACAGTGGTCATGGTGGGGGCGAGCAAAATAATGATTACACTGCGTCGCAGGTTCATACCCCGCTCAACGCCAACATGTAGATCGGCTCTTTTTCAGTCCATTTTCATACCTCCGAAACCGAACATTATCACTAAGTCATTTTTCGCCGTGGGCAAGTTGAAAATAATAGGTTAAGTTACACTACATAAAGGCATAACAATCGGTGACAACATCTTGAAGATTCGACCGTCCTTTTACCCGAACATCATTTTGCCATGACGTGAATTGTTCACATTATAAATTATTCTCTTGACATCGTAAACTAAGCCCGATATGATCATCCGTAACTGTTTTGTTTAATACCAAAGATCTTAGCTGTGCAAATAGCCCACTCTTTCAAAAGCATATACACATCCAGAGGAAGTATACGCACAGTCTGCCATTTTACTAAGCCAAATTGACTGTTTTCATTAGAATGATGTGTGATTCTGGCCGAATGAATAATGATAATAGGCTTCAATAATGACAACAATAATTGTTCGGGTGGAAGGTAATTCGTCTTACAACAGTTGAATTTGACATTAACAGCATCAGAAATAGCTCCGTAGCTAACTAAAATGACGGCCAAACGATACTTCACTTTTAGGGCAGTAGTAAGCTATCTTGTGCGGCACTTTTAAACTATACATGTTTTTACGTGCAGTCAGGAAATAAATAGAAACGGCCATCGTCACAAATAATGAATATTACACATGTAGAATGTCTTTGTATTTTTTTCCAAATTTAAGGCTCAACAATCAATTGGGAAGATTATGGTAATGATATTAAAAGTACATATACGTGGAAACAAACACAAACAGAAATGTTCACAGATGTTCGTATAACTTTCATGGTATGAAGATAGTGCTGGTAGAAACATACCGTTAAAATAGTTCCGCCTGAAATGCTGTATTTATCCAGCAATTAGTAAAACAAAGACCGAAAACAGTTTTGATCTCGGGTTAAGATCAAAACCATTCTTTATGTTTTATGAGAACAATTGCGTCGGGTTTGCGCTATTTTCTCGTGACTCAGATGTCCGATTGAGCTCAAATTTTCACAAGTTTATCATTTCATGTACATGCCGGATCAGACAAAGTGTGAGTGATTTTCTGTGACTTCTAACAGTCACATACTGTGCCTTTAGCTTGCATACATTTTAGACGCTTTCAAGTTTGTGATAATGTTAGCCAGGCGCGGTTGTAGAGCCAAAATTTTGGGGGGCTAGAAGAGCCATTATTTTGTTTTTGGGGGGGCTAGAAGACCCAATATTTTGGGTTCTTCTAACACTCGCTTCTGCTATGTCTTATTAGGGGTCGAAAAACACGCACATTATAGGCCACACAACGCGTTTTTTTTTATGTAATTGGCGCTTAATAACCAATAAATAATAAAAAATCCAGTATTTTCAAGAATTTTTTTTTCACTTGCATTTATTTTGGGGGGGGCTAGAAATTTTTTTTTTAGCCCCCCCCCCGTAGAACCGCGCCTGATGTTAGCTGGAAAACGTGTATAACAATCAACCGAATCCATGACATTTTGCTTGCGGCGGTTTCTGAGTTCTTGCCATTAAGAGAGGGAATCAGCGCGTGAATTATTTATAATTGCTCAGTAACAGAATGGCTATAATGGCTCTGTGTTTGTGGTTATTAATATTTTTAAAAGCTTAGAAGCGAAAAAAAAAATAATAAAAGAACCTTTGACATATTGTGTAATTTCTCAACCCGACAAGGCATTGATAGCCTTGCCCATCACTAAATTTGTTAAAATATTTAATGAAACATTTCTGTTTCCTTAATTCATAAATTTTGTGTAAAATATGTAACTTTTGTATGCAAATAGTATAGTTTCCAAAGTTGCAATAAGGGTTACCCATACAACCATTCCATGACGTTGCACGTTTGGTCCGGCATAAAAGGTGCAGACCAGTAAATAATTTCCCATAGGCTCCCATGCTAAATGGCCAATTCAAAAAATTATTAAAAATACTCAGAAGTTTCTCAGACACTCAAACTATACACCAAAATGAGGCTGAAAAATTCGATTTGTATTTTCATTTCAATTTTCTATAGGGTAACCAATGACTTTTGGGGGAAAATCCATCAAAAGGAAATTAAAATACCCTGAAAACGGCCACGTTGACTGGTGCCAGACAACAAAAATGTACCCCTCCCCTACTGGCCAAAGTAGAGCGATTTTAGGGCCAGAATTCATCCAAACAGCTCAAAGTTGAAAGTCCAAACTCTGGTGACCGGGTTCCGTCCATTTTCTTTACAAGACTTCCCCCAGCAAATGCTTTTATAAAAAGATTTTGAGGGCATATACAAGAAATTAATGAGCTCCGCGGACTAATTTGGACCTATTTACTGGTCTGCAACCTAAAACGGCGCCAAAAGCTATTTGGCGGAGAATAGGCCGATTCCGCGACCAATGTTTATGCCATCACGTGACGTATAGTGGGTAATTTTGTAGATGTCATTTTGCACAAAGCAGCGGCCGGTTGAAACATTATGGGCAATACATCTTATTTACTCGTTTTTACCGCTGTTGAGCGCCAAAATTAGATATGATGAAATATGATAAATAAAGCAAAATACCCATTATGTCACGCGATGGCAGTGTTAACATTGGTCGCGCATTGGTCATAATTATGGTAATTGTCACAGAACAGCACTCACACTTTGTCCGACCAAAACATGTACATGGAATGATAAACCTGTGAATAAAAATTGAGCTCAATCGGACATCTGAGTCATGAGAAAAAACGAAAACCCGACTAATTTTTTCTTATAAAACATGAAGAATGGTTTTGATCTTATACGTTCTTTGTTTTACCATGTTTCTAGATAAAAACATCATTTCGGGCTGAAATATTTTAACGGTATATTTCTACCAGCACCATCTTCATACCATGAAAGTTATACGTAAACCTGTGAACATTTCTGTTTTGGTCTCTTACCAAAGTATGATACAACCTTTAAAGGTGTTCACAGATTTACCTATAAGTTTCAGGGTATGAAGATGGTGGAGGTATAGAAACATATATAACGTTAAAATATTTTCGCCTTTATTATTGCGGTATTTATCCAGAAATTAATAAAACAAATGACCGAAAACAGTTTTGATCTCCGAGATCAAAACCTCACATTTACAATAACCAATACAATTTTGCCTATAGCGGTTTTTCGCTGTTTTCTACTGTTTCCAATGATCAATATTGAGCTAAAAATTGCACAGGTTTTTTTTTTTCCATGACAAATCAAAGAAAACCGCGAAATGTGTTCATGTTTTGCAATGTGAACATTGCATGCACGATACCATGCGGCACACTAACCTCAAACTCCACGAGTAAATATTATTCTTATGCTCAATGAAATACATGGCGGTCATACCAGACCTCTGCCAATCAACACACAAATCATATCAACATAAGAAATTGCATATTAAATGAAAACAGCACAGAAGAAAGCTTTTCAAATTAATGTTGTTTATGCAGTGCCTCTGTTTTTCATAAGCATTCATTTTATTTTCTGTCATATTTTTCATATTTTTCTTCAACAAATTACACCTCAAAAATGTTTTTATTTATTTGTAAAAATATCACATGGCTGTATAGTGAGCAATTTTGTAGACAAATGCTTGAAAACTATTATTTTTCTACATTTGTTTCCCCATTATGCCTGACAATAATTTCTCTATTTCGACCTATTTACAAATTTTCAGACCCGGCATCCTATGCTTAAAGGTACTATCATACTTTGGTTAGAAACCAAAACATAAATGTTCACAGATTTACGTATACAGGGTATGAAGATGGTGGTGGTAGAAACATACCGTTAAAATGTTTCCGCCTGAAATGGTGTATTTATCCAGAAATGAGTAAAATAACGACCGAACATCGTTTTGATCTTTTAAAAGATCAAAAATAAAAGAGAAAAGACTTAAGAAATACTGTGGCCGTTTTTTACGAATTTCTCAAAAAGTGGGCACCGTATGGGACTGAAATTTTCACAGATGACTGTGACTGTATCTTCCTTGATATTTTTGCCCATGAATCTGTATTTCTTTGACAAAAACCAAAGTGTGATATTACTTTCAACCTCAGTGTCGCAAGATGACTGGAATCATATTTTCACCCCATTTTGTTTTCGCAGAATAACACCGGTAATTTCACGCCTAATTTCACCGGAAACAATATGAACCATTATACAGAATACATGTACATGTACAGTTACAAAACAACATCGTTTAAAACCGTTACTCCTACATGGGAAATTTAATAACGCTGTGGATTTTTTGTTTAAATTGAACCGCTCTGTGAAATGTCGTTATAATTACCGGTTCATTCCGCCTCCTTCTATGCACTACATTGAGGAATATAATATAATTATAAGGCTTTTTTCTCTTGCAAAATGGAAATTACCAAACAAAGGCTAAGTCAAGCCGTTGTGCGAAGACGTGCGGGCCGTGAATCGATACACATTGTTGCACGGATCGGTGCGTTTAGCGTGCTTCGTCAGAGAGAAACAGCCAGGCTAATTTACCAGGCAATTATTATATGATAAATGGGATATTCGCCATTAGCGAGAAGCGCGCCTCACAATCCCGCATTTTGTCAATCAGTTGTCATGGCAACCTTTCTGTTTGGCGCATCAGGGATCAGTCGTCTGAACGTCAAGGCGATTTGGCTCCTGCCGTTTTCATCGAAGTGCGTAGATAGGTGAATGGAAATGCGGAACGATTATAATTGTAATGAATCGCAAAAAAAAAAAAATTGTAAACAGAAGCAAGACCGCGGCGCATGCATCGTCGCCACTCATTTACGGTGTGTTTTTATATGTCATTATAAATAAAATACATGTACAACTAATTAAGTATGAGACAACTAACTGCAAGAGGAAAGTCATGCATAATTCATGACTTGTTAATGAGGCCCATGCGCATTGCGAATTGTAATTGTATTTGTCATTTTCAGAATTATTTTTGAAGATAATAATAATATAGAAATTCATATTGCGCAGCTGCTATATGAATATACTCTAGTGCGCATTACAAATGTATCATTATCCCTGGTCATTGGGCCATAATTAACATTCCTGAAACCATCTCAACTCCCTGGGGAGTATACAGCCCCGGCTACCGTATTCAGCGCACAGAGGCTAATCAAACCACAAAGCCATCTCTACCCTCACAAGTACCCATTTACACCTGGGTGAAGGGGAGCAATATGCGACAAAGCGTCTTGCCCAAGGATGCAAGCAACATCAATCAGTAGATTGACTACAAGACCTTGAATTCAACACGCCTTGAATTCAACACTAGGCCATAGCACTCCGCACGATGTGTAACAAATAAGTCTGGCTCCGTTGTACATGGGTTTTTGTTATAGTTTTGAATGGTATTATAATTATACGCTAACTGTTCATGTATAATAGTTATAATAATAAAGTGTGTATGCCTATGTCAAATTACGGTTGTAAATTTAGCCATAATATTATACGTAGAAACTAGCAATCTGATTTTGAATTCTTTTTTGTCATGTTTTCTTTTGTTTTCATTGAATTAAAATTTTGTGAGTCCAACCAGCATTTCCGCTCGATAATTAAAGCGACGAAAACCCCTTTAAATGTAGTATCATACTTTGGTAGAAAACCAAAACAATTTTTTTCCCACAGATTCACCTATAACTTATAGGGTATAAATATGGACCTTGTACAAACATACCGTTAAGTTTCTTCCGCATGAAATGCTGTATTTATCCAGAAATGAGTGAAACAAAAGACATAAAACAGTTTTGATCTCCGAGATCAAACCCTCACAACATTATTTCGCATAACAATTGCAATGGTTTTTCGCTGTTTTTTACTGTTTACAATGATCAATTGAGCTGTAAATTTCACAGGTTTGTTTTTATTCCATGACAAATCAAATTATGAACAGACCGCACCTGTTCTATCAACTTTATCAAAGTATGATACTATACCTGTAAAGGTGCTATCATACTTGGGTAGAATTACCAAAACAGAAATGTTCACAGATTTACCTATAACCCACAAGGTATAAAGATGGTGATGGTAGAAACATAATTATACTGTTATCCAGAAAAGAGTAAAACCAGTGACCAAAATTATTTTTGATCTTAGATCAAAATAAAAGAGAGAGGAATTAGGAAATACTGTGGCAATTTTTTACTGTTTTCTCAAAAAGTGGGCACCGTATGGGACTGGAAATTTCACAGATGACTGTTATTGTATATGTCTTGATATTTTTGCCCATGAATCTGTATTTCTTTAACAAAAACCAAAGTATGATATTACTTACGTGTTCGGTCCGATTCCAAGGTCATGAAACGAGCTTGGTTTCATTACTTTAATAGCCGCGCATAGGATCCATCCTACTCATCCATGGCCGTATCTATAATTAATGTAATGGAATTCACTGTGAGTCGGGCTTAGTTGAGCAGCATGAACATGTATTTTAGTATTCTCACATGAGCCTGATGTATATTGGTGAAAGTATGTCTTTTCCTGTGGGAAATTTGCTAAAACTAAATAAATGATTGCCGAACTTTTTGGCGATGGGATATTTTGATTTTATTACCCGATACATTGAAATTAATTGCGATATCATTGGATACAAAAAATATTCGTCATAATTATCAAAGATCGAAAACAGTTTTGATCTCGTGACTCTGATGTCCGATTGAGCTGAAATTTTCACAGGTTTATCATTTCATGTACATGCTGGATCAGACAAAGTGTGAGTGCTGCTCTGTGACCTTTACCAATCATGTATTATACCTTTAATAAAAGACCTTAAATGCCCAGAATTTGCAGTCCATGTGTTGTTAGCCTGATTACTCAGAAGCGTATTTCTCTGGTTTGAAGAGGACACATATCCCGCACGTGCACTGATAGTCTCGACATGTCGTGTCCCCTCCGCGCCACCGTAGAAACTAGCGTCACACTTCAGAAGTAATTTTTACATCTGATACTGATGATATACTTGTAAAATTAAATTTTTGGCAGCGCGCATTACATTATCCTCATCCACTTAAGATTAATGTTTATTGTACTGTGTGCACAGTTCCTAATCATGAAAAATTGTGTCAATCCCCATTTCATTCCCCCATTTGAAATTCTATCTCGTTCACAAGGGAATATAGCTGACAATATTCGCAGGCAGTTTGGAATTATACAATTACAGTATAATACGTCCTATTGTGCATACCAATTAAATTGTTAATCGTGTCTTTATGCACGTACTGGTCGATTGTACCGAGTAAAGTGGTTATAAAAGCATATTTCGCTGCACAAAATAGAATATAATGAGACAGACTGATATTTGGTTCAATTTCTTGTTCTGTTATTTTCTTCCCCTGAATGGCTGTTTGAAGATGCATCTACAGTATATCAATTACGCTGCAGGATAGAGTTTTCGTTGTTTGAAAAGGATAAAAAGCCTAAAAATTAAACACAAATATTGCACGTTTTGGTGACATTTCCATTGTAAACAGGCGTCATAATTTTTCACAAAAGAAAATCGATTTTCGATTTTTTTTTCAATAATTTTCAACCTGGCTGTACAAGGTCCATTCCAAACTTCATACACTGACAAATATTTCAGATCCCCTCCCCTCCCCAGTGAAGATACACATTTTCTAAACATTTTAGGCCTACGGTGGACAATTCCAGACAACGTGTCCAAAATTGTCTAGGTATGGCATATAGGGGCCAATTTGAAAGAGCTGCTGAGTAAAGTCTTCCCTGATCAAACTGGATTGCCAACCACATTTACATATAATGTTAACTGCTTTTGACTTGTATTTTGCCATAATTTGCTGAGCATAACATTCCCCAGACAAAAATTGGCTGGCATAATGATTTAGTGATTTTATCTACCAATGTTTTTCATGCTTAAGCAAATGTTGGGTCTTTGGCAGTCTACGAAATTGGCACCAGGTGGTAGTGAATAATTGTTTCCTGAATATTAAAATATTAAAATTGGCACCAGGTGGTAGTGAATAATAATTGTTTCCTGAATATTAAAATATTAAAATTGCAAACCTCATACCTATAAGCGTCCACTCTCAGAGATACGACAACCCAGGAGCCAATTTCATAAAACTGTTAAGCACAAAAATTTGCTTAGCACAAAAATGTCTCACCCAATAAAACAAACCACCATTGAAAATTCCATTTGATATTTGATGGTCAGCAAACAACAGCCAAAGAACAATCACAAGTGATACACAACACGTGGAATTTTGGTTGTTAACCCTGTTTTTACTAAGACAGAAATGTCGTGCTTGGCAAATTTTTGTGCTTAACAGTTTTATGAAATTGGCCCCAGAACTGAGGCCAATTCCACGGCCTTGCTTAGCACAAAAAAATTATTGCTAACCATGAAATGTCTGTTTTAAAGGATTAACAACCAAATGTCCTTTTGTTGAATTGTTCTTTGGCTGTTGTTCGCTGACCATGAATATCAAATGAAATCTTAATGGTGGTTTGTTTTATTGAGCGAGACATTTTGTGCTAAGCATTTCGTGCTTAAAGGCATTGCATACGTTTGGTAATGACTCTGAAAATTTATGGCAATAAAAGCTTACTTGGTGAGAAGTACAGCTGCTTTGGATAGTATAATGCATATTGAGAAACGTTCAATTCGAAGTACCGCGGTTATGGAAAAATATGTAACTTTTTATCTCCAAAAATTATGAATCTGAGAAGCGTTATGGCCGTAACGCTTCTCAGCTATTGACTAACTGTTATCTGGCGTGAAATAACCGCTCTAGTTTGTCGCCAAAATCTCACAAACGCTACCACCTTTTGAATTGAAACTTTCACAGGTTAGTTTTATGGTATATATACAATTATATTGGTTTGAAACAAACAATAGGCTCAAATTACCAAACGTATGCAATCCCTTTAACAGCTCCATGAAATTGACCCCTGGTCATCACCTACATCACCAACTGCCAATTTTAACTGCTGTAGACAAACGAAATAAATAAGTCCCATTTACACGAATGACGTTCGTGAACAGCTTAATAAATGTAATTTTTATTTGATTCATTTTCATTTGTATTTTTCAGGGTTGCACCACGATGCCCAGTGGATCAAGATCCGGTTTCAAGAGATAGTGTAAGTCCATCTGAAGTTGCTCTTAATTTTTCTCAATGAATTAAAAGAGCAAGACTTAGGGTTCCCTGTGCAGTGTGCACAATGTGTTTTGTTTGATGCGTTTAAAATGAATTGTACGTACATAATCTGTAATAGGCCTATGCCCGGTTCCTATGCAAACTAGTTAAAGATAGGCCTACTATCATACTTTGGTACTTGGTAGCATACCGAAACAGAAATCTGAGATTATTTAGGTCCGAATTCTATCAAGGTTTTGGCACAATAGTCTAAATCATAATAATAATTAATTATTATTGAACGTTTCATAGTGAGTAACATTTTCATTTTGGTACAGCATAATTCCCGCTCATCTCAGGAAAAAATCTGGGGGAAGAAATGCTTAAAGGTAGTATCATACTTTGGTAGCATACCGAAACAGAATTCTTCACAGATTTACCTGCAACTTAGAGGGTATAAAGATGGTGATGGTATATAGAAACATACCAGTATACATTTTGTTCCGCCTAAAATGCTGTATTTATCCAGAAAAGAGTAAAGCCAGTGACCAAAAACAATCATTGACCTTTGGAAGATCAAAAATAAAAGCGAAAAGATATTACAAATACTGTGGCCGTTTTTCACTGTAAATCACTGTTATCAAAAATAAGTGGGCACCTTATGGGACTGGGAATTTCACAGATGACTGTTACTTTATCTTTCTTGAAATTTTTGCCCATGAATCTGTATTTCTTTGACAAAAATGAAAGTATGATATTACCTTTAAGTATCTTCCAAAATTTAAGTAACGCGGCTTCTTTTCATGAATGGTGAATGGAGTGGGTATTACCTTTAAAGGTAGTATCATACTTTGGTGGCACACCAAAACATAAATCTTTACAGATTTACATATAACTTACAGGGTATTAAGATGGTGATCGTATATAGAAACATACCATTAAACTGTCTCTGCCTGAAACGCTGTATTTATCCAGAAAAGAGTCAAACCAATGACTAAAACAATTTTGACCTTTGGGCACCGTATGGGACTGGGAATTTCACAGATGACTGTTACTTACTGTATCTGTCTTGATATTTTTGCTCATGAATCTGTATTTCTTTGACAAAAACCAAATGGCAACACAGAAGAGACGTACTGTTTGTGAGATCGAAAGAAATGACGATTGTTGATGTTTCGTGCAGGTTTACGTGGACACAGCCTTTGGGAAGGAAATCGGTGAATTGGAGGTGAAATGTCCCAATCACGTCAGAGGATGTGGCTGGACTGGTGTGCTTGTTAACAACCAGGTAAATTAATTTTAGAAATCGAATTTGAGGCTTTGCATGGTGTCAATTGTTAATGCTACTAACACTTCTGGTTAGCGTTTCGCCGACTAGCCTGCTCTATAGTCATCATCACTGACTATATGCGCCCAGGTTGAATGTACATGAACTTCTTCTCTGGTAACCCTCACCTTCACTCTATTCCTTCTTACAGTGATAGATCAATTGTTACTGAAGGTGAACGAAGAACATCGTAGAGTTTAAACAGCGGCGTATAAATAGGGGGACAGGGGGTGGGGGTGCGGGTGCCTGGGGGCGGTAAGTACCCCGGGCGCCACATTTTAGGAGCGGCGAAAACGCAAAGGCAAAAAAGGGGGAAATACAAGAAAAAAAGTATAGCCGTACTGTCAGTAACATTTTTGGAAATCTAATTCCAATGAACAAAGAAAGAAAGATTCCAATTTCAAATATTTTTCTCTTTTTTTTTTCAAGTTGGAATTATAGGAGCAATTTTAGAGCTTGCCCCTGGCGCCCGCCGAGAGTATGGGATTCGAACCTACGACCACTGTGACGACCTGCCGATAATGATTAACGTTGGTTATTTTATGTCCAAAATGACAGGACCATTTCCAGAAGTGTATGTACAATGAGGTGGACTGCCCCAACTCGTGTGGTGCCCACTTTGAGAAGCGTTTCCTGGAGGATCACGTCAATGATGACTGCACTAAGCGCATGGTGGTATGCGAGTTCTGTGATAAGAAGATCTTCTACAAGGATGAGATTGCTCACATGAATGCCTGCGTCAAGTTCCCTGTGCCCTGTCCCAACGGATGCAAACTTACTGAAATACCCAGGGAAAAGGTACGGAGAGCCATAATGCGGTCTTGTAAATTTATCTAAATTGCATATTAGGAAGACACTTTAGCGTCTAAAAGTGTATTTGGGACACATCTGCAAATAGGGAGAGTTTTCGGTGTCTCCCTATTATACCAACTCCCTTTTAAAGACACACTTTACTGTCCATAATTTTAATAGGAGACAGAGAATGCGCTCAATATGAAGATATGTCAATTTCAAGTTCATTGGTTCGGAGGCTGTTTAGAAATAGGTAGCTGCCTAATTTAAGTTTGTGCACGACCCAGTGAGAAAGTCTCCCTAATTGACCCACTCCCGGTTATTTGAACAACAACAACAACAACATCGTCATCAACAACAACAACAACTACACGCAAAGTAAAATTCAAATTGTAAAAAAATACAGCTCGAAGATAAAAACAAAAACTTCAAACAAGGACTACTATACTGACTGCTTCTCATCGTCTGCACAAGTGCATGCAGCATAAGCATTTACAGCTAGAATAGAAACAAGATCAACAACTTGAAAAACAACAGCATCATCGGCAGCTTATTTAATAACAACAACAACACTAATAACAACAACAAGCAACAGCAACAGCAAGAACAGCAACAGCAGCAGAAGCAGCAACAACAACAACAACAGCACCAGCTGCTGCAGCAAGAGCATGCAATATGTCTTAACCTACAGTTTTGTAAGGTTTATGCCCACAATTTTACTTCTGTTTACCACTGATAAAAATAAATTAATAAACCATTGCATCCAACGGAAATCAATCTTTATACATGGACGTGATCTAGGTTTTTCTTATTGTGCGACTAATGATAAGATTATTGGATCTTCCTGTAGGTCAAGGATCACGTGGATAATGATTGTCCCAAAGCCAAGATACCGTGTCCCTTCAAGGACATGGGATGTGACTATAAGGTAAGATACTGAACGGTGTGCTGGTTTCAACTGGGTCAAATTTCGTGGAATCCGTTATACCGTAAGCAAATAATTCATTCGCTTACGGTAGCTGACTTCTTTTGTTTACGGTTAGCGTTTTATTTTTTCACGTGAGAGTTTTCTTTTTGGTAATGGTATAAGCAAGAACTTTCTGCAGAATGCATAATGACAGCGCGTTAGCAGAAACAAAAAATTAAGGTTAGCCTATAGAAATTCTTCGCTAACTCGCCGAAAGTCTTGCTTACGGATTCCATGAAATAGATTTCACACAAAACAGTGGAAGTTGGAATGCTACTCCATTTTGGACTGTTCACCGTGTATCACGTTATCCATTAGTGTAGGCACCATTGCGTGTAAGTTTGAAGTTTCGTTGGAGTCCGGTCTTATAAGAACAATTAAACCTTGTATATTACCATTTCTTATTTTGAGCCGTTCTTATATCATTTTGGTTATCTTGGTTATAGTGTGAGCGACAGAAGATGACAAAGCACATCCAGGATGAGCCGGTGGAACATCTGACATTTGTTGGGGATTCCATGATCAAACAAGCCGCCCTGCTGACGAAACACCAGGGGATGCTCCTAGAACACAAGGTATAATGCCGTGCCACCGTGTGTATGGGCGTTGGTATAGAGAAAGCTTTTCACACAATCCAAAATCTCGGGGTTGGAACCGGTTCAAACCCCGAGTTTTTGTTCATCCCTTTTCACACTTGAAAAGTTTCAACCCCGAGCCAATCCGGGTATAAGACGGCCTAGCCGGATCGAAAACAACATGACTCCCATTATTAAGTGAAATCCAACACTTGTTACTTCTTGAATATTAATGATTTTTTGGTCAGGAGATAGATAATATGCAAATTAGGCTTGCCCTTCACTGGCGTAGATGAGCACTGCATACTCAGCGCTTGTTGAGTGCCCATGAAAATATCTTGCGCTGGCTCAGGTAAGATTCGAACCCACGACCTCCTGCTTGTTACTTCTCTCATGTTGTGGTGAGTTTTACATGATGTGATTCAGACGAGTAATGGCCTATTTTTGACGATTTTGTTTCCGTGTTGATTTGACTCTCTCTGACATCAGGACTCACTGAGCACGTGCGTACAGAAGGTACACGACCTAGAGATGCTGTATGGCTCTCAGCTGGTCTGGAAGATTGACCGCTACGCCGAGAGGATGCAAGAGGCTAAGACCAACAAGAAAGTCACCATCTTCAGCCCGCCATTCCTGACCAGTCGTCATGGTTACAAGATGGCCGTGTCGGCTTGCTTGAACGGCGATGGGAAAGGTAGGCCCACATTGTGTTGTCGGCTTGGATGGTACTAGGGCGTTTACGAAACTCAGGCTCAGGCTCAGGCTCAGGCTCATGCTCAGGCTCAGGCTCAGGCTCCATATCGTGAATCCATTCTAAAATTACGGGTATCAAAATAGAGGCTTTTGCTTGCAGTTCGGAAGTTTGAAAAAGAAAACAGAGCTTAAATGAAGAACCACACTTTTCAGCATGCATAATGGATTACAGAGACGAAGCCTGAGCCTGAGCCGGCGCCGAGCTTTGAGCAAGGCCCCTGGGGTCGATTTCATCAAACTCATCGTAACTTACTATCAATCGTAGGACTTTTAATGCATAAAAGCACTACGTTGGATAGGCCCCCTACGAAGAGTTATCCTTCAACTCGAGTTACGATTGATCGCAGGGCTTCGTGAAATCAACCCCTGGTTTCGTAAAGACCCAAATAGTGTGTCCTTGTCTCCTCCATAATCATCAAGATTCATCAATGATTTCTTGTCCTTGTATCCTTGACAGCCAAGTCTCACTTCATGTCAGTCTTCGCCTGCATCTGCAAAGGAGAATACGACGCCCTCCTACCCTTCCCCTTCTCCCATCGTCTGACATTCACCATCATCGACCAGTGCCAAGACCCTACGGCACGCCGTAACATCTCCTACACCATCAAGCCTAATCCCTGCAAGGAGAACAAGCCGTTTCTCGGCCGGCCCATCGGTGATCGTAACGCCAGCTTCGGTACACAGAAGTTCGTCCCGCTCAACACCTTGAAGACGCTGGATTACATTCGTGATGATACTATGTTTATCAAGGTCCATGTGGACTATGATAATATGATTCTTCTGTAAGAGATCAGATTCCCCCAGATCTGGAGTGGAGTAAATTAGAGCTGTACCCTGACAAAAAACAAAAACAAAAACAACATCACCGGTACATTAAATTTTAAGCAACTTTTATTCAACTTGTTCTGGGTTTTCATATCACCTGGCAGTGACTAGGTGCCAATTTCATAGAGCTGCTTAAGCACCAACATTTGCTAAAAAGCACTAAAAAACATGGTTTATAAAATCATTATGACAGCCAAAAAATGAATGTTATACTCGGCAAACAATGGTCGAATACAAGTCAAAAGCAGTAAACATCGCATGAAAATATGGGTTTGAAATCCTGTTTGATCAAGGATGACTTTTCATGCTTAAGGAATTTTTGTGAAATTGACCCCAGAAATAACCAGCACATTTTAGTTATAACAATCTCCATGCATGCAGTGGCGTAACTATAGCCGGGGGCGTTGATTTTAAAAGACGGCACCCATTTCAACCATGTAGTTTTCAAACTGCATATCATAAAACTGATCTAAGATAATTTGTATATAACAAAATCGTGTTCACATATAATTATCATTCTAAATAACAGAGTTTGTGGCCATATAGTAAAACTCGCTCGAGTTCACTGAGTACAGGGGCGAATATTATATAGATTCAATATATAAGTCGAAAGGAAGATATATATTATATGATTTTATCATCTTGTAAATACAGTGCCACTCTTAAAAACGAGCCAAAACGCTGAATTAGAATTCCGAATAAAGTATGGATGTACATTTAGAAGTTCCTGTATTATTTATAGTCTTCAGTAATGTATTTTCAAAAATAAAAATCTGATAATTTTTAGCATGATATTCCTATACTTATTATCCTTTAAAAATGGCCGTCGATTTTACCTATGAGCAAGCCGAGCACCAAACATTTGCTAAATGGCTCGTCCAAATAGTGTATAACAATAAATTGTTTATAGGTATTGTACAGTCTCGTGTGTGATAGAGTGAACAAAATTGAAGTTTTTTTTTGATATTGTTGAACGGTGTTTGAACTCGGTAGTATGTATGTACAGTATACATTATGTCACGTATACAGGTCCATTTTGCCATTTTGAGGAGTATACCCGGTAGGCCTACTCGATAAGCATGCATCAGGGACGCAATACACCACAACATACCTAACTTGTAGCTTGCATTTTATATACGTCTAAACATCCATTGTATTTGTATAACGCTGGTAAAAACATCAAGTTGAATGCAAGCATCACCGAACCGTAAAATGATATACCTGATTTAAAAAAAAATCATATTCCATTATGTGCCAAAAAATTATTGTTGTAGGCCTTGAAATTCTGTTCCCGTGCAGCCGTGCAATTCACAATGTAAAGACGTTGAAAAGTGAATTTTGAATTGAAGAATTCTGCGTGGTATGGTAGTGAATGTAATGCTGAAGCAATCAAAACTGATAATCCCCATATAGTTTTGTCTTACAATAAAATGAAAGAATATAATTATTCCTATCTGCTGAGACAGGTAATAATGTTTTAGACGAAATTTAGAAACAGTTATTTAGTTTCGATTTTAAAACCGTCCTTATTCGAAAAAAGTGTGTTAACTTATCAAATGCCTTCAAGAGCAATATTTGAAATTCGATTCAGTAGCTATATTGCTAAGAATCCAGCTGTCAGAATTGTACAATAATATTGAAAACGAGTGCCTTCTTTAAACTTCAATGTAAATAAAAACAGATGTAGGATATTTATCATAATCTTAACAATCTAAGACGTATACATACACCATGTTTTCTATTCAGTTATAAGAATCTGATGCTATAAGAATCTGTCAACATTCTACAATAACTTGAAAAATAGTGCCTTCTTTAAACTTAATATGCAAATTAGACGGTCCTCCACCTCCACCGACGTGGATGAGCACTGTAAGCTCAGTGCTTGTGAGAGCAGGCCGCACGACATGCTGGCTCAGGTGGGATTCCAACCCACGACCTCCTGCTCACTAGTGCAGTATACAGCACTGGTGTCGATTTCTTTTCATGATTGGGGGGATGATTGGTGATTTGGTGGCCTATACGAGGAAGCGAAGCGACCGAGCTGGAGAGGCTGTGGGAGGTGGAATACCCCCTCCCAAACCAGGGACTTTTTGATAAAAACAGAGTCTAAAAGTCGCATTTTAGAGCATTTAAAAACGATATTCAGAAGAATTAAACAGTATAAATTCACTGCGAAAACTAAATTAAAACATCAAGGAAATATGTGTAATATTTCTATACAATAAACTTGAATGATATTCAACCCCAAAAAATTGGGGGCGGGGGGGGGGGGGGGGGGGCATGATAATACACGCCATCCCCCCACCTCAAATATTTGGGGGGCCCCCCCCGGGATCGACACCCATGGTATACAGTGATCATCCACGTCGTTGAAAAAGGGCAAGTCTAATTTGCATATTATCTATTTCCTGACCAAAATCATTTAATATTCATTCTTTAAACTTATTCTTTGTATATAAAAAACAGATGTAGGATATAATATTATAATCTGATATTTTTGCATTCTTATTGTTCGTGAATATTAATATCAAGCATTATCAATAAATTTGATGTCCTGTAATTATTAACCGTGAAGGTTAACCATCGCCGAATATGAAAACTAGAGTTTTCTTGCACTGTATGATTACATTTTGCCCCATATTAGTATCATTATTATAATAAACCTGGCGATTTGTACAATTTCATAATTATAAAATCTTGGAAATGCTGCGAATAAACTGACCAGGATTGACCGAATATTTACAAATATTTGTCCAAGCCGTGAACCATTATACTGGCCAAATAATCACTGCGTTCAAGAAGCAATTTGTGAATATTGTGACTCTAGTCATATTTTTACAAATTTTATTTATTGTGGAGCTAAATACTGTAGGCCTACATACCCGAGTCTAAAAACAGATAAAATATTCATTTCTGAAAATTCATTTTAACCGTGGAACGTATCAAGTCATATCCAACGAAAGCAAATAAAATATATTTCATATGAATATAAATATTGTATGTAAGATCAAACGTATACAAAGAGATTTATTTATTGTAGATAGTGATGAATGTATTAAGTTAACCAAACAATATCAACACATGTATATTAATATTGTGCATTATCAGGTGATGTTACGTAGACCACAATGAAGTAGAACAGCTAGATTCTATCTGTGGTATAGTTGAAATTAAAAGGTATATCCTACTTTGGTTTTTATCAAAGAAATACAGGATTCATGGGCAAAAATATCAAGACAGATATACACTTATATACAGTCATCTGTGAAAATTTCAGTCCCATACGGTGCCCACTTTTTGAGAAAACAGTGAAAAACAGCCACAGTATATCTTAAGTATTTTCTCTTTTATTTTTGATCTTTTAAAAGATCAAAAATGTTTTCGGTCTTTGTTACTTATTTCTGGATAAATACACCATTTCAGGCGGAACAATTTTAACGGTATGTTTCTACCTGCACCATCATCTTCAAAAACTGTACGAATTATAAGTAAATCTGTGAAGATTTCTGTTTTGGTTTCTTACCAAAGTATGGTACTACCTTTAATGCAATGAAGTAACGTTGATAAACATTAAAATTGTATGATGTGCGTGATAGGAGACTAAATAAAGAGAAAAACATGTAATGATTGAGACCTGATAATTATTGTTAGTATTGAATCTCGGTGTGCCGTGGCCTGGTCTCGGGTGGGTTGTATACTCGTGGTCCTAATTGCTGTGGTCAATCTATAATAATGGGTTCGAATCCACCCATGTTCTAATGGTGCTCAAAATTGCGTCCTTGGGCAAGACACTATGCAACGGTCATATTGCTCCTCTTCGCCCAGGGTAGAAATGGCTTTGTGCAGTGGCGTAGCCAGGATTTTTTAATAGGGTGGGGGGGGGGGGGGGGGGGCAACATGTACATTTTTAGCCAATACCAGGCCTGCGCATTGGATGCACTAGGCCTACTGAATACGGGCGCCAGCATTGAGGCACGTTGGTGTTGTCTTGGGGGCGGGGTAGGAGGAGGAGCCCTCAGACTGTTTTTTTCCCCTTTTTTCCCTTTTTTTAGGGGATGAATAGGGGGGGCCCTGGCCCCCCTGTCTACGTCAGTGGCTTTGTGCTTGATTGCGGTATTCTTTATGAGCGAACAGCAGCCGCGCCGGAGCGCAGTGACTCCTCTCGGGAGTTGAGACTGGTTTCAGGAGTCTAAACGTCGCCCAGTTGGATAATAATTATAAAGACCTTATATAGAGGCTTCCATAACTTTACTGATACTAGCTAGGGCCTATAGCCTATAAAAATGTGTCACATTTTGCATTATTATCTCCATTTTCTTGGACCAATCGTCAGCTCACTTAATTTCTGTTTCATTATCCACCCTCCAGTTTTATTTCGAAACTTGAGGGTATACCTTAAACATAATCTTCAATTAATTTAATGACTTGGTTTTTTTTGTTTTTCTTATTATTTAACTCATTTTCTGTAACTTTCTCATCAACCTCCATCGGTCCCATAGCACCTCGACGATTGCAAGTTCATGTCACATCGTTTAATTCCTCATGTTTTATGATTCTAGCAGGATTTCATGGCCATTGACCTCCTTGGCCTCCCTGGCCCTGGGCCCTCTTCAGTCCTTCAACCACCCCACCCCCCTTTCCTTTCATCTGTCCTTTCCACAGTACGTGAAACTATTAAGTTCGTGATCCCGTCAGAAAAATCACATTTTTGTTGGATCAACTTGACCTGGCATGACGTGGCTCTCGGTCCCTGGGGCATATCCGTGCTCAGTCCCCATGAGTGGTGGACTCGAGCCATTATTTTGCATTCCACCTGCTTGGGACAATTTTTGTGACGTATCAAAATATTGAAAATATTGCTTTGTTTCTGCTCTGCATTATTAGTTTTATTCAGAGTACTGCCTTTATGAAATAAGGGCCAATTTCATAGAGTTGCTAAGCACACAAAAAAATGCTTAGCACAAAAAGTCTTGCTCAATAAAACAAACCACCATTCAAGATTCAATTTGATATTCATATTCATGGTAAGCGAACAACAGCTAAAGAACAATCACAAGTGATACACAACATATGGGAATTTGGTTGGAGATCTTGTTTTATATAAATTATTATTGGGGACAGAAATTTCATGCTTAGCATTTTTTTTTGTGCTAAGCAGGGCCGTGAAATGCCCCCTGCACTCCTGCAGCTGCTTAAACACCAAAAATTAGCTTAAGCACCAAACAAACCTAGGTGAATAAAATCAGTAGGCCCATGACAGCGAAACCTCCCAGTGAATATTATGCCATGGAAGTAGAAATGCACCTGGTTATGCTCAGCAAACAAGTGGCCGAACAATTGTCAAAATGCAGGAAACATAAACATTTGGCTGATAATGGTAGAGTATCCAGTTTGATCAAGGAAGTTTTTTTTTGCTTAGGCAACTCTGGCTTGAGGTGAGTCTAGGCTTGGACTGATGCTATTTAAAGCCCACATGGACTGTGCCATGTGCCACATGACGAAGCCGAGGAAAGGCCTCAACTCAAGCCTCATATTTTCTTATAGGTCCACCACAACTTCTTGCAAGGTACCGCGAAAATCATGTAATGTAGCCAGACCGCATCCGAATTTATATGGCTACGACTTCGAGTCCTGTGGTCAACATTTTCAAGAATTACAAAGATTTATCTCAAATCGTGGATCAATCTTCATTGCTACTCAAAGTGTGATTTCACGATACAAATCGCCATGGCCATATAAATAACTCAAAGTTAAGATTAATCCTAGAAAGATTATTGTATTCAATTGCTAACTGATTTATTTCAGTTAAGTGTATTGTATATTCATGATTGTTTTCGCCTTGTACTGCCATATTATTGTTTTGCAAAGTGAGAAATCTTGATCAGGGAGATGGGGGAGGGGCAGTCATCAAGGTTTCACTTTGATGATTGATTTTCCCTTGTCTCCTTGTTCATATTGTTTCCAGTGCCTCTAGTTTAATCTCAGTCCGTGATTATTTGTCATTTATTTATTTGTAGATAAAATGTATTTACATGCTATCTCTTTATCAAATTTTTTATTTTATGTCTCTTGTTGTGAGTGGATCAACAGGCTCTCGAGCTACAGTGTTTAATTATACTTGTGTTGATCCTGGCCATCATAATTAGAGTTGTTCCTGTAAAAGTTGTACATGTATGTTGTTTAGTTCATGTGAACTGTATTTTCTTGCTGTCTTCTTGCTTTTATTGTCTTTTACTTGTTTGTTTCCTTTAATTTATTTATTTGTAGATTAAATTTATTTATATGTACATGTATATATATAAAATTATTTATTTTATGTCTCTTTTGTGAGTGGATCAACAGGCTCTTGAGCTACAGTGTTTTATTATACTTGTGTTGATCCTGGCCATCACAATTAGAGTTGTTCCTGTATGTTGTTTATTTAATGTCAACTGTATTTTTTGTCTTCTTGCTTTTTAAATCATGTACTTGTTTACTGTATTCATTTGTTGTGTGATTCTGGCCGAATAAATAATAATAATAATAATAATAATAATAATAACTCTAACAACAACGATAGGGGGAAATTCCCATAGGGTCATGCACAAACTTTATTTACCTATTTCTAAATATCCTCCAACCCGATCAACTTGAAATTGATATATTTTCCTAATGGGAGCATTCTCCATCTTATATCAAAAAACGGACAATAAAAATGTTTCTTTAAAAGGTAATGAAAACATTAGGGGGAAGTGGAAATTTCCCCCTAACAGCCGATTTCCCCCTAACGTCGACTTTTAATGCAAACCGTTTCCCCCTAACGTATTCATTAACAATATAATAGAAACGTGTACGGACACTAGCCATAGCCTGAATGGTTGGTACAACCAATCAAAGCCAGGCTGACTGCTCGCGCATGCGCACTTGCACACCGCGTGCTAAGCTTATTTGATCATCACAGTATAAACTCGATATCTGAACTCGATGTGAAAGTGACCCTAAAAAAGGTGAGTTTTTCTGGTTTTCCATCACGAATTTAGATAAAACATTGTGCATTGTGTTTTGGTACTGTCTTAGATGCCTTGTGACGAGCGTGGATATCTTGTCCAAGCTCAAAAAGTGTGAAAAAGTTGATGTTTTGGTGGGCACGGTGGTCGAGAGCAAAGACAACTTGGCTTACACAGTTTGGTCCCATTGACACTGTGTAATGTGTGACTGCATGCTGTGTACAGTGTAGGCTTATGTGTACATTTTGTATGGAGCCCCTTGCTGTGTGATGATTTCAATGAGGGGTAGCCATGCACATGGGTTGCGGTTTCTAATTGAAGTCAGTGTTGGGTGTAGGTACATGTGGCCATCTTGGCAATGCATGGTTGCCCATCTTGCCTATGTTGTGTTGGGGGCCTACTCCATTTTGCCTGTCTGCCCTGGGCTGGGGCAGAGGATCTCAAACAATTTGTCATTGCAAATAGGCCTACATCACTCATCAGAAAAGCTCACCTTATTAAGGCTTGTTGACATTACTGCGATTGACTATTGACCCCCCTGTTTTTATCATTTGTACAAAAGTGGTAGACCTGCTAAAGACTCTAAGAATAAAGCGTCAGTTACATGTAATGTTCTCTTACAGGTTAATGATGCTGACCCTATTTTTTGTGAATTCAGATTAATTTACATGAGATGAAAATGCGACTTTCTAACCCGACTTTCAGTTTCAGACACGGTCTATTGCAGAAAGACTGTGAATATGTTCCATAGACCCTATTGTTTATCGGTTATTTCAACAAGGGCGCATCTACTATTCTTGACGTGCATGCGATGCCCGCTTTACCACCCCGTGATGCATTGCATTGTGAGATATCGCGATCAGCAATAGACCCTATTGCGCATGCTTTGCATACACGTAAACGTGCAGCTACGAATTGGGTCCTGAACTTAACAATCCTTAGTTCAAGATCTTTTTTTGATAGAAAATGTCTGCCTCCAAATGAAGGATACCTGTAAATTTCATGGAAAGCATAAATCTACTGTTTTGATGAATTGAGTTTCCATTTCATTTAGTTTGTGGACTTCGCACTCAGTAGAGTGGTTTAAAATGAAATGACAACAAAGACGTCACAAATCGGCTTGAAAATAACCCCTTCGCTTCGCGAAACGTTACTGATGAAATTAAATACAGAGCATTTAATGACTTATTTGTACTCACGATCATTCCATGTAATTAAAATCTTTGTTTTATGACCAAAACGTTGACAATCATCGTGGAAAAAATTGTGAGCAAAAATTTCCCATATAGAAGTTTCCCATGTACATTAGGTGTGGACAGCTCTTGCATAATTACTTGTACAGGCAGCAAGTTTGAGAAATAAACAATCTTAAAGCATTGTTGTTTTGTTGTTTACTGTGAAACAGAAATTGTTTATTTACATGAAATTTATTGTAACCCAGCAATGTCCACTGAATAAGCTTAGCTTCTTTCCTCAGTTAACATTTTGTTGTGTTAACATTTTCTGATGTCATGTATTTTTTTGTTTATTGGGGTCTTCTTTTCTTTTAGAAATATTCAGCTTCATAAGCTAAATACCATTTATAGCCTTGTTTATATAAATTTTAGAAAAACTTAGCTAAAATCTCCTGTTGTTTGCAATCTATAGACAAGTGTATTAAGCAAATGAAATCCAATCTTCAGGAAATTTCACTCATGCCCTTTTACATGAATTTATTTAGTAAAAGGTGGAATTTTACATAGTAAAAGGTGGACTTTTACTTGTAAGGGTAGTAGAATAAATAGATGTCAACAGTCCCATAGTGTAACCTGAGTGAATACTTGGGAATATATTATTGTTGAGATTGACTGTAAGGTTAATCGGACTGGAGCTAATGTTCCAAGAATAGGCATTATGCAGTGCATGCAATCATGCATGTTACGTGGAATTGTATATTTTTGGTTTGCAGAATGCTTTCATGCACTAAAGCAACCTTACATGAGCTAAGTTCAGTGTGCAGTAAGCTTGTTCAATATGAACATTAAAAAAAAAAAAAACATGAAATTGACACACAAAAAACATTTTCCGGAGGAATGTATTATTTAATCACAAACTTCTCACTTTCATTACAGAAATTACATAAGAGCCATCTAGTTTAACAGTCCTAAATTCTGCAATATGCATTTGTTTTCCATGAAAAGTGGCATTGATTTAACACAGTGCTTTGAAGGCATTCCATTTAACATTAAATATTAAACGTTAAATTGACAAAATTTACCAATAAATGTTTAATACCAGTACTTTTATCATTTAGAGAAATAAATTACCCTGTTGTTCTGTTGCATGAGGATAAATGCATATTGAAATACAAAGCATGTGTTTATGTGTTCACTGAGCAGTGTATAGGCCTACCAGTATGTAGGCCATTTGAATTTGCTTGAATGAATGAGCATAAGTATGTTGATATCTGTATGAGGCCTAATCTAGATAATGATGCTTGTTTGTAGTGAGTGCATGTCACTTCAGGCATAGGTTTATCTTGAAATGGCAATTCACTGACTGATGGCAGGGTCAGTGGTGTGTAGCTAAATGTGGACGATTCTCTCAATTATTTACCATTCATTCTGCCTTCGATAAAGATCCTGCTAGGGTCGAAACGTGTCAGGCCCTCCTATAAACTCAGGGCTCGAAATATCCACTAGATCTTGGACCGAGTCTAGTGATTTCAGTGTCGGTCTAGTAAAGTGTGAACTGCACTAGTCCAGCTGTCTAGTGATTTTTGACACAATATTGCATACGACGACTTTTTTCCTATGGACACGAATGCCACAGGTCTAGTGAAAAATATTCAGGTCTGGTAAAATGCTTCAATACTAGACCAGCTGTCCAGTGCGTTTTTTCACGAAATTCGAGCCCTGCTTACTCCAAGCATTTTTATAAATTCCAGGTCATTATTTTGGCTGTTGAGCAGTTTGCAGTGCTCAGTTATTACTTGTATTATTAAGCAATTGCTAGACTTGCCCATTCCTTCTTTGGTGACAGATACTGCCACAACATGTTTGTTATGTTCATTTTGTCTCTGTAAAATAGTTCACTGCAATTTGGTCTTGAGTTCGAGAGTGGAGGGCCTTATTGCTCAATGGGTGTTTCATGCAGAATAAGTCAATATTCGCAGGCAGGAACAACTGCAGTGGGACCACTAATAAACGTTCAGTACAGGATTGGTAACATACCCAAAACAGAAATGTTCACAGTTTTACGTATGACTTACAGGGTATGAAGATGGTGGTGGTAGAAACATACCGTTAAAATAGTTCTCTCTGAAATGGTGTTTATATCCAGAAATTAGTAAAACAAAGACCAAAATCAGTTTTGATCTCGGTGTAAGATCAAAACCATTCTTTGTTTAATCATAAGAAAGGTTTAGTCTGGTTATTGCTATTTTCTCGTGACTCAGTCACTCAGATGTAAGATTGAGCTCAAATTTTGCACAGGTGTATTATTTCATGTACATGCTGGATCAGACAAAGTGTGAGTGCTGCTCTGTGACCTCTACCAATAATGTATTAGGCCTACCTTTAAGCCAATACCCCCAGCAGTGCAAAAACTCCATTACTGGCCATTATCTGATTATATCCTGGGCAGCAGTGTTGACAAAACTACCTGTCCACTACCAAAGTACCAGCATAATTATCTGCCACAGATTGGAGTTGGACAGATTCTAGGCTATTTTGGTATGTTAACTTAATTTCTCCCAAGGCCCTACGGATCTGCCCTATGGACCGTAGCCAGACATAGCTTCAACTGAGTGTAAGCCAGCCTAATGATGTCCCTGTCAAGGTCTAAGGTCACAGACATGCAATTAGTTGTCATAGGGCCTGTTTGTTTAATGCACTGGATCCCAAATTTTCGGATCCACGTCCTATGGATCCAGATCCGAAGGATTCGTCATAAACAAACAGGCCCATAGATAAATGGTGAACTGATCCCATCCAGAGACACTACTCTTATAATTTGCAATGGGTTTATTCATAGAGTGGATATTCTTCTGCGTGTTTATTTCCCATAATTTAAACAAAACAATTTGGGTTTGGAATTTAAACTATCATTAAAGTCAGTGTGTGAACATATGGAAGCCTTCCTCCATGGTGAACTGAACTATAAAGCTTAGTAGGTGGTGCTGTGGTCCCCAGTTTAGGCCTGCACTCATTGGGATAATTTGAGCCAATTTTGAGACTACCGGGAGAGGTATGCTTTGGTAGAAGATATTACCAAAATGTGAGTGTAGGCCTATGGTGTCTTGTGGTTGTGGGGTATGTTAACAATGGGAACACTGAATCCAACCCCACAACCCACAAGTTGTCTTTTGTTGAATTCATGCTCTACTAGGAATTGTGTGTATTAAGTCAATGGACATTTGTTGAGCAATAGAACAAAGAAAAGAACTAGAGGTTGTGTCTGTTGAAAACAGAACACAAGGCTTTTCCGTTTTATAATATTAAAATAAATTGTCAAAACCTTTAACACATAAAGACATTTGATTACGATATTTAATTAAGCCTACTTTTAATATGTTTGTGTCACAAAGAAAGACCCTCTCTAACATTGACTTTTGGTGAAAGAATCATGATCAAAGTTGTTAGCACTTTCAAATGAGACGCTACTTCCTGTTTGACCGGAAGTAGAGGTCACAGAGGTCAAGCAATGTAACACAAATGTTAGACCTTGCCTTACATTGACTTTTGGTGAAAGAATCATGATCAAAGCTGTTAGCACTTTCAAATGAGACGCTACTTCCTGTTTGACCGGAAGTAGAGGTCACAGGGGTCAACCAATGTGTCACACAGAAAGACCTTGCCTAACAATCACGTTTGGTGAAAGAATCAACTTAATATCTCAATCCGTTGATTTTCTGTTGATTTTCAAATAAAATACTGACACCACCGCAGTTTCTTGTTTTAATCCAAAGAGGGCGCCATTCAAAACCGTGTGCTCGATTCATGCATTACTTGAAAGGTAGATTTTTACGCATGCGTAGTTTTCTTGTCAAAACAGTATTTACGCTGGCAACTATGATAAGGAAATGAAGGAGAATACGGCATATATAACACAGGCAATCAACCACATGTCCGCGCCTTGCATTTAATGACCAATATTTTTACGTACAAGTCAATGGGCTAGCGTGAAAAATATTTTTTAAAAATCATAAAAAATAAACAAATGACGCTGTCTTGACGTAACTTCATAATTACTATCCCGAACCTCCATTTCACCAACCTACCAATTTTCAAGGCGATCGGCCGTTCCTACTATGCGTTATAAAAATCGCATTTTTTATGACGTCATGATGACGTCACCGAATTTTTGTTTTTGCAGTGTTCATCTATGGTGTATGCTGAAGAATTATCAAAAAGAAATTCAAAAAAATCTTCTTTCGTTTACTAGATATCGTTAAAAGAACTTTAATGACCCAAAATTTCAATAAATCATAAAAAATCAGGGAATGACGTCATGATGACGTCATTGCAATTTTTCGATATAACACATCCCGACTTAGATACATACCAAGTTTCAACTCAATCGGACTGAGGGTTCGTTCATAATTGATGTCTGAAGTTTGCCCCTTTAAGACACTGTCACGTGACACCTGATGACGTCATGATGACGAACAGTTTCGGCGCACATTGACGCTATTGGGACTTTGTTTTGACCAAGTTTGATTAAAATCGGCAATTTAAAAGTGGCAAAAGTGGCACCGAGAATGTCCCTGTGCTTTGTCTATGGGAATTCCAACGACAAGAAGAAGAAGAAAAAAGAAAAAAAATCAGAACAAAAACAATACCTTTTCCGTTGAACACGGAAAAGCCAATAATGGAGGTAACCCTAAGGCCGTTTCACAGGAGACCATATAGCAAGCTTTTAACAAGGGTCCCTTGATAAAATCGCATCCATGTTATAAAGTAGGGTCGTGTGAAAGGTATCCTTGCTAAAAAATTCACCAGGGACCCTTGCTATTTTATCCAAGATCGAGACCTACTACAAAAAATCACATCTTAAAACCTTGATAAAATAGCAAGGATGCGTCGTGTGAAAGGTTCGTGCAGAATAACAAGGATTCTTGTGCACATACCGCATGTACAGAACGCATCACTTGCTTAGCATGTTTACGTACGTATATGCACTGTACACGTGTGTTGTGTTGTGTTGTGCCTTGAACAGTAACACAGAACTTGTTCTATGTAGTGTGTGTTTAATATATGGAGGGACATGTTTTTGACTGAGTTAATAATAATAGCACTAAGTTATATTCCATGGGAATGTTTAGTAAAGATACATTATGATTGCACATTCTGAAAAAATTGACAATTAGTGTTGATGTTTAGTAGTCTTCCCAAATCCCACGTTTTGAAGTTCGTAACTTCTGAATCATCACTGATGATTCATCAGCCTGCCAATGCCATACATACTAGGCCTACTCATTTCACATTAAAAATTGCACATGGAGGGTATTCCCCTGATGTGTAATTGGCTGAAATGAACCACTTCCTAGCAAGGCGAGTATGCATACAATTAGACATACAGCCAACTTTTATCATAGCAATTTTGGCTGTTCTCAATTTGCTTATCAACTGGGCCAGTCTATCATCATTTGCAGTGGTCAGCAATATTCTAAGTATATCCCTTTAAAGTCGTTCTTTGTCCTGTCTGCATGTTATTGTGATTGATGGTCCTACCTTCTTGGACTGGCATGGTGACCTTAAAGGTCTAGGTACATGTATATATCAGGGCTCGAATCAGGACAGCAGGTCTACTAACTGAAACATTTTACTAGACCAGAACTTTTGTCACTAGACCTGTGACATTAATGTACATAGGAAAACCAAAATTGTATGCAATATTGTGTCAAAAATCATCAACCATTTTATTTGTGCAAGGAAAGAAAATCACTAGACAGCCGGACTAGTGCGGTACACACTTTACTAGACCAACACTGAAATCACTAGACAGCCAGACTAGTGCGGTACACACTTTACTAGACCAACACTGAAATCACTAGACTCGGTCCACGGTCTAGTGGAAATTTCGAGCCCTGATATATCCCAGTAGCATGGCACTTCTTGAGCCCCTTTAGACAAAGAGAGATTTGTACCCTCACTGTGGGTTGGTTTGTGTGTTTTTATGTTAAGAGCCGTATTTATTTTGTATCTCTACTAGAATTTAACTTCCAGAAAGGACAAGGCTAAATTGATCTATCTTTATCCAGTTTGTTTATCAACATTTTGTGAGAAAAAAAATCTCGAAATCATTTATTATTATCTAAGCCTTCGATAAAGATCCTGCTAGGATCGAAACTCGTCAGGCCCTTGTAACTTCAAGCATTTTATTATTATTTAGATTAACTTTATGGAAACATGGAGATGAATGTAGCGTTGCAATTTATTTTTTTTGTCGCTTATTAAAAATAATTTGAATTCCAAAATGATGACGTAAGCATGTTAAGCTTGCATAGTTTTTCGTTATTCCGTCATAGTGACAGTTTAAAACAAAAAATGGAAACCAAACTGAAGCTTTTTTGAAATACCGAAATACCAGCAAAGTCAGTTTAGAAAAAAACAAAAAATGTGGTAAATTGTAAGATTTGAAAAGCTCCTCTTGTTATTTCTGCTGGCAACAGCCAGAGAGTAAACTAATTGGAGATAAGATCTTAGAGATCCCTTTGTGTTGGAGAGTTTGCAGACAACAGGAAGTTTGTGGTTTCTTGACCCAGAAATTTGAACCCAGCATAACAAAAGACCTACCAATTTGATACCACTAGCAGGAGACAGTTCATAAGTGGATCTATTCAGAGCTTCTTAATAGCTCAATGGTTGGAGACAGTGGGTATGTTCACACAAGCTGGTAACTTCACTGCTAACTTTGCTGGTAAAATAAGCCCTGTCTGCACTGGACTTTTTTGGGCCAAAGTTTCTGAGACGAGTCTTCCTCTCAGTTACTTTCCCGACCCGCGCGGGTATTTCTACCGTCCAACTTCTGCCCAGGAAGAATTCCTGAGACACTTTTCCCGAGACGAAAAGTGATATTTTAGCAGCGAAGTTAGTAGCGCAGTTAGCAACTTGTGTGAACATGCCCATAATAGGTTGAGGGGGGCGGGGGAGAGCATGAATTGATTTCAGATTAAAAGTCTGGTGTCTTTGTCCAATAATGATGCTCAGCTGGCTATCATGATCAGTGTTATCAGTGGTCGCTGCATTTTGAGACAGCTGAACTTTCTGAGAAGTTCGCACGTGGTCAGTCAAATTGCTGGTCAACTGGAACAATTCAGGACTCGAAATATCCACTAGACCGTGGACCAAGTCTAGTGATTTCAGTGTCAGTCTAGTAAAGTGTGTACCGCACACTAGTCCAGCTGTCTTGTGATTTTGTTTTCCTTGCATGACAAAAGATTTCAAACTCTATGTCACAGGTCTAGCGAAAAAAGTTCAGGTCTAATAAAATGCTTCAGTTACTAGACCTGCTGTCCAGAACTTGAAATTGGAGCCCTGCAATTCCGGAGAAAGTTGAGGGAATGACCATGGGCTCAGTCTGTGGTTTTGACTGAGGGTGCTACTTAAAGCAATGGATGCCTAAAGATATTAATAATTTTATTACTTTATTACCTTCATTGAAAAATGAACAAAGACAAATTGACTGGAGCGGGATTCGAACTAGCGAATACTGTACAGTCTCTCTACCAACTGAGCCATCCAGCCTTACGTTGGTGGTGTTCCCAATAGTCAATTATCTTTGTTCGTTTGGCAGTCAGAAGCCATGAAACCACGCACACACCGCCATACCCCCAAGAATCTCACCGATACGCGCAGCAATGCTGCAACTTGGGAACGGTACATGGGGAGATAACCTTGGCGGATTTTAGTGGCAGTATTGAAAGATCCAGGCTTTTGTGGACGTATTTTGTTGAGTTGCAAATTCCTTGCCATGATTTGAATAGTTTCACTGAGTTTTCCCTTTTTTCTCTCCCTCCCTCTATAGATACTTTCTGTCCTTTAGATAAGAGAGGCGGTGTTTGATACCTATTCAGCATGGCAGATCAACCCCAGCAGCCTGGTGCCACAGGTCGCGCCCGTGGTAGGTCCCGTGGGAGGGGCCGTGCCACGTTGACCCAGCCCCAACCCCACGCCAGGCGCCCAGGGGAGGCTGGACCCCCTCCCACGTCGGATTTAGACTCCCAGCCCGTCCCGGGAAGAGGGCGGTCTCGGGGAGGTTCATCCCAAGTGCCTGGATCCGGAGGTTAGTCTGGGAAGGAGCCTTGATTGAAGCGCCTTGTTTTGAAGCACCTCTTTTTGAAGCGCCTCGTTTTGAAGTGCCTCATTTTGAAGCACCTCGTTTTGAAGCGCCTTGTTTTGAAAAGCCTCATTTTGAAGCACCTCGTTTTGAAGCGCCTTGTTTTGAAGAGCCTCATTTTGAAGCACCTAATTTTGAAGCGCCTTGTTTTGAAGAGCCTCATTTTGAAGCGCCTTGTTTTGAAGCGCCTCATTTTGAAGCGCCTTGTTTTGAAGCGCCTTGTTTTGAAGCACCTCGTTTTGAAGCGCCTTGTTTTGAAGAGCCTCATTTTGAAGCACCTCGTTTTGAAGCGCCTTGTTTTGAAGAGCCTCATTTTGAAGTGCCTTCGCCTCATACCCAGCTGCTCTGTGCATGATCAGTCCCCACAATCATGATCCAAGGCACAATAATGAATAATAAGCTCACATTAAAGGTATAATACTGAAACTACTCCAGTACATCACTGGCTTGTTGACATTTATACCTTTCAGCAATTTATCACAATTTGTTAACAATGTTTGCATTCTGCAGCATGTGTGTTCTAGTGACTTTCATTATTTGCCTTAAGTCTAAGCTCTGCCAACTTTCCTCAACATTTTGCTTGTCAAAAAGAATATCATACACCGTGTGTCAGTTGATTTCAGGAATGGAGAACTATTTCTGTTTTACATGTAGCTGTGGACCGGCACAGACCTAGCCCCAGTATTTTTTTAAAACCTTTCCTTAGAGTTACTCAATAATGACGGCATCCTTCCCCCCCTGTCCTTAACAGCTCAAGCAGCGACAGAGGTTCAACCGCCCCCCACAGAGCAGATGGCCGCGCTGAGCATGAGCGCCGCTGGGGAAGGCGGTGTTGGAGGCATCAGCAGTCGCAGTGTTCAGGCACGACAGCAGCACGTTGAGCAGAGAGTGCTGAAGAGGGAAGGCTTTGACAAGAAAGGTGGGTTGGGTTGCGTCCTAGAGGCAGCAGTTTGTTCATCTGGGTCCGATTTCATCGAGCTGCTTAAGCATGAAAAGTCTTCCTTGATCAAACAGGATTGCCAACCAAATCTTCATGTGATGTTTACTGCTTTTGACTTGTGTTCAGCCATTGTTTGCTGAGCATAAGATTCACAAGGAGTTTTGGCTTTCATACTGATTTTATTTACCAAGGTTTTTGGTGCTTAATCAAATTTTGGTACTTAAGCAGCTCTATGAAATTGGCCCCTGGAAAGAGACAGTTATTAGGATTCTGGCAAGGACCAGGGGCTTGTTCAACTTGATGCTCATTTGACAAAATGTCTAGGGGTCGACTTCACAAGGTCCTACGATCTATTGTAAGTCAAAGTTAAGAAGGATAACCCATAGTATCCTACATATGGCTGCAATGCATAAGTCCTACTATTGATATTAAGTTACGATGAGATTAGTGGAATTCTCCCCGGGGGCCCACTGGCTGAAATGATCAATAACGCTAACCCTCTGCAGCAAAGCCTGGCAGAGATTACATAACACCCATTGTGTCACACACAGTTCGTGACCTCTGAAAATAAAACCGATCGGTTTTAACTACAAGCAGTAAAACACTGTTTGAACGCTACAGAATTTTAACTTTATGACTTATCCCCTGCGGTTGCGGTTTAACTCAATTGGTTTTAATTCAAATGCTGTCTGAACATACCCAATCTTGTATGCACGTCTCCAGGTGTATCTGGGTCATCCATCAGGATGCTCACCAACTGCTTTGAGCTCAAGGCCCCTAAAGAATGGCTTCTGTACCAGTACCACGTCAACTTCTCGCCCGAGGTGGAGAACCTCAAACTGCGCCAGGGCCTGCTTCGTCATCACACCGAGTTTCTGGGCAATGCAATGGCCTTCGATGGGATGATCCTCTTCTTGGTGAAGAAGTTTCCCGAACGGGTGAGTTGATCAGCTTCCTTTCCAGGCGTTAAGGTGGGACTTGAGGGTATCTGTATTGGGATGCTTACATCCTGATGCAATAAACTCCGTCAGTTTTTCCTCCCTCATCTAGGGGCCAAATAAATGACTGCATGTGGTTTTCCATGTCTGGTCATAATTTGTGGTTTTCAAACCCTCTCTTGCCCCACCAGGTGACGACCGTTCAGACACAGCGTAGAAGCGACAATGCCATAGTGACGATCACCATCACCCTGACCAATGAGCTGGCAGCCACGTCTCCCACCTGTATTCAAGTCTACAATATCATCTTCCGCAAGTAAGTTTTTTGGTTTTTTTCTTTCGCTTTTTAAAAAAAAATTTAATTTTTTTTTTATGGAAGTCGCCCAACACAAGGCACAAAGGCCACTCGAGGTGAGGGCTAAAAAAGAAAGAAAAAGGAAAAGAAAGCGCACAGAATTAGGATAACAGAAGCCTATTCACATTGCACTTGAACTTAGACAAATTATATACAGGATGCAGGTAAGGAGTTCCAGAGTGAAGCAGTACGTGGAAAGAAACTCATAGCATACCCCTTGGACCTGCATTTGGGAGTCACGACTGTATGAGAATGGGATTTGACCAAGAGGCGAGTGGTTCGTTGGGAGGGACGGTCAACGGGGACGACCAACGAAAGACCATTGGAACACATGCCGTGATAGTATCTGTAAAACAGGCTTCGCTGTCTTGGGGACGATTTAACGAAGTAACGATCGATCGTAACTCGAGTTGCGAAGGATAACCCATCATTTGGGGCCTACCCTAAGTAGGGCTGCAATGGATAATAAGTCCAACGATTGATAGTAAGTTATGACAAGTTTGGTGAAATCGACCCCAGGGGCTGATTTCACAAACGCTTTGCGATCATTGCTAAAGCCCAAATCCATTGCTTAATGGCAAATAGGTACTAAAAGTAGCGATTGGTTCTCCGTTGCGACAACATGTCAAACTGACTCAACACATCATAGTGGTTTCCTATGTTGGGACCTAAACTTCGGCTGTGTGGACTGTCTTGGTCAAAACAAACAAGTATGAACTGAGTTTATTATCTTTTTTCCCCTCTCTTTTGGTGGAATTTGATGTTTTGATCTCATGATTTTTATTCACAGGGTACTAGGATACGTGGGCATGCAGCAAATCGGACGTCACTACTTCAACCCAAACCTTTCCATAGCCATCCCACAACACAAGTGAGTACAACCTGGAGCCACTTCCGGTGTAGCATCTTTATGAGGATAAGGATCTGTGAGGCTGACAGCTGGCTGACCGTCACAACCGGTCCCAGTGTCGTAATCTTGCTTGATAGCTTGAGAATACAGTGGAATGGCACTATAACAAAAATTTGGCTATACCAAACATCATCTTGATTCCCATTTTTGTTGTACAATACATGCCGAATATGGTTCTTTAAATCACTGTAATGAACTACCACTGTAACAGACAATATCTGTACATCCTGCCATGTTCCTTGTAGTGGCGTTCCACTGTACCTACAAAGCAGATATTTCAGGCCAAAGGACCAGTCATAGGCCCTTATCCAAACCGTGGCTGTGGCTGTGGCTCCGGCTCCTCTTTTGACATCCATTTCAAAGTAACAGTTATCAGAATAGAGGCTTTGGGATTATGGCTTGGAAGTAAATTATATGTTTTGAACAATAAAATGGAGCTTGTGCTAACACCCGAATCCAAACATGAACAGCAATCTGTAATTCGGCTTTTGGCTGGCTGGGGGGCAAACCTGGATCCAAAGCCAGAGAGGAAGCCCATAGACAGTTGATAGCCTGTTCTGCTTAGCGAAACCACTCTGTGCTTAGCAGACCCTTGGGAAGTTGCCTCCTTGTTCAGAAAGTGGTCTGTAGGATCGGAATGCCACAACTCACTCTAGCTTGAGAAATAACAGATGCCATGCGATTACCCATGTATCAAAGGGCATATACAACATTGATAACAAACCAAAACAGAAATGTTCACAGATTTATGTATAAATTGCTGGGTATAAAGACGGTAATGGTAGAAACATAATGTAAACATTTTTTTGCCTGAATCGCTTTATTTATCCAGAAAAGAGTTAATTCAAACACCAAAACATTTTTGATCTTGGAAAGATACAAAAGGGGACATCTATTGGCACACAATTTGGCGTAACAATTGCAACGGTTTTTCACTATTTTCTACTGTTTTCAATGATGAATTGCACTGAAAATTTCAAAGGTTTATTTTTATTCCATGACAAATCAATGTATGAGCAGCCTTCAGCTGTTATGCCACCTTTACTTATGTTGTACATGGCCTTTAAGGGACAGTGTAGCAAAAATGGGTTGAGTGACGGTCTGTGCCGTCCCAATTTTCCTTCTTAGCCTGCAGGTGTGGCCAGGATTCATCACCTCTATCCTGGAATACGACCAGGGTATCCTCCTGATGGCGGACGTTGTCCACAAGGTCCTGCGAACGGACACAGTCCTGGACATTTTAGGCCACCTGGTCAACACCAAGGGTGCACGCTATCAGCAAGAGGCCCTCCGTGTGCTGGTTGGGGAGATTGTCCTTACAAGGTGAGTCTTAGGTGGATGGCTGGGTATTTTTGCAACTAAAGCCCACCGCACACTATACGATCCGACTACGACCCGACTGGTTTTTGGAAGGATCGCAAAGCATTCTGGGAGTCTTAACCGTGATTCGACAGTCGAATCTTGCCAACTGGCCATCAGAGTCGGTCTGGGACTGGGAACAATCACGGTTAAGACTCCCAGAATGCTTTGCGATCCTTCCAAAAACCAGTCGGGTCCTAGTTGGAATGTCGGATCGTATAGTGTGCGGTGGGCTTTAGGTTTGAGAGCTTCAGTTGAATCTGCTACTCCTGGAATACTGCTGTTGAGCTCCTTGACCTAAAAAGACTGTTTCCTCTCTTAGGTTTGTGGAGTAACATTTAGATCATTCTGTTAGAGAATCTATCAATCAGTGGGAGCATGCACCGCGGCAGCGAGTTGCCGCACCACATCGACCTGCGAGCGGTACTCCTTCGATCTTCTGATGGCCATCCCCCAGGCTACCTGACCCATCCCCATCTCAGCAAAGTAACGATCCATCTGACGCAACCACGTGTCATGAGGAGGCCCTACCGGGCGTATTCTACCAGTAGGTTCTCTCTTAGAGAGAATTCGCCTGGCAGGATCGCATGCAGGGAATCTAGCCACATGACAACACTGTCGCATCTGGCGCTCCCATATCATCTCTGTTAATAGAGAAGCGGTGCACTTTTCAGAAGAATCAGATTTTTCCGGGCCATTGTGTTGTCTGTTACTCACTTATGTCTGCATCTCGTAAGATTGAGTCTCCTCCAATTTTTAATTTGTCATCTCTTTGTCTTCCCTTCTCTCATTGTGACCGACCTCTAGCTACAACAATAAGACTTACCGTGTGGACGACATACAGTGGGACATCAATCCCAGTCACACCTTTGCGAAGTTTGACGGCACAAAGATCTCTTACGCCGACTACTACCGTGAAGCCTACAGCCGCCAAATTTCTGACATGAACCAGCCCTTGTTGGTCAGCAACCCCAAGAAGAAGGTAGGTTGACAGGTGAATAGGGAAAACTGTCGGGAGGCAGTTGATTCCACCACTCACATCAACAAAAATTAATTATCTCTAAGTTTATCCTCGGCTATGGCTGGGAAATGCATGTGAATCTATGGGAAGGGGCTGCAGCCGCTACCCTTGGACCTTTTCGAAATGAAGGTTCATACTCGGGCTCAGTCTCAGGCTCCGGCTCCTGCTCCAGCTCCGGCTCCGGCTCAATTATCCATATGATAAGGTTGTGGTTTTTCATTGAAGCTGAAGCTATGTTTTCCTTTTCAAACCAGAGAATGTACTTCCGAACCGCAGCCAAAAGCCTCAATTTTGATACACGTCATTTCTGTATGGATTCACGAAGCTGGAGCTGGAGCCTTAGCCTCTGTTTTGAAAAGGTCCATAGATATGTTTGTTAAGGCTAGCTGTGTAGCCAGAAAGCAGACATGTTTAACTTCCTGTGATGAGTTTTGTTCATGATGACCATTCATGCATGCTTTCTTTTCCTTCTTTTCCTCTTGACTAGGACGTGAAGCGAGGAATGAGTGGGCCCATCTACCTGATCCCGGAGCTGTGTTTGCTGACCGGTCTGAGCGACGACGTCCGCAGCGATTTCCGCGTGATGAAGGACCTGGCCCAGCACACCCGTATAGCACCCAAGGACCGTCTGGGCACTCTTACCAGGTTCATCAAGGAGTTCCCGAGGTAGGATGGCGTCTTCTCTGTCTCTTCTACCCAATATCACACAGGCTGTAGCATCCAAGCTATTTGACGTAACTGTTGTCACAAATAAGCTCAGCGATAGATAGACAACACTCTCTTGCGTTTAACCATTCACAGACTTTAATGTTCTTCACTGCATGGCAAGAAATATACTAATTTGGTTGTCATAAAACACCTTAAACTTGACATATTGCCTTTATCCTGAGGCAATAACTTAAGGTAATGATGAGTGAACAATAATAGATTGATTAGGCAATGTCGTGAATTCCCTCTATAGATCAAAGTCAAACAGAAACTACTGTGTCCATAAAGAGACTCCTACTTGAGGATGTTTTGTCCGCAACACCAAATTGGAGTTGATGTAATTATAACAGGTGCACTGCACCGACAGGCAGATGCCAGGCGTAGGCCCCACTGGTGGATGCCTGAGTTGAAACAGCCTGCACCAGTCCGAATCTAGTTCAAGGACACCCACACCTTTCATGGAAGGTTGGATCCCCAGGGGAAGGAGTCATCTAGAATGCAGAGTTGTAACCAAGTCATTCTGTCTCAAGTCAAGTCAAGTCACAAGTCATTCTGTCTCAAGTCAAGTCAAGTCACAAGTCATTCTGTCTCAAGTCAAGTCACAAGTCAGTCTGTCTCAAGTCAAGTCAAGTCACAAGTCATTCTGTCTCAAGTCAAGTCAAGTCACAAGTCATTCTGTCTCTAAAGTCAAGTCAAGTCACAAGTCATTCTGTCTCAAGTCAAGTCACAAGTCAGTCTGTCTCAAGTCAAGTCAAGTCACAAGTCATTCTGTCTCCAGTCAAGTCACAAGTCATTCTGTCTCAAGTCAAGTCAAGTCTCAAGTCATTCTGTCTCAAGTCAAGTCACAAGTCATTCTGTCTCAAGTCAAGTCACAAGTCATTCTGTCTCAAGTCAATTCACAAGTCATTTCGTCGCAAGTCAAGTCAAAACGCAAGTCACTAAAATGAGTGACTCGAGTCGGACTCTGAGTCCAAGTCACCGACTGGAGTCAACAACTCTGCTTGGATGGCACGGTGAACTGTCCTGAATGTGTTGCTTCCTCCCAGCTTTCTCTGTATGACTGAAGGAGCTTGCTTGTCATCAATTTGTGTCTGTTGTATTTCTTTTGTTCTAATAGGAACTCGGAGGCTAACACGTACATGTCGAAGTGGGATCTCTCCTTCTCACAGGCGCCCATCTCAATTGATGGTCGTGTGCTTCCGGCCGAAAAAATATTCCAAAAGAAGGTAAAATAGCAATAGTTTTTGTAAGAATAATTATTAATACGGGGATGCTTATATACAGGGATGTAAGAGTTCCGTAAATTTTCGGATTTCCGGAAATGGCTTAATTAAAAAAATATTTTCCGGAAATGACAAATTGTTGTTTTTCATGGCGCTGCAATGATTCGCTGCGCCCGCGTGCCGCCCTTGTTTATTTGAGAGTAAAAATACAATAATAAAACATATCGTCTGGCTCCGTGTTTTGTGTACACATGTTTAAATGGGGCTAAATAGGGCAGGAAACAGACCTTACCGATAGCACCCTCTGTTGACAATCAAACTGAATAGTCTGGTTCCATGTAATTTTTGTTGCATTCATGAATATATTGGGATGTGGGTACTAAGCCACTCTCCGACTGGCATGGACATGCGTCATACAGATTGGCCTACATCGATCGCAAGTACATTGTACAGTGTGGTCTGTGGCAGTGCATTTATGTTTCTTAAAATGCTTCAGAGTAGCAGAGATTGACATTTTGATCCTTGCAGGATCCTTTCTCGAATGTTGTTAAGATCGCCCTAGGATCAAAGTGTCAGGCCTTCCTTACTCCACCATTTTATATATTTCGGGTCATTATTTTTGGTTGATGAGCAGTTTGCAGCAGTTTAGAATCATAAGTGGCGTTTGAAGTTTTGCATGGTTGAGAGACTAAAATGAGTAAGACTTGTGCTGACACCATGTGTAATACTCTTTTAGGAAGATGTGGGGTCCTGAAAAGGACCAATGAGAGTGGATTCTCGACGTTTCGACTAGTGTGCTCTAGTCGTCTTGTCGTCCTCAGGACGATTAGAGCACACTAGTTGAAACGTCGAGAATCCACTCTCATCGGTCCTCTTCAGGACCACACAGTTTAGAATCATATTTATTGAGAGAGTTGTCCTTTCCTTTTTTTCTTAGATGGAAGGGGCAGCCAACCTGGGATTCACCTACAACCCAGCGGATGCAGAGTGGAGTCGTGAGCTAAGAGGCAAACCGTTGACTTCCACAGTGGACATGACTGACTGGCTGTTGATCTACACATCTAAGGACCAGGCTACGTCTATGGACTTCCAGCAGACACTGGGCAGAGTGGCTGGTCCCATGGGCATCCGAGTTGGCAAGCCTAGAATGTAAGCATGTTTGTCAGTTACAACCTCCCCTACCCCTCCCCCACTTGGCCTGTTCATCATGCGGTATTGTATTGTTTGTTTGTAATTGGCATTAAATAAATGTTTCGTTAACCTGGGGCTGATTTGGAAATTTGCTACTCAAAGTAGAGATTGATTTTCCGTTTAGCGATGGATTTGGGCTTCAGCAATGATCGCAAAATGTTAGTGAAATCGGCCTTTTGTCTTGAACTGATCTAGAGAGTTAGGCTGCCGAACAGGAAGATTATTCCACAGTTTGGGAGCAGCATACACAAATGCCCTGTCACCAAGTGTGTTCTTTGATTTCCCAGATGGGTATCTTAGTAATGTGCCGTCTTCAGAACTTTGCAAGTGATCACTTCTGGCAATTTCTAGGCACAAGTTTGAGGCGTTGCCTCGGCCATCATGCACTGTAATGAGTCATTGTCTCATTCTGATGTCTAATCACAACCTTTCAATATTTGATTCAAATTTTCTTCCACAGGGAGCAGTTGAGAGATGACCGTGCTGATTCCTTCGTGAGGTGTATCAAACAGAACTTGACTCAAACGACTCAGATGGTTGGTTAATTTTTTTAATTTTTTTAATTTTGTATTCCTTTTTTGTCTCGTCATGGTGTTTCTTTGTTTGTTTGTTTTTTGTTGATTCCTTTGGTTGGGTCGGGTTGGGTTGGCTTTTATTTTGTTTTTGTTTGTTGTCCTTTTTGGGGTTGGGTTAAGTTGATTTGGGTTGGAATTTTTTGTGTGTTTTTTTTTTTGGGGGGGGAGGGGGGGTTGGGTTGAGTGGAGTTGGTTTTTTGGGGGGTTGGGTTTAGTTTGGTCGGATTGGATTGAATTTTTTTTCTTTCTTTGTTTTATTGTTTTGTTACATTGCAGCATTTTGTTGACTTGAGTGTTATCGTTATGTTGTCTTAATTATAAAGGTGGTGTGTATCCTGCCCACGAACCGCAAGGATCGCTACGATGCCATCAAGAAGCTGTGCTGTTTGGAGACCCCAGTGCCAAGCCAGTGCATCGTAGGCCGCACCATCAGCAAGAAACAGATGTTGATGTCTGTGTGCACCAAGATTGCCATGCAGATAAACTGCAAGCTGGGCGGAGAACTTTGGACGGTTGAAATCCCGGTAAGCTTTCAAGGGTAGTGGATGTTTGAAGGAATATCTAATGAAACATAAGTATGAATGATTCTTACATGGTGTTTCCGCAAACCGATCCACATAAGCAATTGTCACCATGCAAAGCCGCAAATCTTTCTTGAACAAAGAAAAATTTACTGGAGCAGGATTCGAACCGATGAGGATACAGCTCCTCTTTGAGTGATCTCCTATGTACCGTTCTCAGGTTGCAGCATTGCTGCGCGTATCGATAAAATGATCCTTGGGATATGGCGGTGTGTGCGTGGTTTCATGGCTTCTGACTGCCAAACGAACAAAGATGATTGACTATTTGGGACACCACCAACGTAGGACTGGATAGCTCAGTTGGTAGAGCACCTGTACGATATTCAGGATGTCGCTGGTTCAAATCCCGCTCCAGTCAATTGTTCTTCGTTCACATTTCAATGACTTTAATTTCAGTCAGTTCCCTTGTGGTTATTCAATGATTGAAGGAATATCGTTGACTTTCTCTGGGGCAAAATGCTGTTGTGCTTTTCAGTATCGGCTGGCCGGTGGGTACCAGTTGCAAGGCATGTGTATGTGCCTCGTTACATTTTGACAGGTCAACGTGGGTCTCCTTAACAGTCAAAATTGTGCTAAGTGTGTCGCCTCTGCGTTCAGCCTCTCCTTGCAACCTCAGAAATGTTGCCAAATTTGCTTGCTTGTTTTAAAATCAGTTTTGTGTTGTTCTCTGCTTTTCAGATGAAGGGAGCGATGGTCATAGGGATTGACTCGTACCATGATTCCTCACAGAAAGGACGGTCTGTGGGAGGCTTCGTTGCAACTACCAATGACTCCCTCTCACGGTAAATACAAAAAAAAGAAAGCAAATTGAAATAAAATAACATGTTAATTTTCTAAAATGATACTAGGTCGATTCAAAGTGCTGCATTGTGGCATTTAAGTTGGTAGCCTTGTAATTTGAGCACAGCTTAATATTGATCAGACTTATTAAGATTTGAGGATGGATTCCGGTATGCCCCGCCCCCTCCCTGCCACCATGTTTGCCTCGCCCCTCCCTGCAACCTGATCAATCACTGTCCTATTATTCTCCACCCGGTTTGCCTCCGTTAAAAGTCAAAGTTAGATCTTTATTACAAGATAACTTTTCCTGACCTATAAATTACGAAAGGTCTTAATTCATGGTCATTCCACCATGTATCAGGTACAGCGCCCTCTCTAGACCAAATCTGTTACGGTGTCTTGACGTGATTCCACTTTTTATGTGTTTTATTTCAGGTTCTACTCTCGTTGCACGTTCCAGCACACCGGTCAGGAGCTCATTGACGGTCTCAAAGTATGCATGCAGAGTAAGTGCCACCATCTTTCTTTGTTTGTCGGACCTTTGGCCTTTTTGTTTTTCCAGAAATTTATTTGTCAATCTGACCTTTGTACTATTTGTTTGTCTGTTTATTTGTTGCTTTGTCTGACCTTTGGTCTGTTTGTTTGTCCGGTTATTTGTGTATAATAGCTGGAGGATTTCAGAGGGCACTGGAGAATCCTATGATCTTTATCATTAGTCTGTGCTGTACACAGGGGTAGGGCTGAATTAACTAAAGAGGAACTGAACTTGTAGTTTCCCTTTTACCTTGAGTTGATGGTCCTGTCATTACGAGTTCTTACACTGTGACCCTTGGCTGTCCTTAACAAAATGCCCAGTAGTCTTTGTGTCATGTGCATCCCGTCAAACAAGAGGTTTGAGAAATGGGGAGCAGCCATTAAGTCTCAGTTAGATTGTTTGTTTGTTCATTGTTGGATATTTCTCTGTGTCTTCTCTGCTGGTTTGTGCGTTAGGTGCCCTGCAGAAGTACAGTGAAATCAACGGAGGCAAGCTACCCACCCGCATCTTCATCTACCGTGACGGCGTCGGTGACGGTCAGCTACCGGCCGTGGTTGAACATGAACTGCCCCAGATTCTGGACTGCCTGCATTCCTTGGGCACGGCCTATGAGTACGTTTGACCATTGAACCATTGAAGTAGTCACTCCTGCATGAACTAAGTGGGTTTTGTCCACATTTGCCAGCCTGCCAGAAGGCTTTAAAGGCCATTAACAAGTGCAAAGAAATCAGTCTGGCTCAAAAGCATATCCGAGTGTTAGTCACACAACTCTTAGAATTTGACTTGCATCCCACTTTTCTTAAAGGTAGTATCATACTTTGGTAAAAAACCAAAACAGAAATGTTCACAAATTTACGTTTAACTTACAGGGTAAGAAGATGGTGGTGGTAAAAACGTACTGTTAAGATTTTTCCGCCTGAAATCGTGTATTTATCCAGAAATTAGTAAAACAACGACCAAAAATCTTTTTGATCTTTTAAAAGATCAACAATAAAAGAGAAAAGACTTAAGACATACTGTGGCAGTTTTTTACTGTTTTCTCAAAAAGTGGGCACTGTATGGGACTGACATTTTCACAGACAACTGTTATTGTATCTTCCTTGATATTTTTGACCATGAATCTGCATTTCTTTGGCAAAAACCAAAGTATGACATTACCTTTAAAAGCTGGATGTCTCGTAGAAAGCATTTTTTTTTTTATTACCGTAACCCAATTGTTGACTGTCAGCTTTTGAGAGATGGGAAGGAGTGAAGTTTTCCCTTCTGACAATTTCTTCTTCTTTTTTTTTCTCTCTCTCTTTCAGTCCGAAGGTATCAATGATCGTGGTGAAGAAACGCATCAACAATCGGTTCTTCCATGTCACAAGGGCTGGAGAGTCCAATCCTCCCCCTGGTACCGTCATAGACACCACCGTCACCAGACCAGAGTTGTAAGTCTACACCTGATTACGATCTTAATCCCTTTAGCCCAGGGTTTATTATTATTAGTTTGTTTATTCCCTTGATGTATTTTTGTGTGTTTGTTTGTCTGCAGTTACGACTTCTTCTTAGTGAGCCAGTCGGTACGTCAAGGGACCGTTACACCGACAAGTTACAAAGTGATCTGGGATACATCAGCCCAGGTGTTATTATTATTTATAGTTTGTTTATTCCCTTGATGTATTTTTGTGTGTTTGTTTGTCTGCAGTTACGACTTCTTCTTAGTGAGCCAGTCGGTACGTCAAGGGACCGTTACGCCGACAAGTTACAACGTGATCTGGGATACTTCAGGTTTGAGGGCCGATCATCTCCAGCGTCTCACGTACAAGTTGACTCATCTGTACTACAACTGGCCGGTAAGTATTAAGCCTAGATCACGTTTCCTGTAAACTTAATCAATACAAGAAATAAACCACACACTCTCCCGAGGACAGCCAGAGTACACTGGCCGGAACGTCGAGATCCAACTTCTCACCGGTTCTTTTCAGAACCACATATCTATAAAGATATTATACAAGGTGTCTCTGCAAACCTTTCCTTATTAAGAAGCTGCTCATCAGCCAATATAATGACCTGTAATTTATAAAATGCTTGGAGTTAGGAGGGCCTGGCGCCTCTCGCCTCCTAACTCCAAGCATTCCTCATGTGTCTAGCGTTGTGGAACCCCCAAGGCTCTGAGTGAGCTTGTGTGTTAGGTACGTAACCCTGAACTGGACAAGCTCACTGGGCATTCCTTGAATACAGACTAGCTAAATGGAAGAGTCTGTCGTAGCAGGAAGTCAGTTTGACCCAGATGACGGCTCTGCTCCAAGGGAGTCTCTAAATCACCGGCGTGCAACTTATCCTTGGATCTTCTGATTTCCTCGTTTTTCTCATCACACTCATGCCATTGAATATAGGAAAACACTGCACAAAGTCTTGTAATGATTGGAATTTCCTTTTGTTAAGTCTGAGTTGCATGCCTGAAATCAGAACATCTGGTTGTTTGGTGACATTCCAGCAGTCATCCTGACAAGATCTAGGAGCTAACGTAAACATGTGATTCTTAGAAAACAGAAGATAATGAAATCAAGTTTTTGAAGATTCGGGATTCAAAGTTGTAACCAAACCGCTGAAAAAATTGCTCTGCACCAGTTACGGTGTCAGCAGGGTGAAGGTTTTGTTTGGTGCAAACATTTATTGGCAAAAATGAATAAGACATGTCAATAATGCTGCTGATTTCTTTCTCCATCTCTCTTGCTGTGTCACCTCAGGGTACCATCCGTGTACCGGCGCCCTGCCTCTATGCCCACAAGCTCTCCTTCCTGGTCGGACAGAGTCTCCACAAGACGCCCAACCTAGATCTGGCCGACAGGCTCTACTACTTGTAGTCCAGACATCCCTCAGACAAGTGCCATCCGCCAACAAACCCGTCTGTTCATCTGCGAATATTCGCTAAGCAGTATTCATGCTAATTAAGCAAATACGGGGGTACCAACCAAAATATCATGCAATCATATGTGACTGGTTCCCTGCTGTTTTTTTGCTAAGCCGAAACAAAATGGTAAGCAGTATTTCTTGGTAGGCAGTTTTGTGAAAATGAGACATGACGGATGTTTCGCTCATTCAGTTGGGGCATTGTATCAACTTATCCATCATAAGAAGCGATTTACCGTAAATGCTACAGAAAGGAACCGAAGTAAGGTTCTCATAGTTAGCAAATGATTTAATTTAGAAGTTAGAGAGCTACAACTCGCTTATATTTATTTAATTTTTTTTGCCATTTTTGTTTATTTGCTTCAGGGAAAAGATTTTGTACGCTCCGAATACTCTAGACAAATCACCATAAAAGAAGTTAAAACGGGTGCTTAATTTTAAAGACTATTATGATTTGTTCTAGTGTTTTTCTGTGACATCTTATTAGGGTGTTCAGTAGATTCGTAGTAGTTTGAGACGACACAAGCAAAGTTGCCGTTTTATTTCTAAATTCACTTCGACTTGAAATTCAAATAATGAAGATTGTTTGTGTTTGGTGCTTATACATCTTGAGAAGCTCGGAAAGGAAATTGAGCTTCCGGTGGGTGATTTTTAGGTTGATTTCATGCAGTGAATCCGGTGGAACATCACATTATTATTGGCATTTTTTTTCACGTGGAAGGGAAATTTGAAAGTGGTATTTGCTTGGAGGAGAAACTTGTTTCAGAAAAAAAAAATTTCATTAATTTTTTTTTTCTTATTGAAGTTTTCAAAAACTATCTTCGAAAAAATATCTTCGAAATGAGTAACTCGCTGTTCTGTATTCATTATCCTGCCCTAAGTCATCTAATACACGCAGCTGATTAACATTTAATTGTTTTTGTTTTACTGTGACTGACCATCTATCAATGTTCCACAGCGCCAAGAGGTGGCGTCTGTTTTGTACGAATATGTCTCAATCACATTGATGCTATGCAGTGCAATTTGGCTATGCATATGTGAATTTGTTAATTTGTTTATGTCGGGTTTTTTGTTTTTAGTTCTACTCGTTTTTTTGTTTGTTGTTTTGTTTGTTTGTTGTTGTTTTTTGGGGGGGATAGTTTTGTTTTGATTGCCATTTATGTATTCATAATTGTGTGTCGTTTTTGTTATTGTCTTTTTTTTTTCATCTTTGTTGTTTTTCCTGTTTTTCCTGTCATTGTCGTTTTGGTTTTTCATTTATTTTTGTTTTGTCATTGGCCTTTGTCCATTGTCTTTGTCCATTGTCTTTGTCTATTGTCTTTGTCCATTGTCTTTGTCCATTGTCTTTGTCTTTGTTGTGATTTTCTATTGTCTTGTTAGATATGTTCAGTCAAGGATTTGTTGGGTGATGTGAGATTTTAATTCAGAGTACTGAGAAATCGAAATTTGGTTCTTGGATACACTTAGGTTTTAGGTCTTTTTTTTTTTCAAAAATGTCAAAATTTGGACTATTTTTCTGAAAAAGCAGGATTTGATTTTTGTTGAAATGTTGGTGCTCAAGCTTAGATGCATTAAATTAGCCAGAATGCCTTCATGAGCTTTATCAGAGATAAAGATTATATTTTTTCATAGTGTTGTTCTTAAGATGTTACCTAATACTTGTTATTTGAAAGTTGGTGACCAAACATTTGGTGTTCAGTTAAGTGTTGATGGTGTTGAATTCATAATTAATCAATTCAAAATCAATCAATCAATCAAAATCAATCAATCGACTGATTGGTCAAATCAATCAAGAAATCAATACAGGGGGAAAATAAGAGAAAAGGGAAATGGCTATATTATTATGTTGCTTGTTCAGTTTTATTCAAATTTTTTTTTTTTTAGACGAAAGCAATTTTGAGAACAAAATACTTGATCAAAGATTGATCTGTTTTGTGGGGAAAAAAATCTTCTCCAGATTTGCATAATTTGTCTTGTTTCGCGTAATCATACTTAATCATTTCCTTTTCTTTTACTTTTTTTATTATTCACAGAGCTTTGCATGAACAAAAAAGTCAATAGTAGTTATCTTAATTTCACTTTTTGTAGTTGATTTGTTGTTTATTGAAGAAGTTATCGTAAGCTCACTTTTTTTTCTCCCTCTTTTATACCATTGGTACCAAGACCGGTTGTTGTTGTACATTGATGAATCTTTACATTCCGAAGTGATTCACGTTTTTTAAACAAGCACGTTTACTGGTCTCTTAAGTTTGTGAGGCATAAAATGTGAGGGTTTTCTTCAGTCAGCCCGAGTCCCATACAGTGGATCAACTTGTGGCATCATGTCGCATTTTTAGACCTGGGGTCGATTTCACCAAACTCTTCGTAACTTGCTATCAATCGTAGGACTTTTGATGCATTGAAGCCCTATGTAGGGTAGGTCCCCTGCGATGGTTTATCCTTCGTAACTCGAGTTACGATCGATCGCAGGGCTTCGTGAAATCGACCCCCGGGTCCCATTTAAGATTGAGAGTCACTGATCAAGATTGTCACATTTTGCCTCATATTCTTTTGTGCGACAGCTTATTCTTTCAAAGTGTAGCCCACACCATCGCTAAGCTGACTCTGTGGCTTCAGCATTTTAAGTTTGTCCAGCAGAACCTGGGTGAGAGAAATTAAAAAGATTAGCAGAGAAGTTAGCCGACAACTCACGGCATGCCAAAACTGATTGTTAGTATCAAAATTGAAAAACATCTCAGAAAACTGAGATTTCTAATCTGTACTTCCTTCAAAATTTTGCATTACAATTTATACGTTCTAAGGGTGTGAGATTTCGAGAAATAAAGGGGGCAGAACTATTTTGTCATGATAAGAAAAAAACTACATACTTGTAAATATCATTTACCAAAGAGGCATTCTCACCTGTTAATTTTTATATTGTGTGTATTATATGTTTAAATTTTTATTTAGGAAGTACCGTACAGTAGTGGCCAGTACATTAAAAAAGACATGGTTTCTGATTGCCAAACGAACAAAGATAATTGACTAGGATTTAGGGACACCGCCAGTTGGTTGCTCAGTTGTTGAGAGTGGCGGTGCGGTGTTCCGGAGGTCGCTGGTTCGAATCCCGCTCCAGTGAATTTTTCTTTGTTTCTTTTTCGAGAAAGCGAACAAGTTGTTAGTTCTCAATCCGTAGATGATAGAAGCTTAGAACCAAGTTGTTTACATGTTGATTTCTATATAAAACAAATCAAAAAGAGGAAAAAAAAGTTTGTTCTAAAATTTGGACCATTAAAAAAAAACAAATTTGTATTTGAAAACAAAAACTTATGGTGTATCTTTATTTGGTTGTCTTTTGATCTGTGTTTTCTATGCATTTTAGCTTTTGCCCTCTAAGCACTGTTTCACCATACCTCCATGGTTTCACGACTTTTTTTATTTAAAGGTACTATCATACTTGGGAAGAATACCGAAACAGAAATCTCCACAGATTTACCTATAACTTACAGGGTGTAAAGATGATGATGGTAGAAACATAGCATTAACATGTTCTGCCTGAAATGCTGTATTTATCCAGATAAGAGTAAAACCAATGACCCAATGTTTTTTTTTTATCTTTTAATGATAAAAGAGAAAAGACTGTGGCCGTTTTCACTGTTTTCTCAAAAAGTGGGCACCATATGGGACTGAAATTTTCACAGATGACTGTTACTGTATCTGTCTTGATATTTTTGCCCATGAATCTGCATTTCTTCGACAGTACGATATTACCTTTACCATGGAGGAAGGAAAAGACCCACTTGATGTTTGTCAAAGCATGGTCAAAGAAATGCAGATTCATTGGCAAAATTGAAAAATATATTTCTCTTAATAGTCTTAAGCCCTGCGTGTGCAATCCACATAAAGTCCTACGATGAATTTGCTGAAATCGACCCCTGGAAAAAAACGTTAATTACGGTTATTTGTGTTATTTCCTCCGTGGTTATTTGTAACATTTCTTTCTTAAATTCGTATGTGCACTGAAAAAGAATAAAAGACCAAGATATAGGTCTTATTGGTTTATACATCATTGAGAACGCACGTGTACGAAACGAACTACCGTACGAGGTTGACATCAACATGAGTGACCTCTTGACCTCTGATGTAAACATGTGCGAGTTTGGTGTTGAACGCGCGGTGCTTGAAATCAGAAAAGAATCAGAATTTCTCTGAAGAAAATTTCATCATGACGAATGTGACAAGAAAGAATTTTGAAGAACTTCTTCCTGAAATCCTGTCGTGCGTCAAAAAGAGTGATTTTATCGGTAAGAAAGGCGTGAAAACTCCTAAAAATCTTTACTAAGCTTTAGAAAATAAACGTAAGGCTCCACTAAAAGTTACTCAGTTTAAGTTGCATCAATTTCGTGAGAAAAACGGATCGTTTCAATTTTGTTTTCTTGCAAAATTAAATTTCAAGACTGAAGATCTTATAATGTAGTATAATGCAGGCCTGTCACTTGTCAGTATGTCACTGCCTGAACTGAATATTTCTTAAATTATGCTGCTTTTTTCGTTAGACAGTGGGACATCACATGTCGACCGGTGAGACATGTCGACTGGTGTATACCGTCTATTGAAGCGATTCTCGGCTTCCCCCATGGGTTCAACGCGCGCTGAATTAAGGCCTTGTCCGGTTAGTCTTGGTCATCCGCTGTATGCATGCCGTACGTATCGAAGCGATTCACGTTGTTCCCGTTGGCTTGCAACGCGCGCTGAATAAGGGTCCGGTCAGACTTAGTCGTCCGCTGTATACATGCTGTGTATCAAAGCGATTCACGGCGTTTCCGGGCATGGGCTCAACGAGCTCTGAATAAGGGCCCCGCCCCGTCCAGTCAGACAGGTCGACCGATCATGCGCTGCGTACATGCCGTTGAATGAAGGGATTCATGGCTTCCACGTGAGCTCATCTTGCTCTGGAAAAAGTCCAGGAAAAATAATATTTTCAATTGCAAAATGTTAAAAGTCTGCCATTTAGAGCTGACTTAGAGACAAGTACAAAAAGTGAAGCAAAGGAACTTCTTCAACTCAAGCTTGTGCCGCTGTAGTACATGTATATATAGGAAACTAATTTGACCATGTTGTTATTGATTGTTTTTCAGCAATTGACACCGAGTTTACGGGATTACATTTCCAATATGACAGTCACAATAGCTTGTTTGACTCACCTCAGGATAGATACAGGAAGTTACGACAAACGGCAAGTCAGTTTACCATATGTCAACTCGGTAAGCAATCTTAAAATGGCTTATTCAACAAAGTTGGGGTACCAAGGCAATAAGTTGCGATGACCGTAGCCCAAGGTCTGACATGGGGACTGTCCCAGTCCCAATGTCAGACCTAGGGCCTAGGTCTGACATTGGGACTGGGACAGTCCCCATGTCAGATCTAGGGTTACAATCATCGCAACTACAAGGCAATGACCTAGGGCATTAAGGCAATGACCATGCAGGGGCACCGAGGCAATGACTAGGGGCACCGAAGCAATGACCAGGGGCATGAAAGCAATGACCAGGGGCACCAAGGCAATGAGGCACCAAGGCAATGACCGGGGCACCAAGGCAATGACCAGGGGCTCCAAGGCAATGACCAGGGGCACCAAGGCAATGACCAGGGGCACCAAGGCAATGACCAGGGGCACCAAGGCAATGACCAGGGGCACCAAGGCAATTGATGACCAGGGGCACCAAGGCAATGACCAGGGGCACCAAGGCAATGACCAGGGGCACCAAGGCAATGACCAGGGACACCAAGGCAATTAATGACCAGGGGCACCAAGGCAATGACCAGGGGCACCAAGGCAATGACCAGGCACAGGGGCCTGTAGACAGTGATATGGGTAACCAGGAATTGACTGTTTTTACCCTCAAATAAAATCCTGGTTTCTATTTTGCAGGCCTCTCGGCATTTGTCAAAGACCCAAGTGAGAACAAGTAAGTCTGAAAACATGATTGAGAAACTTTGATTGAGAGTAATGTATTTGGGTCTTAGTCATGTACTTCAGTCAGGCTTGGACTTGATTGTCCTACAATATAGGTTTGATTCAGTGATTCTCAAATATGAGATGTACGGAGCAAGACTGCAGTCTCTGATCTTTCTTTATTTTGATCATGGATGCAGATACGTAGCGCACACCTACAACTTCTATCTGTTTCCGAGGAGCTGTTCCACAGTGGATGCACGATTCTCCTGTCAGGTAGGTTGGACCCACTCAGAATTAGGCAAGACTGCTTGGCATCGGTCATCACTGAGGCTCTTAACAGGATGGTCCGGCCAGAATGCTCCGGTCAAGGGTGGAGAAGTCTGATATCCAGAGTATACACTGACCAGGGGACGATTTAACGAAGCCCTACGACTGATTGTAACTCGAGATACGAAGGATGACCCATCGTATCCTTCGACTTCTACTTAGGGCTGCAATGCATCATAAGTCCTACGATTGATAGTAAGTTATGATGAGTCTGATAATCATGAAATCGACACTAGAAAGTCCAAATCGCCATATCACCAGTTTCCCTGCAGAACCATCACACAAAGTCTCAAACCTGATTCAATATTTCACTTCTTATCAATGTGAATTCTTGGCCTTAGATGGAAACACTTCAAAGTTTGATTTTTGATTGCTTGTTTCAAAATTTCCATATTCACAGGCCTCCAGTATGCAGTTCCTCTGTAAGTACAACTTTGACTTCAACAAGGTAAGATTTAGGAAACAAAAATCTACTTTTTATAATGCATGAAGTTCTGAAAATGAGAAATGTTTGAAGCTCTTCTATTTTTGGTGTCAATCTTGGCTTAGCTCACTCCTGCAGGTCTGTTATTAGGTTTTTTGAGACAGGTGTTCTGTTTCTGTTCCCACTGGCCTAATTAGACTCGTGGGCCAATTTCAAAGGTATAATACATGATTGGTGAAGGTCACAGAACAGCACTCACACTTTGTCTGATCCAGCATGTACATGAAATGATAATCCTGTAAAAATTTGAGCTCAATTGGACATCTGAGTCACAAGAAAATATTGAAAACCCGACTCAGTTTTTCTTATAAATAATGAAGAATGGTTTGATCTTACCCCGAGATCAAAACTGTTTTTGGTCGTTGTTTAATTAATTTCGGGAGAAATACACCATTTCAGATGGAAATATTGTAACGGTATGTTTCTAACAGCACCATCTTCATATCCTGAAAGTTATACGTAAATCTGTGAACATTTCAGTTTGGGTATGTAACCATTCCTGTACTATACCTTTAAAACAATTGTCTTGTCTGAAATTTATGGCGAGTTGACCAGCATTCTGTTTGTCCTTGATGTGTATAACCACTCAGCTCTTCTATGAAGGAGTAAGCTATGTGACTTTGGAAGCAGAGAGAGATATCCGCAAACAAGCAGAAGAGGAACCAAGTATATTATCCAGGTACTAACATTGGTACTTACCATCACTATAATTACAATTGTACCATCAAATGACTTCAAGGGAAACTGGATTGATTTTAAGTCATTGAAAGAGAACAAAGAAAAATTGACTGGTGCGGGATTCGAACCAGCAACCCTCTGAATACCGTACCGGCGCTGCCACTGAGCTATCCAGCCCTATGTTGGTGGTGTCCCTAATACTCAATTGTTTTTGTTCGTTTGGCAGTCAAGCCACTTAGCTACACCACTAACATAGGGCTGGATAGCTCAGTTGGAGTGCCGATACAGTATTCCGAGGGTCGCTGGTTGGAATCCTGCTCCAGTCATTTTTTTTTCTTCACTTTTCAAGGATTGAATTTATACGGGAATGACACTTTTTCAATTTCAATTTCCTTTTGTCTTATTTCTAAAATGTTGCTATATGCAACTAAGTAACAGTGTTGTAGTTTTAATGTTAAGGATGCTGATGTTTTTTTCTGGTCCATTTTCTTTCTGATTAATATATTTGTCTTATTCTATGCCAGTGACGTAGATGATTATTTAATCGCCAATTTCTCGTCTGGGGTATCGGAGTGGCTGGCCATAGCCAAAGATGGAGACCAGATGAGCATGCCTAAAATCACTGACGGTAGGTGTGTCCTGGGATTTGTCAGAAAAAACTGCCAAAAGTTGGCTCGGGTTTGGGGGATTGATCATGAATGTAGGAGTAACGGTACTTCGTTGTTCTTGCAATTTTACTTCCACGTTAACAGAGATTGTCACAAAGTGCCCTTTTTATCCTGATTGACTTGTACATGTCTATTTTCGTATGTGTTGTTGGTCATTGTCATGTCATTGTGTTTCGTGGTTGAATGGTTCCGGTCACAAGAAAGGTTAAAGGTACTCTGTCGCGGGAAACTTTGAATGGGTTTGGGTCCTAAGGAATGCTGGTACCTTTGTATATATGCAGCATTATGGGTCACAAAATTGGAGCCTAGTTTGCTTATGCACCAGTGCATGTAGGTAATCTGCTGGAAATTAACTGGATGCTCACACAGTTATTATGTATAGATGAGCAGACAATTTGGCTGCAAACTCAGAAGTTATGCAGCTCCGTTGCCATGGCAGTGAAATGATGAAGAGATCGCGTACCACATGACACACTCTTGTCCAATCACAGTCAAGTAGAATAATGTATATTATTTCGGCGTCGTTTCTCGTTTTGCAGACATCATATCCATACAGGTTCAAGCAGTGCTCAGGAATTGCTACCCGACAATTTGGACTTCGCAAGTAGACACTGGCGAGGTAAGAACTTCGGAGAAATTTAGTTGATATTCATTTTAATCATCAAATAACCACAAGGGAAACTGACTGGATTGATTTGAAGTCATTGAAATTCAACAAAGAGAAATTTTGTTGGATTTGAACCAGGGACCCCCGGAATACCGTACCGGTGTTCTACCAACTGAGCTATCTAGATCTATGTTGGTGGTGTCCCTAATATTCAATTATCTTTGTTCGTTTGGCAGTCAGAAGCCATGAAACACTCACATACCACTATATCTCAAGGAACATTGAAGATAAGATTTAAGATCATTTAATCATTTTGTTGATATCTTTTTGATATTTAAATCTTTTTAAAATTTGTCCAATCTTTTTCTTTTTTATTTCAGATTTTGATCACAAAAGTGTCTCTAGAAAGGAGATCTGAGTTACTAGCAGCCGAACCGCCATGGACAGAGAGGTAAAAATGAAACAATGACGCAAAGATAATAACTTCCATCCTGACATGTTTTGTCATATAAGTGCATCGACAGTTTCTCCAAGTTGTGGTGTTTTTGCACAAAACCAGTTTGTCAGTGAAAATTTTTTTTTATTGAAAACATAGAAAAATTGACTGGAGTGGGATTCGTACCAGTGACCCTCTGAACACCGTACAATTAACTATTCAGTTTTCCTTGTGGTTATTTGATGATTAACAAATGTTATACATCACAATTACATCCCAGACTAATTTGCAAGCAGGTGCATTTGAATATTATTTCTTCATTCCTTTACAGGGTACTCGACAAACTTGTGGGCTTCACTAAAGTCTTCAGTCATATTGTTGATCTCAAGAAGGTAAGAAACATCCATGAGTTTTACTGTTTGTCTTTGGTGTTCTCTTGTGTCTTAACCTATAAAAGTACTTTTATTCTTTCTCAATGGGTCCTGTTTTTTTTTTCTTCAGCCATTGATCGGTCACAATTTCTTGACAGATCTTCTCTTCCTGCACTCCAAATTCTACAAGCCTCTGCCAGGTAAGCATCCTCAGATCATTCCACTTACTGCTTCCATTCTCCAAGACTTGGCTTTGTTGTGTTGAGTTTTCTCCAGAAATTCCATCACATCTAGCTTAGCTCTATAGAAGAAGTTGTTTGAACCCCTGATCTCAGTCCAGATATTTCATATCCTTCTAACAATTGATTTCAGAAGAGTTCTTTTGTGGTTGGGTTTTACTATTGAAGTTGCAGATGTACTGATTCCATTATTAAACTTTGGTAGGATAATTGTTTCATTTCTCAGAAAAGTTCACGGAGTTCAAGATGAATATTGGTGAGTTGTGTCCCCAGCTGTACGACACCAAATACCTCATCATGGAAATAAGAAAGGTGAGTTGCTTCTCGTTTGGTGGTCAGCTAGTTATTGTTTCCAGTCCAGAAGCCCCTGGACGACCGGACTTGTAGCTCTAAAAATTTGACAAGATTTCAAGAAAACTTTAAGACAACTTGTGAATGGAAGAAGAATTCGATATTATTATAAACATGATTATTTGATGTCATAGATGGCAAAGATTGGCTTGCCAAGTACACAGATTAACAGTCAAAATTTCATGCGATGTGTATGAAGAGCGGCTGGTTCACAGCCGAGTTTTGCTAATCAGTTTTCCCTGCTAAGCAGGTAAAATGATTGGCTTACCACATACAGATTACCAGCCAAAATCCCATGCATTGTGTTTTGAGAGCGCCTGGTTCACAGTGGAGTCTTTCTAAGCAGGTTGATATGACAACGGTCACCATGGTGAAATGAGTCACATTTAGTGTTCCATTCTTGTGTTACAGAGTCTTGAGGAAACAGGAATGGCACTGCCGTCTACAGGTCTCGGTCAAATCTACAAAGCATTGGACAATAACCGTGGCAAGCTTGGTGTTCCACACATGCCCGACATTGAGCTATCCCAGGGCTCATCCAGATACAGTAAGCTAGCTCATCACTTCCTCATCAATAGGAGCTTCGATTTCAGGCTGAGGCCTTTCTCAAAGCTCGGCTCCGGCTCTGGCTCCGGCTCCGGCTCCGGCTCCGGCTCCGGCTCCGGCTCCGGAATTTCGTGAATCCATTCTAAAATAACGGGTATCACAAAAAAAATACTTTTTGCTGCGGTTTGGAAAGTAGATTCTCTGAAAAAGAGTACAAAGCTTCAGCTTTAATGAAAAACCACAACCCATATTTGCAGCATATGGATGACAGAGACGAAACCAGAGCTTGAGCTGGAGCGGAGCTTTGAGAAAGGGTCCTAGTTGATGTCATTCTCAATCTTTTTGACGTGGGGAACTTGTCAGATGATACGTGACAGGAAATTTAAACTTGGTGGGAATTAAGACCTTCCTTCCCGATTCACTACCCTGATTTAGGCCCTTTTTTAAAGCTCAGCTCCGGCTCTGTTTCCAGCTCCGGCTCTGTTTCCATACACTGAAAATATAGGTTGTGGTTTTTCATTGAAGCTGAAACTCGGTTTTCCTTTTCAAACCAGAGAATCTACTTCCGAACCGCAGCCAAAAGCCTCTATTTTGATTCCCGTAATTTTAAAATGGATTCATGAAATGTAGCCGGAGCCTGAGCAGGAGCTGAGGTTTGGAAGAGGGTTTAGGTCTTGCTTTTCATTTTGTTTTATATTGCTTACTTTCCATCTTGTATCGTTATTTTCCATTCTACAGACCATGAGGAGCTTTATCATGAGGCTGGTTTCGATGCATACCTTGCTGGCTATGGTGAGTATTCGAAGAAAACTCCAATTTAGGGCAGTTAATTAAAACTGGTATTGCAATTACTGGTAATTACTGGCTTCTGACTGGCACCCTTAGCAAGGATAGTCAGTGGCCTGGGTTTTCATCATTGCTACATGTAGTTGTCGATGGAGCTTTAGTTAGATGTTCCAGAGGTCTTCCACTCATATCCCTAGATCAGCAGTCCAACTTCCTTCACTCGCCCTGATGACATTATTTGTTTGTTTTTTTGTGCCCTTCCTGCAGTGTTTCTAAGGATGGCTCACTACATAACCGCTAAGGAAACAAGGTAAAACAAGAGATTTTTCTGTGTCTTAGAAATTTGCCACAAAGACCATGTCCCTACTGGGTATTCACCATCTTGCCCATCTATCTGACTGTCAATCTAAGGCAAATTTATTGAACTGCTAAGCACGAAAATATATTTGGTTAGCCCAACAGATGTCTTGCTTAGCAAAAACGAGGTAACAGCCAAGATGCCATTCGATCGCCATTTCATAAGCCTGTCACAAACAAAATTCAACTGCTAGTCCAATTAAACCATTTTTGATCATCGGCCAGAGTCCCGCCAGACTTTTAACTATTCTCAGCTTTTAGTTTTAGCACCATTATAATGATTTCCTCCTCTGTGTTCCTGCCCATTACATAATTTTTCGCCAATTAGTCAAACATTCTGGCTTTGAGAGCAAGCCGTAGGTCATTGACCTTCTGTAAGCCGGGGCATCAAATCGGGCCCATGTCTATTAAACACCTGTGTTTCCTTTGCTTACAGTCTCATGCATCCCAAGCTGTTATCCTTCAGGAAGTACCTCCCAGCTTTAGCTCCTTACAAGAGCAAGACCAACCTGATCAGGGCCAGTGTACAGTATGTAGTAAGTATCCATTTCAATTCACATGACATTTATTTCAATCTTGACCTATGTAAATACACATCGTTGATAGCCAAGTAAGCAATTACAATAAGTTAAATAAACAAAATCAGGAACCAAATGCAATCAGTCTTTATACAGGACATTTCTGTACAAGTAATCATGGAGGAAGGAAGAGAAGTAATAAACTGAAGCAAACTGCTCATCAACTGAGATATTGACCTGAAATATATGAAAATGCTTGAAGTTAGGAGGGCCTGACATTTCAATCCTAGCTAGCAGGAGTTTTGTCTCAGGCTAAGGCCTTAGCTAGGTTTGAAACGTCAGGCCCTTCTAACTACAAGCAAGTATCCATTGCATTTGAGCAACTCGGCATCTACTGTCTTACAGTGCAGCCTAAAACAAAGAAGTATTTGCATTTTTGTAATTGTGCCCTTTGAAAATATCATTTCAGGACCTAGTAGGACCCGATCCTGCATCTCGTCGACCCAACTATCTCTATGTCACCACAAGAGGGCCTTCACTACTCCAAGCCAAGGAGGTAAGAACTGCAATAATTTCCCGTAATCATCTAGATTTCCCATCTGCAGAAAAAAAAAATATCTGTCTCAAAGAATGATTACAATCACAATGCAGAAATCATCTGTATTTATCACAATTAATACCCGGAACGAAAAAAACGTAAAAGGTATTCCCAAATCAGATGTTAATTTTTCTTTGATTTGTCATTCACAGCTGGAAGCTATGTTTGCTGCCTACAATTCGGTAGATGTTAAAATGATAGACAAACGGCATGCGTTGCTTGCAACATCAACATACGGAGGGTATGTAGTAACGTGTAATTCCTTCTTTTAACCTATTACTGTAGCCTAGCTTATTTCATGGCAGTGTTGGACTTTGGTGGACCAATTAGGTGGGGTGGGCTCAGGCACAGTAACTTTATATGGAGGCTTACTGGCCCAACAAGGCTTTATATTTGGAGCCTCTGTAGCCTAAAGATTGCGCCATGACAGAAGCATACTTCATAGTGTCAGGCTATATTGGGTTGGGGAAGATGTCCTAGCAAGAAAGTCCAAGGGGTGAGGACTCAAGATTACTATCAAGTATCTTTGATGATATTTAAGACTTGAAGCTATATGCATGATGGAAGTATATAGTCAACAAGGTATCATAGTGTTTGCTTCGGCACCATTTTTAAGAATCTCCAGTGTGTGGTTCTGAGAAGAACCGGTGGTGGACACGCAATGCTCTGAATACTGTGCTTTGTTCGTCTTCAGTTGAGCCACCCTCCTGAAGATGAACAGAGTAAGCTGTTTTGAACGTCAAGTGTTCACCACTGGGTCTTCTCAGAACCACACACTCATAGAAGTGATTCTTGTACATGGTGCCACTGTCAGTTCTGCTAATATCTTTGATGATGCAAATATAAGTTCAATATAAGTTATAAACTGCTGGAAACTGCTCATCAGCCAAAATGACCTGAAATATATCAAATGCTTGGAGTTAGGAGGGCCTTAAGTTTCGATCCCAGCAGGATATTTCTCAAAGGGTCCTGCTAGGATTGAAACGCGTCAGGCCTAACTCCAAGCAAATATAGATTTTTAAAATCAGGGACAGGATGTGTAGTCGCCATGGTAATTGATAAATATCATCATTTGTTTCTTTGTGTTTACATTTGTAGGAGTAAGGATATCATGCGAGCTTTTAAGAATGACAAGAGGATACATGTGGTTCAATACAACGTCTTCCAGCATTCTAAACCGGTGCGCTATGGTCTATGGTAAGTCACACTTTGTGTCCGCTGGTTGCTTGTGATTGGTCAGTCAGTTTTCCCTGAATGGTCACGTGACATGAAGTGGTGAATTTGATTGGGCATATCTCACCCTGTGAATCTTTCATGGTCTGTGATTGGGCAGTTTTCAAGCATGAGATTGGTTCATAATTTTACCTCCTTACTATTTCTTTGGAGGTGTCGCTTAGCACATGACCCTTTGAAGTCCTTTGATTGGTTGCTTCTCCAAGTCTTCAAATCATTGTAATTTCTTCCACTTTCCACATTGTCTATTCAACTTTTTCAAGCACTGCATTATGGGAAATCTCACCATGTGACTTGTTGGAGGTTTCTGATTGGTCATTAAGAATCCAATATCTTTTAGACTTTGTTGTGAAATTCCTGTTAGGCCAACTTTCTGATGTACTATGCAGATTTTTGTTTAATGTTTAAGTATCTAAGCTTTTGCCCCAAGATTCGTCAGAGATTGAAGAAATAAGTCTTTTTTTTTTGCAAAACTAACCGTTTCAGGGGCGCTATCGCAGTAATGGGGGCAGTTTGTCTGTGGACATTGTTCGGAGATGAGCCAAAGAAAAGATGAGCCCTGATGTCGCCATGGTAATGAATCAACTGCCAAACAAATTGAAAGGTTTGTAACTTTCAAGTTTTCTCCATCATAGGGTAGAATAGCTTAGATTATCAGTTTTTTCTACAGAGTATTTACAGTTTTGAGAAATTCAACTCAATTGAAGGTTTCGTGACTTATGTCTTTCAACTTTGAATTTCTGCTTTTAGAGAACATGTTAATTATTTGTTTTTATACCAATAGTAAGTTGAAAACTCACACTTACACAGTGTACTAATAAAGAGTAAATAGAACAATCAATTGCGGAGTAATTAACGTTCAAAGATATTTCAATCTTATACACACTTCCCTTTGCTGGTGTGACACAATGGACCTTTCCCATGAAATATGCTAATTAGATACGCGCACGCGGAAATGCACCACTGGTTGGCAAGCTACATGCCGGCTGCGTTCCATGTGGTACGTATTGTAGCTGTAACTTCCTTGCCAACCAGTAGTGTATTTGCGCATGCGCGTATCTAATTAGCATATTTCATAGGAAAGGTCCATTGACCATTCCGGCTTTGCTCTTAAGCCCGGCCCACGTGTGTGTTTTACATACAGCATGTGACCGAGTTTGACTGAGGCTTTCGTGGTCACCTGATTAAAAGGCGTCATCCAATTGGTCAATACGCAGTTTGATCGACAGGCCGGAAGGGTGCATAGCATACGAACATGGGTTTTCATTGCAGATGGAAAAATACAAATATCAAACCTTCCGACAATAAGAAATGAACAGTACAATTTAACAAGCATTGAAGCAATTATCTTTCAAGTTTATTAAATAAATATTTCTTCTTCTTCCAAATTATCATGATGACGATAACAACTGATGTTGAACAAATAAAAAACGGTAACAAAATTGTTTTTGTTTTTTTAAATTGAACTCATAACCGCTGAATTAAAAAAGAAAATTAAATTACAACAAAAAACAATGATTTCAATATGGTATGCACAAATTTTTTTTTTTTCTCTCACAAATACTATGATTTGGTATGAAGTTAAGAAATTTGAAATGGAACGTACTCGGTAATAACATCAAAATTAAATAACATTTTTTCCTCAATTTCTATTTTACACATTTTAAAAGTTTTTTTATTCCAGCCAAATTTATGTCATTTCAGCCTCATTGTGAAATATCTGATACAAATTTTGTTTTATTAAATCTTTCTTTGTTTATAGAAGAAAAATGTATTTTTATAATACTCTAAAACTATATATATAACTATGTGATATAGCTGTCCCTGCTTTCCAAAAGATGTTTGTGAGAAACAAAAAATATAGAAAAATAGAAAAGACAATTTTGGATGGATCAGAGTTTTTAGCCAGAAGGGTTGACCATCTGTGCTTGTTTTGAACATCTTGTGTACAGCTTTAGTCACACTGTATCTTCTGCAGTTTGTGTCTAAAGCTAATGAAGTATTTTAGCAATCTGGGATTTGTTCCTTCTCTTGTGACAATTGTAATTTGAACATTGTGTCTGTTGACCAATTCTGGCCAGAATAAAAGATGCCAAAGTTCACAATTTCTTAAAATCAAATGAGGATATTACAAAAATCTTAAGTCTACACCAAATTCTGAATTATAGTTGGCAACAGATTTTGGATAATTCTAAATTGTGAATTCATCCATTAGACCAGTGTTGATAAAACGGTAGACGCGGCAACAAGAAGTGCAGTGCATAGCGTATTGGACATGTTCACAAATACACCGATCCGACAGCACGATATGCCATCCACCATTACTGAGGTGTCCCCGCCTGCCTTTTGTGTGGCAACAAAAAAATGTATGCGGCGCCGCACTCTATACTGCAGGGATTACGTCCCCTGATACACCGCAGGCCCAATGGGAGACTTTGGAGAACCGGTCTTCAAGTCAACAGCGCACGCAAGCGCAAATCAACGCGCGCATGCTCACAATTGCGAAAGCATGGTTTGCGCGTGCGCTGTTGACTCAAGACCGATTCTCAAAAGTCTCCCATTACATGAATCGAAAGTCAGATTGATGTATACGTGCATTGTTGCATAGTGAAATTGTGTGTTGTTCGTCTCGTTTTGGTGTGTTCTTAACAAACCAGTGTGGAATACATACAGATACGCAGACTGAACATAGAGCAAATGTACTGAATGTTGAGTTGTCCACATGTCTATGTACAATCATGGATGCACCCATGGATGCAAGATTCAACATGTTTAATGCACATGATGAGTTTACACTCTACTCAGGCATGCAACTTTTCCTTGGATCAGCTGATTTCCTCTCTCTTTTTTTTCACTTCAATCTTATGCCATTGAAAAGTGAAGATCACTGTCTAAAGTGTGGTCAAGATTGGAATTTCTTCATTTTTTGTTAAGTCCAAGTTGCATGCCTGTTTACTACATGTAGTTCAATGAGTTATACGGATGATACAATCTCACCATGAAAATACAAGTTACATAAGATCTACCATGTACACTCTTTGGACTATAATATATCAACACCACATACTCAAAGCAACGATCGTGAATTCTCCAACTTCTCTTAGGCTTTTTTTTTTGGCACTGAAGTTGTAAAATTAAACCTTTGTAAGGTATTCAGGAGGTCGCTGGTTCGAATCCCGCTCCAGTCGATTTTTCTTTGTTCACTTTTCAATGACTTTTGTGATCTTGTAAAATATTTGGCCTCAATTTACAAACCAATTTGTCTTCCTGGTATTTACCGTGAGCATTGAAAAGTGAACAAAGAAAAATTGACTGGAGCGGGATTTGAACCAGCGACCTCCAGAATACCGTACCGGTGCTCTTACCAACTGAGCTATTTAAGAACTGAACATTTAAAAATACCTTCACTACAAAAGAAATAAACATAAAACATATCCACTACATTGATAAGAAATTGAATTTCAAAATTTCATAGTTAATTCCCCCCCCCCCCCCCCCCCCAACAAACAAAATTAAGTAACTGGTATGTAATTTGGAATTTTCGTTTGGTATATTATTTCAATTTCAAGTTCAAAAATGAACACATTTTAACAGAAGAAAAACATTTTAATATACATGCACATGTATTGGTATTTTACTGGCATTAATTGTGTTTCGTTTTATCAAATAGAACTATTTTACAATTCCTGAATTGATAATGTACTTTCTATGAATACAGTACCTTGTAATAGGCAGCAACTTTTACTAAAAAATAGCTATGTAACAGTGAAAAACCTTGGAAGGGCAAACATTTACTGTTTTTTTATGTCATTTTTCTGACATCTAGGCATTTTCCGGTCTCTGTTTTGGTTTACATAGCTTGCATACAATTTGGTTCAATAATGTTATACATGTATTTGGAAATGGGCTAGAGATTGGGCAGTTTTACACACAAACTTTGGGAATTTTTGTTGATTTTTACAGCTTTCAGTGCAGTTATTAATGATTCTTAGGAATGGAAATGCCAGCCCTTGTTAAAGGGAGGGTACAGAATTGGTAAGACAAAATACACTTCATGATCACAGATTCACATAAAACTTACACAGTATAATGGTGATGATAGGAGAAAACATCCCATGAAATGTTTTTGTCTGAAATGCCATATTCGTTGAGAGATAAATGAAACTATTTTCCGATTGGAATAAATCGCTTCGAAGCGTTTTATTCATTCGTTGAAATGTGTACAGTTCTCTGTACACGGGTAACTATTTTCTCGTGACCCAGATGGCTGATTGACCTCAAACTTCTACAGGTTTGTCAGTTAAGGTATATGATGGATTACATAATGTGCTTTTACTGTCAGCAACGGTTTTGTCGCAAAAACCAGTTCTGTACCATCCCTTTAACTACAGGGATTTTTGAGCTTATATTTAGGCTTCTTACTCATTTAGCTAGGGAGGGTCGGTCGAGATAGGGGAAGTAGGAGGTCAATGACCTATGACCTGTGACCTTTGATCTTTACATGGTCTTGTTGCTGACTTTCTTCTGCTTGGCCTGGAATTTGTGAAGAACTACCCTCAGGGTCGTGGTGAAGTTCCCCAGGAACAGAATGAAGAAGATGAGTGCGGATGCTGGAACCTGTAGAGGGGCGTGGCGGTGGAAGGTGGGGGGGGGGATAGAGGCATAAGTGTGAGAAGTTGAGGGAGTCTTGTCTTGACAAAAGTGAAGACAAAATGTCTGCTCTGTCATCAGATTCTTAGGCCGTGTCCGAAACAGGCTTCCAGAGCTACGGCTAGGTCTATTGTCTAAGTGTCTCTGTGTATTTCCAATGGAGCGAAGACCTAGACCTAGCTCTAGACAACTAATTCGGATGCAGCCATAGACTGAACAATTACAGTGTGGCGGCTTTTCATGCATCCCCATGCCAATAACCAATTATAATCAAACTGATAACTGTTCACACTACACTGTTACCCAAGAAAATACCCCCCGAGATTACCAGGGTAAATCCGAGTGTTTGCAATTCTCCAGGGTAACTGCCTCAAAACCCCACTAAACTTAGGCAATTGTTAACCCTACTTGTGAGATTCTCCAGTACATGTCTACCCGGTTATGAACAAATACATCTAGGTGAATAAATTACCCGGGTAAAGCCAAAGTAGTGTGAAAACCCTATTAGTTTTAGGTAGATGTCGTAGCGCAGTGATCAAGCAAACTGTTTTCAAACACAAGAATTTGTAGGTACATGTAATTTCTTGAAACTATTGAGTCCTTGAGCAAGATTCTTTTTTTGTCACTGACTGCTCCTCCCCTCCAAGGAAATAATGAATGCCTGTGACGGCAAACAGACCGTGACAAAGAACAATCTGCAGAACACAAATAAAATCCACTGTTTGCGAGTCTAAAGATTCTGGCTCATAATTTATGAGTCACCTGATCTAGTTTTCTACCCGCATTTATTCTCTCACAACTTACCATCCATTCATTGCAGTCCGGATGAAAGGAAAGCCGGAACAGAAACACAGCATTGTAGAACTGGAAAAGCTGTACAAATCAAAATGGACAAAATCAATTTTTTTGGGGGGAACAAAATCTGGGCAGCTAAGTTTCTCTTTATATAACACTAATTACGGTATGTGATAAACTCCACAGTCTTACATGTCTTACATCTTAAAGTTGAACAAATATTTCTTTCACCAAATTTCTGCACATGATTTATTGAAACATATTTACTGAAACAAACACACCCTAAACTTTTGCGTTAAGAAATAGCTGCTTTTGACATCGCAATGAGCTACAAATTTTGCATTTTGCAGCAATGTATCTGTTTGTTTTTTTTTACATTGCAAAAAGCGTGCTATGCTAAGGAAGTCCGTTCATGAGCAATTCTTAATATCCTGTGAGGATGAGCCAGCATTCTCGATCATAATTTTTTTTTCAGCATATTTTATTTTCATCGCAATATCGATGATTGAAGAAGCTTTCTTTCACAGAATTTCTACACATGATATATTGAAAGATATTTACTGAAACAAAAACACCGTAAAATTGTTTACTTACATATCCGACAAAAAGAAAAGGAAGAAGGAATGTAAGGCCTCTCCACATCCACTCCTGAAAGCCCTCTGGAAGAACAAATATCAAGATGGAAAAAAAATAGATAATAAAAAGAAGATAATCTGATGACTGACTGTCACATACCAACTCCACACCACTGCTTCACCTTTCAGTTTGTGTTTTCTGTTCGATTGCAGTTTTTGCGCTCTTGTTTGGAGTAAGGACATGAAGGATGTTTTGATCTTAGTCTAGGGTCTTTCTCTATTGACTCGATGTTTCAAACAGTACGTTTTGTTCGTCTTTAGGAGAATTTGGCTGGCCAGTGTCTGAATCACTTGGCTAGAAATTGCACACGATTCTATGGGAACTGGCAGCGCCCTCTACCATAGACTCGTGCGTAATTCCAGCCATAGCTAAGTGATTCGGACTCGGCCTTTAAGAAGTAGACAAAGGATAATGCCATTATGTATTCTGCCTAGGGGAGTCTGAGTTAGGTACTGAGGACAAAATGTGGCCATCTGGAAAGCTGATGGCTATTTTTTGTCCTCCCTAGCGACTGAAAAGTGTCCATCAGCTTCTCTGCCTTGCAGAAAAACAGATGGCCACTTACTGTCCTCCATAAGTTAGGGTTAGTTACTGAATATCATTTCAATGCAAGGAGCTTTTCGTATTTGCAAAATTATGTTGTATACTCAAAAGCATTCCGTGTTCTCCAACGTCATCATGATGTCATCGTATGTTCAATGACAATGTGTTCCATAAACCCTGAAACTAAATGGGTTAAACTTTAGTTTTCTACAATGAGATCTGGTTACTTTTAAACCATATGTCTTAATAAAAAAAAATAAGTCATGTGTATTAATTAGAGAAATATTTTATATGATATGCGGAAAAGCCTTGTGTTCTGTTTTAAACAGACACAATTTCTAGTTCATACTTACCTACTGTGATGTACATGTCGCTCTTTTCACCTAACGCTCTGAGTCGATACAGACAGCCACTCTGGTAGTAATACTGCAGCACTTGTACACAATCTACATTACAAACATATCCCATACAAACACATTAAAGACTGCAACAGGTATCAAAGATTACCCATATTTTCTTCATACATATTCTTTTCTTTGTACGAAACCATGCCATGCACATAATTTTGTTTCTGCAGCTAAGTACTAAAATAAAAATCTCATTAATGCTTTAATTTTTTTTCTTTTAAAGGTAGTATCATACTTTGGTAAGAGACCAAAACAGAAATGTTCACATATTTACATATAACTTTCAGGGTATGAAGATGATGCTAGAAAAAAACCTACCGTTAAAATGTTTCCGTCTGAAATGGTGTATTTATCCAGAAATGAGTAAAACAACGACCAAAAATCTTTTATCAAAAATAAAAGAGAAAAAAATTAAAAAAAACACTGTGGCCGTTTTTCACAATTTTCTCAAAAAGTGGGCACCGTATGGAAATGAAATTTTCACAGATGACTGTGACTGTATCTTCCTTGATAATTTTGCCCATGAATCTGTACTTCTTTGACAAAAACCAAAGTATGATATTACCTTTAAACCCAATTATCCATTCATTTTCATTTTTGAATTTTATATATGTACTCATTATTCTGAATTTATTGATACGTTAATTTGTTTTGGAATGTATTCTAAAAGAAGAGAGGGTTCTTTGACTTACTGAGATAGAGTGAGAATGCCATGAATATATTACGGAACATGTCGTAGGAGACGCCTGAAGGCCAGATGAGTAGAATACCACACACAACGACGGACAGATAATGATGAAGCACCCACCAGCCTTTTATTCTGGGAAGAAACGCATTAATCATATTATGGGGTTTGAATTTCATGAAGACAACTGCCTCTAGACTAGCCCCTGGTCATTGCCTTATTGTCCCTGGTCATTACCTTGGTGCCCCTGGTCATTGCCTTGGTGCCCCTGGTCATTGGCTTAATAGTGGCCTTGGTTATTGCCTTGATGCTCTTGGTCATGGCCTTGGTGCCCCTGGTCATTGCCTAGGTGTCTCTGATCAATGTCTTGGTGCCCCTGGCCATTTCCTTGGTGCCCCTGGTCATTGGCTTAATAATGCCCTTGGTCATTGCCTTGATGCTCTTGGTCATGGCCTTGGTGCCCCTGGTCATTGCCTAGGTGTCTCTGATCAATGCCTTGGTGCCCCTGGCCATTTCCTTGGTGCCCCTGGTCATTGGCTTAATAGTGCCCTTGGTCATTGCCTTGATGCTCTTGGTCATGGCCTTGGTGCCCCTGGTCATTGCCTAGGTGTCTCTGATCAATGCCTTGGTGCCCCTGGTCATTGCCTTGGTGCCCCTGGTCATTGCCTCTGTGCCCCTGGAATTAACTCCACCTGTCCTATCTCTTCTAAAACTGCTTATATTCTTCTCTATCAAACTGGGAACAAGTCAAGACTAAACCGTGGGTTACCTAAGATCCAACCATTTCATATAAGAACAAGTGCTTGAATTTGTGTTTTTGTAGATGAGTTGTGGACGATGCCGGCCTTACCTGGATCCATTATGTCTGAGTATACTCTCCCGTATGACCAGAGTGCAGTAGTACCACACCAGCAGGAAATGGAACAAGGCATCACACAACCTGTATCAAGAAGGATAGGATTCAGCGTTAGACAACATCTCATTCTACAGGTGATACTAGCTGGAATGTCGAGTTGATCGTCTGACTCTTTCTCCAAAACAGCTGGAGTTTTTTGGTCTGCATGTACGGCTAATGCTCCAAACCAATCAAATATTGATCATTTTCTTCCATGCAAAGAGTCTATTGCCGTTTTAAAAGTTTTCAGATTTGAAGATTTTACTTGTGTTAAACATTGATACATGAAAAGGACTTGTACAGTTTGTACACGCAGAAGACTGGGCGTCTGTCCGAACTGTTTCTGCTGAAGGACCGGTTGTTAGATAACACTGGATAAGGATTTTATGGGTGTTTACGAAACGGGGGCTCAGGCTCCAGCTCTGTATGTCATCCATATGCTGAAAATATAGGTTGTGGTGTTTCATTGAAGCTGAAGCTCTGTCTTCCTTTTCAAACCAGATAATTTACTTCCTAACCGCAGCCAAAAGTCTATATTAAACCCATTATTTCAGAGATGGAGCCTCAGCCTCGGTTTGGAATAGCCAAACTGAATCTGATTTACCTCAAGTCTATGAGGAACGTGGTGGCTGCGGAGAAGACTAGCATGATGATGCTCATGTAGAGTTTAAACCTCTCGTACTCTTCCTTGTAGTCAAACCTGGGAAGGAGGAAGATCAGAAAATGCTCGGTAACACTGCCTAATGGTTAATAGAGTAAGTTTGCAGAGACACCATGTACAATCTCTTTTATGGATGTGTGGTTCTGAAAAGAACCGGTGAGAATGGTCTCGAGACCATATGAAAATGTTTCCGCCTGAAATGCTGTATTTATCCAGAAAAGTGTAAAACCAAACACCAAAACATTTTTGATCCTGGAAAGGTAAAAAAATGCGACAGCTATTTCCCACAGAATTTGGTATACAACAATTGCAACAGTTTATTGCTGTTTTCTACTGTTTCCAATGATCAATTGAGCTGAAAATTTCAGCTGCTCTTTCATCTTTACCAATGTTGAACATGCCCTTTAATCACCTCATCAGTTTATTTCATAAACGCCCAAGAAAAAAAACATACTCACTTCTCTGTCTTACTCAGAAGAGACACACTGACTTGGCCCAGGGCTAATTTCAGGAAACCTCTGAAAAAGAAAAACAAAACAAATTTGTGGTCATCACATGTGCAGGATTTATTTGGAATGAAAGCAAAGGTTAATAAGACTTTGTTTCTGTGTGGGAAAAATAAGAAACATTCCATTTTCGCTTCCTAATAATGTAGTGCGTTTCGGATCATAAAGATCCCAGATTCTCTGCCAGCCATTACACAAGCATTACAATTCTATTTAAAGGTATAGTACAGGATCGGTAACATACCCAAACAGAAATGTAAACAGATTTACGTATAACTTTCAGGGTATGAAGATGGTGCTAGTAGAAATATACTACATGTATTCAAAACCATTCCTTATGTTTTATAAAAAAAATTTGAATCAGGCTTTTCACTATTTTCTCGTAACTCAGATGTCCGATTGAGCTCACATTTTCACAGGTGTGTTATTTTATGTACATGTTGGATCAGACAAAGTGTGAGTGCTGTTCTGTAACCTTTACCAATCATGTATTGTACCTTATATTCATAATATCATGCGTGACATGAAACTTATACCATAATAAAATGTACCAATGAATAATTGTATTGACAAGTTTTGCCATGTGATGATGCACCAATTACTCAAAAACATCAAAAATTGCTTTATGTTTGTTGCTGACAACTTGTATAGTTTTTGTAAATTTTCTGTGTGGCTTTATCATACATTTAGTCTATGTTAGGGTCTACAATCAAAATTGAATTATGCTTCCAATGGTACATATCCATACTATAATTTCATTTATTTGTAATTGTGTTAGTGTCATTGGTCTTCAAGATCACTGTACTTACTCAGACGGCCTGGGCAGCGATTCATGGATCTCATCGCAGACTTTCTGCTTCTCTGCCACGTGCCTCTGTAGCTCCTCCCACCTGGGTTTATCCTCCAATCCTAGGTCTTTGCCATGCCTTGGTAGGAGAATCAACAACCAATCAAAAGTCAGGAGCACACCTGATATAAATCACACTTTATGCCTTCCGTGGAATAAATGCCGAACAATTTGACAGTCTAAAAGCAAAATTAAACCATATTTCCCTCATTGCTCTAATAAATGAGCTAAATTCACCACTTCTTGGAATTTTCTTTTGTAAATTCCCAAGTCATCGATCCTCTTTAACCCTAACCCTCCTTCATACCACAATTTACCACACATGGTTTTTCCTGTGTTAAAGTGTGGTATCCTGAATACCACAGTACACTGCAGTGTGGTTTGTGTGGTAAAGCACTATTAATGATCCAGTTCCCCTGTTGAGACTGTGGTAGTGTGTGGTAAGCAGCTCATGTCTTGTGTGGTAGGTACAGACTACAGAGGGTTAGGCTTAATATCCAGTCCCCCTGTGGAGACTGTGGTAGTGTGTGGTAAGCAGCTCATGTCTTGTTGGGTAGGTACAGAGGGTTAGGCTTAATATCCAGTCCCCCTGTGGAGACTGTGGTAGTGTGTGGTAAGCAGCTCTTCTCTTGTGTGGTAGGAGCAGAGGATAAGGGTTAGCAGCTGATACTACAGATTGCTGTAATATTTCTTAGAAATTTTGATTACAGTGAATAAAACAAACATACGTCTTAAGAGACTGACTGATCTGCTTGTATTTCTTCCTCTGGTGGGTAACCATCGTCATAGAAGACTTCTGAATGGATCGCATTGTTTCCAGCGCCTTCTTGTATTCCACATTCTTTTCCTTTTAAAAAGAATTAAATATTCAACAACATTAATATTCAAATTCAATGTTAAAATCAAGTGTCACAAACACAGGGAAAAATTAACCAAAAATCTTACATTTTACAATTACAACTTTTCTGAAGTTAAACCAGCCTAGCGCCTCTTGGCAAAAAATACTCCAATAATACAGAACTGAGGGTCACCTCCACTTTAGCTGATGATTTAAAAAAGTTTATCCTAATAGAAAAACATGTACATATGTATAAATGAATAATACATTAATAGATCCTAATGCTGATCGCAATACCCCACAAAAACGCAAAGCATTACGGGGTGGTCAACATAAAGGGGGCATTGCGTGCACGTCGAGTATAATGGATGCGCCCCAAGGGCGCCCCCCTGTTGAAATAATTACCGATCGACAATAGGGTCTATTGTACTTTGCTTAATTTGTTAATGTTATTATGTATAGCACCACTTGTCATCCTTGTCTTTGTTCATCCTTGTCTTTGTTTGACCTTGTCGCGTCAGGCACGGTTTTTACATTTTTTAATTCGAAATATTGCATTAAATTTTAAAATAATAAAAATCAAAATATTTTTCAGCCAATTGGTTCATGTGATGCAGGGCCATAAATATATTCATTTAGTAAAGGTCACCTCCGCAAATACTTCTCCTGACCGAAACAATGATTGTTTTTAATTAATAAAGTTGTAAAGACTTCAGCGTTGAGGGCGCTGCACAAAACAAACTTGACAAGTACAACAAGTAGTACATGTATACGCCTCGTACACTGTACAGTATTGCATAACAACATTCACTTACTAAAGCTAAAGTTAGATAATCCAGAGTGTCATATTCTCACCTTTAAAGAAACAAATTCCACGTTGAGGTCATCTAGCTCCTCTGCTAGCGATAACAGCATGGAATTAGCCATCGTTTAATAAATAAACGCAAAAACTACCGGCAATTTTTATTCAGCTTGATTACGATTGGATTTGATGACACGACAGTAATAGTCTGGTAACTGTTTTTTCAAAACCATTATAAATTGATGAATAGGAGCAGGGAACTAGACATTTTATGTCCGTGACCTTTGCTCCTGGCTTTTTCCTCGTTCAAAATAATGAAATACTGCCAAAAATTATTTTTAAAGAGAGGAATTGCTTGTTGATAATTAAATAGTACTTTCAAGAATGATAAAAGAAAATATTATTTCACATATTTTAAAGAGTAAAATTGATTTGATCTTTAAAAGCTTTTACTAAAAAAAGAAAATATTTAGAAAGAGGATACTGGTGAAACGCACATGTCATGCATGTTTTACGTGCATGCTTGAGTGCTGATTAAACTTTTTGGTGTAAACTGTAATTATTAATCCAATAAAAAACATACAAAAAATGGCTTTTTCCGTCGTCAGAAACTTGACAAGTGTTGCAGGGCGAATGCTGACACAATGTAGGCAAACGTCGACAGTATCAGAAGCGACTAGATGCCTTCTTTCAGTCCGGAAAGATTGCCAGATGAGCCGGCCTTTCACACGGTCATTTTGGTATCTGTGTAACAACCGTTCCTCTTCTAGGGGAGATAGCAAGGGTTCCTCGGGGGATCTCAAGCCCGTGTTGGCCCATGCGTCAAGGTTGAGGGAACCTGGAATGCAGTGTAGCTGTGGTTGTGCCGGGATACACACAAAGGGTATACTTGATTCTTCTCTTATTTAGGCCTAACCGTCCTGACCGTACGTTAGTCAAATTCAAAATCGTATTTCCTTGAATAATGAATTTAGGCATACTCATTTATTTCACGGCCGAAGGGGGGGGGGGGTAGGCTAGTTTTACAGATTTAGTTGCTGGCACTGGCAGACTGGATATGCACAGGACGTCCTAAACGTAGGCCTACTATTGTTAATGACCTCTCATCTTGTACTTTTGGGCCCTAAAATGAAGACGGGGTATATTATTATATTTTTCTGTAACCGGCCTTCTTCCTGCAGTTTCTATGTTGCTGTTCCCTCTCTCTGATTGGACAATTTTCATTATGTCATGCCAGGTCAGAAACGTACCTCTGGCAAAATAATGTTTAGAAAAAGAAGGCTGGCATGACGTTTTGAGAATTGGTCCATCAGAAAAATGACAGCGTCAGTAAAATATACACTTGAAAGGAATGGCGCTAGCTTCATCTGTTGATTGGGGCGTAATAGTATTACTCCATTCCAATTACACACATAGAAAAATCTCTGTCACTGTTATAGTGCCAGTGGGTGAAACTGTTAATGTTATTAACAATTGACTTATTTGTTTTCCATTGTATTCAGGTGATGAAGAGCTTGCATCATTTCTCCAGGATGAGATCGCCTACGAGAAGGAGAGCCGACAGTTTCCAGACATTCCTAAAATACCGGATTTCAAGCTGTCACAAGAGGGCGCTGTTGCCACACTCACAAAAAAGAAAGATGGCGAAGTGTAAGTGAACTGCAAGAATTTGGAACAGGAAAATGGATGTAGGATTAGGTACCTCTCATGACTGAGTATAGGCCTTTTCACACAAGACTAAAAAACTCTCAATCATTGAGAAATTCTCTCATGGTTGCGAAATCTTACAAAAGTGTCATCGTGTGGAAGGTCACCAATGCTTAAAAGTGACCCACATCCCTGGTGAATCCTTGAGAGATCCCTGAGAGGCCCAGACCTACGAGAGAATTTCTCAATGGTTGAGAGTTTTTTTAGCGTCGTGTGAAGGCCTTTAGCAGACTTGTACATATACAGACTTAGGGTAAAATTTGCTTTGACAAGAATTTCTATCCTGTAGAATTTACTCAGGTTTATGTTGGCATTCCTGGAGATTACATGTAGTCCACTCTGGTTAGGTGGTACCCAGACCCAACCGATGAAGAGTTGTATTTAGGTGGTGAGTTAATCAACTGTAAAAGCTGGGTACCAGCTAACCAGAGTGGACTAATCTCCAGGAATACCTTTATGTTCTTTTGTGTATGACGTGAAGTTTGTGAATCTTGTTTTCTGTAGAGTGAAAGTGACGTTTAATTTGAACCATTCGGTGGAGGAGGAGCCACAAGAGGAGAAGGGGGATGGTGAAGAGGAAATCCCTGCCTCTCAGGTAATGATCCCCCATCCCTAACCCAGTAGAACCCCTCCTCTACCTGACACCTTCCCCCTCATGCTATCCCATCTCACCCTCAAGTCCCCTCCCCCAAAGAAAGACTACAACAACAAACAGACAAATCACAAAAATCACCTACCTTTTTTACCAGTTTTATTGAGAGAAGATATGTACGGTGTTGCCACATCCTTCCAAACTTTCAAATGCTGGTTGGAATCCTGCTCCAGGCATTGTTTCTTTGTTCACATTTCAGTGGCTTGAAATTGGTCCAGTCAGTTTCCTTTTTTAATTATATATTTCAAACTTATCTTTATATTGTCTAATTTGTTTGTTTGGAGTAATAAACTGCTCATCAGTCAAAATAATGAACTGAAATTTATAAAATGCTTGGAGTTAGGAGGGCCTGACGTTTTCATCCAAGCAGGATCTTTATCGAAGTCTAAATGACAAGAGGACAAGAACATGCAAGTAAAGATACATATATCTTATCATTGTTATCTATACTTGGAGTTTTTTTTTCCTCTTGTCGTTTAGACTTCGATAAAGATCCTGCTAGGATTGAAACGTGTCAGGCCCTCCTTACTCCAAGCATGTTATAAATTTCAGTAAATTTGTTTTGGCTGATGAGCAGTTACCAGCAGTTATGCAGTTATACCAATTTATGTTTATTATAAAATCAAATCAATTTATTATATCTTGTTCGCATCTCTGTAATTTTCAGTGACAGTGCCCTTTCCTACCTGGTCTGTCTAGCGTTCATAGCTTTGGTTTGATCCATGATTTTCTATAGGTGAACCCCATGAACACAAGTTGCCTACTATTCTAACTACTTGTGTTTTTCCCCACTAATATGAGAATTCTTACTCTTTTTTTACCATCTTCTAGCTCCGGTCTTACCCAGAATTTGCCGTAGAGATCACCAAAGATACCCAGAGTTCCCTGACCATCAGGTGTCGCTTTGACCTGACGGACATCGAGGAAGAAGACGGAGAGGATCAGGAGAACGTTGACCTGTTCATGATCGACGAGGTCAGCATTCATGACGACAGTGTTGGAGACTCAACATATACTGTAGGGTCAGAGGTCATGGATGCGGTAAGTTCATGAATATGCATGAATGTGTAATAGCTAGGGGCTCCCAAATAGAAGCCATATGTCAATGCAAGTAATAAACTTTGATAAAGATTCTGCTAGGATCAAAACGTGTCAGGCCCTCCTTACTCTTACCATTAAGCCTGTGAGAATGATCCTGCTAGGATGGAAACGGATCAGGCCCTCCTAACTCCTAGCAAAAAGCCATAAGTCTTAGAAAGTGACTAAATCAGAAATTTTTAAAGCTTTTTCCCTTGCCAAACCCACATTTTCTGCTCATAAATAAATCTGCAATTCAGCATAAAAAGGCTTAAAGCTAGGAGGGCATGACATTGTGATTCAAGCTGGATCTTTCTCAAAGGCTAAATGACAAGAGGACAAGAACATGCAAGTGAAGATTTACATAAATGGATGAGAGGATCAGAACAAAGGGGGACAGAGTGACCAGGGGGACAGGGAAAGCACGCAATAAGGCTGGGAAATCACAAAGGCAATGTGTGCCGGCTTTGGGGGAACAGAGATGAAAAGGGTAATTGGGTTTAGACAGAAAATTGAAGAAGGTGGAGATGTGTTTAAACAATGATGCATCTCATCATTTATGTGTATCTTTACTTGCATGTTCTCGTCCTCTTGTCATTTAGCCTTTGAGAAAGATCCTGATAGGATCAAAACATCGGGCTCTCCTCCCTCCTATCTCTCAATTTATATTTAGCAGCTTGTGCACTACAGCATTTGAAGAAATTCCTCCCAATTTACATGTAGCAAGCCTTGAATTTAGCGGAGGCCACGGAGGCCATGGCCTTTGTTGCCCTGGTTCTTGGCCTTGGTGCCCCTTCAAATATTTCCATAGACATTATGATTTTCCAATGGAAGTGCACCTTGCAATGGAAAAGTGGCCTTGCCTTTTTCAGAACCAAATTCAAGGCCTGATGTAGTACGTTGCTTGAAAATGCTTTGTTTTTGTTTTTTCTTTCTTAGAACCTGTACAATCTTCTGATGAACATGTTAAATGAACGAGGAGTCACGGATGACTTTGTGGAGAAGCTGTCAGATTTATCCAGTGCCCTGGAACACAAGCTCTACATTGCCTTCTTGCAGAAACTCCACGGGATCGCTAAATTCTAAGGCAAGCTGTCACCGTCCTACTACATGTGAACTGTTTTTGTTTGTTTTATTTTGGTTTATTTTTGTGCACTGCACTGTGAAAGAAAGAAAAGTTAATACTGTATCTGACTGGCACCTTGAGCAAAGATATTTGACTTGAATGTCAAATGGATGGCTCAAATGTTAATAGAGATATGGAGTGGCAGTATATGGTTACTGAGTGGATTTCTGAGAAAGAGTAGTTGACAATTTAGGCAACCTCACAATCAGACCAGGGATTGATTTCACCAAACTCATCGTAACTTACTATCAATCGTAGGACTTATGATGCATTGTAGCCCTAGGCAGGATATGCCCCCCACGATGGGTTATCCTTCGTAACTTGAATTACAATCGATCGTAGGTCTTTGTGAAATCGAGCTCAGAATACCTTCCGTCGAAGGGTATTATAAGGTCATCCTATGAATGTTCTGTTTCAGTTCAATTTAACTTTTGTGTTTCTCGCCACTGTCTTATCAGTTTATTTGTTCGTTCATTCCTGAGGTAAGGAAACACGTCAGACTTTATGTCATCCTACCATTTTCACAGAAAACTGTGGACCTTGATTAATAACCTCATGATAGTGGACACTGTTTTGTTAAACTGAAGAGGTATCTCAACTTGTCAAATGCTTGGAGGGAAAAGGATTTGAAAATGATTGAATAGGTGAATCAGACCAATTGATAGCAGGTCGAGCGTTCACATTGGATTCTGCTTCCACATAGGTAGTAAAGGGGTCTGTCATAATATTAGTAATCCTAGCCAATGTGCAGCTTTCAAATCTTAGGAATCACAAAATTTGGCAACAACAACAACTGACCTTACAGTATTTCATGGCTGAAAGCAGCAGAAAGCAAACTACAAATTTCATTGTTTCTTTTTTTGGGTGGGGGGCTTGGGAAAGCTGGTATCCGATCGGTAATATCAAAGTTTGTAAACTGGATTTTCAGGCGCTCTACAAAAATTAAAGAAAAGCCATATGCTGCTGAAAGAAAATACATTTTTCAGTCTTTTTTATTTAACATATATACATTTTATTGCGTATATTTTATCAAAATTGCCAAACGCCCCTTCTTTTTATTATTTTTTTTTTTCAAATACCGGTACAGTAATCTGAAAAATTAAATTAGGGTTTGATTCTGATAATTCTTTAAATATTTTCTGGCTTCTACATGGTGACTGGATACAACTATAAATCAGCTGTGCTGTATGTAATCAGCACTGCTGTATTACCTTCTCATTTGGCAGCTAATTTTCTTGCATAGCTTAAGACAGGGAACCAGTCGCAAGCAATGCACATTGCATACATTTTTGGTCGGTAACCTGAAGCAGCTGTGTATGCTCAGCAAGTTCATAAAACTGACTACCAGTCGCAAGTGATACGCCACACCACAGTTTTGGTTGGTTACCTTTTTTTGTGAAGCAGACCCCTTATGTACTTAATGAAACCAGCACACAAGTACAAAAGGAAAAGGTGAAATAGAAATAACGGTCAGACATAACACATTGGTGTTATCATCTCCAGGGTTTTCTCTTTGCCTTGCTTTCAAATTTATACCCAGTTGGTACCAGTACTTTTTCTTATGACTGGTACAAATGTTTTTGCGGATTCTATGAGTTTCCCCTAGCCACCATACTTGGTGTAAAGGAAACTCTTATCTGGTCCTGTTACATGTAGAGTATGCATTATTGCATTAATCATACCTGTCGTTACTTGTAAACCCCCAAAACTATTAATAATAGGAAACTTTAAACTGACAGCACGTTGACTTTGGAGCACGGTATGACCAGAAACTGGAGACTTTCGCTATTGTGTGGTCTTTAAAATCTCTAAATATGGGAAGCATCGGTAATACTGTATAGCTAATGGACGTGAAACAAAGTGTTGAATTAAAACTAAGCATCAGCAATAGTATTGCTTAATTGAAGTTGTGTCGTATCCTAGTGTGATTTGTATACTGATTATGGTTAGGAGGTAGATTCTGTCTGGACCTCGGACAAAATGGAGATTTCCTTCGTCCTTACCCACCGGTCAGTTTTGGCCACCCGAGACCTCTCTAGACCTTCGCAAATCCATACATCCGTTAGTATCATGTTTAGATTAGTTTATGATGATTGTTGCTACTGTAACCAACTTACTATGGTTTTGTGATGGTGGATACTAGTGTAACCACGGTTTTATGATGGTTGCTCTTGTTGTTTTTTTTGTACGGTTACTGTGATAACAGCAAGAACCAGGAACATGATAAATTTTTGGATCAACTTTCTTTGGTCTTGGATCATCATAGCAAGGAATACAATTGTTACTGATACCTGGATACTGAGTGAAATGAATACACTATACTCATGCTGCTTAAAATTTTTATCCATGGAATTTTTCTTTTTTAAAGTTAGTATCATACTTTGGTTTTTGTCAAAGAAGTACAGATTCATGGGCAAAAGTATCAAGGAAGATACACTGATACAGTCACAGTCATCTATGAAAATTTCAATTACATACGGTGCCTACTTTTTGAGTAAATCGTGTAAAACGGCCACAGTATTTCTGAAGTTGTTTTTCTTTTATTTTTGATCTTTTAAAAGATCAAAAAGATTCTTGGTCGTTGTTTTACTCATTTCTCGATAAAATACACCATTTCAGGCGAAAACATTTTAACGGTAGGTTTCTACTAGCATCATCTTCATACCCTGAAAGTTATATGTAAATCTGTGAACATTTGTGTTTGGTCTCTTAACAAAGAATGATACTACCTTTAAATAATAATTGTTCCCATTTCCTAAGGAATAATTATCTTCAGCTATATATTGCACAGTTGGAAAGAACGGTTTTACATGAACAAAAATGGGGGACGGATTTAGTTGAACACTGACATCTTCCAGTTGCATCAAAGGATGAGTCGGGATATCACAAACAACGTTATGGATTGGTGCAGTATTTTAACCAAATTCATTAAAAAAAATTCTTCGGAAGGATTTTTGTTTGGCTTAGCTAAGAGGAGAAGATAAAGTCAAGGTGGCAATTTTGAGCTTAAATATATTAATATGCAAAGTATGAATTTTCCAGAAAACCCAGAAATTATAAATTTCCCATATAATTTCATTTTGTCCAATAAATAGTTTAGGCTTAATTAAAAAAGAATTGTGTTTTTTCTTTTGATCACCTGACTATAATGTCTAATTATAATTGGTAATGTCACTTAAAACAATCTTTAATTCGCCAGAGGTTTTTACCTGCACCTGCTAAAAAAAACAGAAGACTGTTTTAAAGATTGCACATTTTTGTTGCAATTAAGAGACTCTGTCCTTTCCTGTAGTTGGATTCTGTTGGAGGTTGCAGGTTGTAGAGTGTTGGAAGTGCATTGTTCTGGCTGGGAATTCTGTTGTAAATCAGCGGACTCCGTCTTTTCTTTGTAACCAGCAGGGTTAACCTATTTCTGTTGTAGCTTGTTGCGGTCAGCAGTCTCAAGCTGTTCATGTTGCAGTTTGTTGCTTTCAGCAGACGTGACTTGCTTTCTGTTGTAGCTTGTTGTAGTCAGTGGTCTCGAGCTGTTCCTGTTGCAGTTTGTTGCTTTCAGCAGACGTGATTTGCTTTTCGTTGTAGCTTGTTGTAGTCAGCGGCCTCGAGCTGTTCCTGTTGCAGTTTGTTGCTTTCAGCAGACGTGACTTGCTTTCTGTTGTAGCTTGTTGTAGTCAGCGGTCTCGAGCTGTTCATGTTGCAGTTTGTTGCTTTCAGCAGATGTGACTTGCTTTCTGTTGTAGCTTGTTGTTGTAGTCAGCGGTCTCGAGCTGTTCATGTTGCAGTTTGTTGCTTTCAGCAGATGTGACTTGCTTTCTGTTGTAGCTTGTTGTAGTCTGCGGTCTCAAGCTGTTCCTTGTTGCTTTCAGCTGGCACTGTGTAGTTAACAAACGCTTCCAGGATTTAGCATCTGTTTGATTCTGGTTGTAGTTTGTTGCAATTTGCAGGTTCAGTTTGTTCTTAACTTAAGAGTTGCAATCCATTCCTCTAATCTCCGTCTTTTTCCATGTTGCATGTTGTCCAAATCAGCAGGCTCAACTAGCAGGTTGCAATCTGTTGCAAATACTGGGTTGCAGACCCCCTTTTCATTCCCTTGCCAGATTTTGTCTTCAGATCGATCAAGGTGCATAGCATTCTCATAAAATTTGATACATTTATAAAATAGATTCTATATACTTTCAAGCCTTCTTTGTCTTAGTGGTTTACCAGCTGCTTCGAGAGTCAGGGCGAATAGTGAAGAGGTGCCTTCTGGCATATTTCACCGACGGGCAGTCTTTTTTGTTCTGCATTTAAATTTGAAATCTTCCTCGGTGAAAGAATGTCCATCAGTTGTTCTATGATATTGTACATGACATCCCTTTGCAGAACCGTCTTGAGTCAGTCCCGTCTGCCTCCTCCATCTGGAGAGGGAAAGTTTGAGAAACGGAATGTCTGTATCAATAAATGAACTGCATATGATTGGTAATGGTCACAGAACAACACTCACACTTTGCCTAATCCCGCATGCACATGAAATAATAAACCTGTGAAAATTTGAGCTCAATTGGACATCTGAGTCCAATAGCGAAATACAACTATTTTATCTGATAAAGAATGTTTTACTTCAAGTAAGGGTCCTGCCCCATGATTCAAGTCCAAAGTTTTTGCATTTCTATGCTGAATATAAGTGTAAGGTTGGAAAATAGAACTAAAAAGTTGGCCACTGGCACTTAATTTTCAGTTAGCCAACAGTTTACTTTTCTTGTCTTAGAAGGCTTAATAGAGAGGACCTAGCTCTGCCTTGCTTCCTTAACGGATGCCTCCAAGAGAGTAACATGTGAGTTTGATTACCAGTGAGTCACTGTCCCTGTGCCTTTTATCTGGCCAGGCTCTTCTTGCCACGGATCCCCTCCTGGATCCCATCGCCTCCAGGTCCCGCACCTCCAACACTCTCAACTCCTGCTGCTCAGATGGTTGCTCTGCAGCTGTCCTGCTTTTCAGGGCGTGCATGGGTATTGGCGATTCAGCTCCTGAGTTGTCGTAGCCCCTCAGGTCCGACGATTGCACTTTATTCTTCTTGTTGAGTCTCCGACTTCGACTGCTGGAGCTGCCGGCGCTGGCCAGGCTTCCGTACTCCTTCCTGTGGACTGGCGTTCCTGGAAGACTTATCATGTGTTTGTTCACTATGCTCAGGCTCTCGATGCTGTTGGCGGGGTTGATGGCGTCTCGCAATGAGGGAGCCCTCTGTTGGCTAGTCCTGCTGCGATTGTCCGTTAGACCTTGGTCACTGTTCGGGAAGAAGCACTGACATTGCTCTATAGCTGGAGAGTGGACTTGCACTGTCTCTTCAAACCTGTTTCTGTTTGTATGCTCTGTATCAGGCGGACAGGTGCACTGAATTTCCTGCAGAGGCTGACAAGAAGTTACAACAAAGAACATTAATTGGTTATTGTCCTCTGTCAGGAATTACCTGTTGTAAGCAGTTCTTCAAACAATCTGACTGGTTATAGTTTGAAGGGCTGTAACAGGTTGCCCTGTACTGTATTTCAATGCTGGTGAAACATTTAAAGGTAGTATCACACTTTGGTAGGAAACCAAAACAGAAATGTTCACAGATTTACGTGTAATATTCAGGGTATGAAGATGGTGATGGTGAAAACATACCGTTAAAATATATTTCTGCCTGAAATGATGTATTCATCCAGAAATTAGTCAAACAAAAGACCGAAAACAGTTTTGATCCAAACCTCACAGTAACGATTAGGCCTAAAAAAAAAATTGTTGTGTCGCCCCTCAGCGACCGACCTTAAAATGCCAAAACTTTGGGTCGGGATTTGTTTTCTTTCTTTTTTTCTCTGAGTCCTAAAGAATAAAAACTCACCATTTTTGACAGAAAATGTCAGATTTAGCAGTAAAAAAGCGTGCCTCCTCAAAACAACCCAAGACCGTTGATTTATAAGCCCTGGCCATACATCCTGTATTTATTCTTAAATGTTTGAAAGTCTGCCAAAAAAAAATCAAAAAAAAAAAAAAAAAATTCGACCGACCGACCCAAAATTTTAATTTTTCCAATTGAGGGCAACACAACAATTTTTTTTAGGCCTTACCTTACAATTTCACGTAGCAATTGCAACAGTTTTCACAGTTTTCTACTGTTTCCAATGATCAATTGAGGGGTCAAAATTTCAAAGGGTTCGTTTTTATTTCACCAAATTAAATTTTGAAGAGACCACAACTGTTCTATCAACTTTACCAAAGTATGATACTACATGTACATGTACCTTAAAATGAAGGCAAAATGACTTTACCACCTAAATACTTGAACAACGTTCACTACATTGTCTCCAGTGACCCATTTGAAAATTGTTGCACCCTCATGTGCCTCCCTTAGAAAATTTGACCCCAGTAATATACCAACATCACTCCCCTACACCTGGGGCTCACCTTGAGGGTCAGTAAGATGTCCAAGGGGAAGATATCTTCGCAGTCTGGACCCTCCTGGTAGAGCAGCTGGGTCTGGTCGTAGCTGTCGACGGTTCGACTCCCGCTGAGGTACGCTACAAGATACAACGTCTGCCAGCCGTTGGTGACGGACCCTGACGAACATCAGAGAGACAAGGGAAGAGAGATGGAGTGATACATGGAGTGACAGACACTGTGACAGAAGGCTCAGTTGACAGGTAAATGAGCACCCTGGGCCGATTTCACAAAGCACTAAGGGCTTTACGAAACGGAAGCTCAGGCTCCAGCTCTGACATCCTATGCTGAAAATATAGGTTGTGGTTTTTCAATTAAGCTGAAGCTCTGTTTTCTTTTCAAACCAGACAATCTAGTACCGAACCGCAGCCAAAAACCTCTATTTTCATACCCGAAGTTCCCAGAATGGATTCATGAAATGGAGCCGGAGCCTGAGACGGAGCCTGAGCCTCCGTTCCGTAAACGCCCTAAGATTGACCCAAAGCTGAAAAGCTGTTCTACATCGGCCTTTTCACACAATCCTAAAAAAACCTCTCAACTATTGAGAAATTCTTTCATGGGTTTGGACCTCGGTCAAAATCTGTCAAAGATTCACCAGGGATGTCGGTCACTCTCAAGCATCGATGTCCTTTCACACGATGACACTTTTGTAAGATTTCCCAACCATGAAAGAATTTTTCAATGGTTGAGAGTTTTTGTAGGTCTTGTGAAAAAGCCTTTTGCCAATTGTGTAAAAAACAAACCACAATATTTCTTAATTCATTCATCAGAATCCAAGTAAACTAACTTGAATTGTCTCCTTTCTGATTCAATGTTTATCCTCTGTGTTCTTTCTAGGACAAAATTAAGTCATTTCATTGTTCAATTTTGTTTGAGAAGCCATTTTGAAGTTTGGGTTGATGTAAGGTAGAATGTTCTACCACCACACAGCCCTCATGCCTCATTAATTCAACAGATTTGCATAAATTTGCATTATCAAACCTGATTGGTCAACATCCTGCTGAGTATCGGCACTGACAATATCGTATGTAATGATTCCTCCATGTAGGGTTCTACTGAGGGTCAACGCTTGGATGGAATCCACAACCAGACCGGAGTCGGTCAAGTCCACCTTCCAACTGACCGAAGCCTGACTGTGTCCAGCTGCTCTGGTCAGGTAAGCCTGCAAAAATCAAGAAAGATTGTTTATTTATTGTCCCAAATCTATCGGTCATTTGCAAAGGACAATCCATTCATCTCTATGGCTGTCCATGCCTTACTTTTGCCAAATGTTTAAATTCTTGAGAAGTGAACGGCAAAGAAAAGTTAATTTGAGCGGGACTCAAACCAGCAACTTCTGCAACACAACTGGTGCTTTTTTTCTTTGTTCACGTTTCAATGACTAAAAATCCAGTCAGTTTCCCTTGTGGTTATTTGATGATCACATTTTTAAATTCTTGAATTACTGTGGTAGTTTGCCACAGGTTCATGGTTCAAATCCAGTCAAAGCCATCTTGTAAACGTTAGGGGTGTTTGTTGGGGTGTTGGGGGTGTTTGTTTGTCTGTTTGCTTTATCTCATGCTTGGAGTGATTCAACTGATAGATACTCAACCCTTTGAAACGCAGTTCACCAAAAATACATCTTTCAAGGCAACTTTCTTCTGAAACAGAAATTTTTCTTCTAAAATGGCCCCAGTTAAGAACTATCAGAGAGAGAAATTCCCCCTATAAAGGTACAATACATAACTGGTAAAGGTCACAGAACAGCACTCACACTTTGTCTAATCCAGCATGTACATTAATAATAAACATGTGAACATTTGAGCTCAATCGGACATCTGAAAATAGCGAAAACCCGACACAATCTTATAAAACAATTAAATGAATGGTTTTGATCTTACCCCGAGATCCAATCTGTTTTCGGTATTTGTTTTACTAATTTCTGGATAAATACACAATTTCAGGCGGAACCATTTTAACAGTTTGTTTTAACCAGCACCTTCTTCATATCCTGAAAGTTATACATCAATCTGTGAACATTTATGTGTGGGTATGCTACCAATCCTGTACTGTACCTTTAAAATAAACTTGCCGTCAAACTGTACATTGACCTCTGGGCGCGTAGGGACTGAATTACCCAGGGAACGTACATCAATAACCGACAGGCCACTAGCATTGCCAAATGGAGACTTTAGAGAATTGGTCTGGGGGGAATCTGACGTGTAACTGCGAAGCTGCCGTCGCCATGGATACGGCAATTCGAAAGGAAGGACATTTTGGATGAATGCACACTATTCCAAAAGATAATCATAATGTCAAGTCATAATTGTGAAAATTCTACTCGTTCATTTTTTTTCTTTTGCTTTGTTTAAAAACCACTCGTGCATGCTTTTATTTCATCCCTGATCTTACATTGTGTGTGAAATAGCTGAGCAGAATTTTGGCGAGAAACATGTTTTTGAACATCCTCGTGCTAACTTTTAACTGCAATTTTACTTTAAAGATAGTATCATACTTTGGTTTTTATCAAAGAAATACTTAATCATGGGGACAAATATCAAGACAGATACAGTAACAGTCATCTGTGAAAATTTCAGTCCCATATGGTGATAACTTTTTGAGAAAACAGTGAAAAACAGCCACAATATTTCTTAAGTCTTTTCTCTTTTATTTTTGATCTTTTAAAAGATCAAACAGATTTTCGGTCGTTGTTTTACTAATTTCTGGATAAATACACCATTTCAGGCGGAACAATTTTAACGGTATGTTTCTACCACCACCATCTTCATATACCCTGTAAGTTATACGTAAATCTGTGAACATTTCCGTTTTGGTTTCTTACCAAAGTATGATACTACCTTTAAGATTTGCAAATTGTATTTTAGACACCGTTTTGTGCCTTTTTGGAGGCCATGTGGTTTGAGTTTTGTAGACACCGATTTTAACAGCAATCTTACATGCCTATCATCCCTGTACCACATTTGCCAAATGAAATTTGAGGACATATTGAAGTGTTACAGACAAATTTGGCACGGTCTGTTCCCAGCCCTGGCGAGGCTCATTGTTTAAAATGGAAAAGGTTTCCATATTAGTGTCTTTCAAAAAAAATGCCGTGCGAAGCTAAAAATATCCCGATGAGAGGTGCACAACATCTCTGCATGTAGCTTGCTATGCCTATCGCCTCATTGTAATTCACCATGCACAACATAATGCTCTCAACTCCTACGTCACACATTAAGAAACTAATCCGTTGAATTAGTTATAACTGCCATTGTCAGTCATAAATCAAAACATTCTGAAGAATCTGCTCGCAAATTCGAATGAATAAGTAAAATGCTGCCGAGCTGCATCACAATTTACAATAACAAAAACGAAAAATGAAAACGATTTTGACTGTGCACATAAAAATCAACTGAAAGAATTAAAATTTCGTTAGTTGTTGTTGTTGTTTTGAAGAAAGCATAGCAGTCAAAATGTTCCCACATTCAAAACACAAAACTGAATGAGTATTATTTTCTTTTCTTTTGTCTTCATAACAACATGGAATTGAGGAACATTCCTCGGTTTTTTTTCCTTGTAAATTTCTAATCGAATTACAGATGTGTCTCGCTCGTCCAGGGTGTAAAATTTCAAGTGTAATTTTTTTCCGTTCACGCCTTCATGCTATTCTGTGATTGATATTGAAAAAAAATGTGCGTTTTTGACGCTTGCAATGTTGTGCAGATTGCGATGAGATGGTTCTTATTAATTTTTCTCATTCCTATAAATGATAAATGTGTCCTTATAAGTAACCTTCGAAATTTGGTCCCTTCTGTTTTGGAGGAAAGGTGTTATTTCACTAGGAATAGGCCTGGTGAAAAATTCTATGTCCTTACACCAATCATCATTATGGAAGGGGATAGATATTGAAATTATACTGAACCAACTGAGCGGCTGTGATGACGGTCATGGGGTCAATTGATATGCAAACATTTGGCCGGCTAAAATTTCAAATTCAGGAGAAATCACACAATCAACGATTACGGCTGTTTCGGGTTTCCGTTTTGTGCACGGAATACGATAAAACACTGTAGATTTTCTCTAAATAAGATGTGACACTTTGCAAGCAAATAAAGCACTTTCAAAGGTCATGCTTTCGGATCGAGTATTCTCAGAAAGAAATTGAAGTTGGCAGCCGCACTTACTGATGAAAAAAGTGAAGACGGTGAATATGCCTAAGCATTAAAAGGTAGTATCATACTTGGGTTTTTATCAAAGAAATACAGATTCATGGGCAAAAATATCAAGACTGATACAGTAACAGTCATCTGTGAAAATTTCATTCCAATACGGTGCCCAACGTTTTTGAGAAAACAGTGAAAAACAGCCACAGTATTTCTTAAGTCTTTTCTCTTTTATTTTTGAAGTTTTAAAAGATCAAAAAGATTATCGGTCGTTGTGTAACTAATTTCTGGAAAAAAATACACCATTTCAGGCAGAACAATTTCCACGGTATGTTTCTACCATAGTACATGTACTCACTTCATACCCTGTAAGTTATACGTAAATCTGTGAACATGTCTGTTTTGGTTTCTTATACCAAAGTATGATACCTTTAAGTTGCATGTGCTTGGGAATCCGAGTCAAAATAAATTGTGTATCTTTATTACTGGATCAATTCTGTCAGATCATGTCGTTATTTCTTATATTGACAGCTCAACAGTCTCCACATCATAACATGTTTATACAAGAAAGCCTCAAAATCGTGATTGCACTTGAAAATAATAATGAAATCAAGTTGTTTTGGTCTGTCTGTCAGTGTCATGCAGTAGTCCCCGTGTGACGGTGTCCCTTAGAGACCCTTGTGAAAATAATGAAGGTATAGGGGACCACACATTGCAGGTTCAATGCATTAATTTATTGGAAATGGAAATGAAAACATGCTTCCGTATATAATATACGGATGGCACGTCCAATTTGTCTGACTGGCGCCCTGTCTACAGTGCAGAATAATTAAATGAAATTAATATACAATTAGATTAGGGCTTATTTCCCCGTACCCGACTATTTTCCTTCCTGTAGATGACACTGTGGGACCGTATGGTGTACGTCATCGCAGAATCTTAATTCAATTAAAGATTTCCCATGTGATGTTAAAGTAACAATGTGTGTTACTGACTCCCTCCATAGCTTCTCAGAGTAGGCATATACCTCTTGCCTTGTTTCAGAAACCCGTATAAAATTGTCTGAATTTGTATAATCCTGATCTCAACTTGGGCTAATAAATGAGCATTGTGTGTTTCGTGTTGCAATGTTAAGGCATTTATACAACATTGATAGATGTGACATTAGCAGCTGCAGGCTGCTCATAATTTGCTCGATTTGTCATGGAATAAAAACAAACCTATGAAATTTGCAGCTCAATTGATCATGGAAACAGTAGAAAAAACTCAAAAGAGCGCCCAAACCGTTGCAATATTGTTACGCAAAATTGCTGTCTCGTAACAAATAAATTGCTGTCTCATTTTTTATCTTTCCAAAATGTTTTATTCTTTGGATAAAGCATTTCACGCGAACAATTTTAAAAGTATTCCCGTCTTTAATCCCAGTAGGTTTTACTTTATGTCAACATTTCTGTTTTCGTTTATTACCAATGTTGTATACTATTTTATTATGCCCTAGTAAGGGTATGGACGGTGACACGGTGTACTTCTTCGGTGTATGCGTGCAGACGTGTTTTTTCACAGGCATTTTAGATTGTTGATTTGAATTGTTTTGTTTCTAGTTGACAACACTGTTTACTGTTTTACACAATTTGTCCCATTTCTTCGTCAACCTTTTACTCCATCGCATTGCTTTCCAAGTGAACACCTATATTTATTTAAATTCAGTTGAGTTAAATAACCATTGTATTTGTACTTTCACAGTTGGTTTCAATATCTCCAAAAAGAGACAACAAATCTGAGTTCTAAACCTATCCAGTCGTTTCAAACACAATCGAATACTTTCACTCGTGTCACTGGAAAACAAGACCTAGCGAAGGCCGTCGGTGGAGCGTGATATGGCCCCTGATATTTTACAGAATACTGCACGGGTGATATAGGGCACGGTGAATAGATAGGACTGGATATTTTCTCGTCACGATTCACATAACATCCTTCATTATGGTTATACCGTGTCATTGTATACATAATAGATGCCCTTCCGTGTCGTGAAAGGTTTAAAGGTAGTTTCCTAGTTCCTACTTTGGTTTTTGTCAAAGAAATGCAGATTCATGGGCAAAAATATCAAGAAAGATACAGTAACAGCCATCTGTGAAATTTCCAATCCCACACGGTGCCCACTTTTTGAGAAAAGTGTGAAAAACGCCCACAGTATTTTCAAAATCTTAATCTTTTCACCGTTGTTTTTGATCTTTAAACGATCAATAATAATTTTGGTCACTGGTTTTACTCTTATCTGGATAAATACTGCACTATAGGCATACATAATATTATTTTAACGGTATGTTTCTACCATCACCACTTCATGCCCTGTAGGTTATCATGATATAAATCTGTGGAGATTTCTGTTTTGGTATGCTACCAAAGTATGATAGTACCTTTAAGGACTACATTCTAAGCGAATGTGCATAAAACCTCTCCTGAAAAAATCCCATCAAGACCTTTATAGGCTATAGCGTCCCATTAGCAGAATATGTGTATGTATAATCTTCATGTACTGACTTAATTACGTATATGCCATTGCAGTGTTAAACCATAGAGCTATCTGTTTGTAGCTCTATGGTTAAACTGACTTCGTTTTGTAATTTTGTGTTCATTATGATGGTGTCATGATAATTTGGGCCTTAGTGTAGGGATGCCTATGACACAATTAAGACACACAAAAATGTTCAGTTACCTGTAAAATAATCCCAAGTCAACTTGTTGGGTAAATGCATGCAGTGATTTTGATTAGTCCTATTAATAGTATTATTATCTTTATAGTACTATACCATAAACTAACTCAGACTCAATAATTTCCTCTAACCCAAAACCATTGCATAATCTCTGACATCGAAATAAATATTCTACACAAACCATGCATGGAGCTGCTATTAAATTTAAAAAATAGCCCATTAAAATGTATAGGCCTAATCGTAAAAATTAAATCATTTTGATTGGTCCAAGTCAAAGAAAATTTTGCTGAAATAATATTAATCCAAAACCGTTAAAAGATGCATGTTTTGACTTTTTTTCTTCTCAATTTTTCACCATTTTGTATACAGCAATATTATATTCCTTAGCCCCCATCTGTGCACCCCATCATATTAATAGACTCGTTTCCAGCCGCAGTATGCGGCATGATCACTTACCAGACCATCCTCCACGCGTCTCTCTATATTGACCGCGGCGTAGATGCCGTTCTGCCAGCCTTGGATAGCGGCTCCATCGGAGCCTAGTCGGTAGTAGACATCAGTGCATGTGTTGTAGCGAAGCTGGAACACCTTCTGTTCAATCTCACTCTCTGTAAGTCTGAAGACATGACCCGTTGCCTGGACCTGTGAGACAATGTGCCAAAGGGTGACGAAATGTGATACATTCATTATAATTGCAGGAATATTTGGTCCTATTGAGAAAATGAGGGTACATGACTTGTATTATGTTAAAACTATTCTTTGATAGGCCTACAAGATGTGTGTAAGGGCCCAATACCTATTGTATCTTTACATTTTGATTATTCGGCATTTCTTCATTTCATGAAACGGAAACGTTTAAACCGGTTTCAATTTCTGGCCTTATACTCTTCGATATAAATTATCATTGTTATAAATTATGTCAACACAAACGAACAAAACAAAGAAAATAAATAAACAAACACCCCATGCCACCTATGCACATAAACTATTTAACTATTTAATTCAATTCAATGCTATAGAGTTGGGAGGGCCTGACACGTTTCGATCCTAGCAGGATCTTTATCGAAGGCTGCAATGACAAGACAACATAATAACATAATAGCTATATAAATTATGTGAAGTGTCAGAGGACCCTCCCAACTTAAAGCATTTTATATAAAATTTCAGGTCATTTTGGCTGATGAGCAGTTTGCAGCAGTTTATTACTATCTTGTATTGACCTCAATTAAATAACAACATTTATTTCCATATACTTTCAACCTTCAATACAAATCAGGTTTGATAAAGAAAGACAACATTTATTGTTTATTTTATTATTTATTTATTTTGACATGAATGTCACGTGCCGTGGAGAGGTCGTTAGACCCATGTCAGAGCATGGAGGAAGGAACTTCCTTCCTCCATGGTCAGAGCCACTACCCACTTGCAAATGTAATTTAATAATAACAAGCTAGGAGATAATTTATAGTTAAACTGAATAAATTACTGAATTATAAATCATATTTATACAATCTCAAAAATATACGCAACGTGTTTACTGTTATTTGTGTATTCGGCACTTTTTTTGTTCGTCCTTTCTGAGGGCAGTTTGAAACCGATAAGGCACCTGCCTTCTTTATACAGCAAGGCCATCAAGAGCGTGCACTGTAAGTCGACCGGAAAGTTCAATTAATGGCTGTGATTAATGGCAACGCGGGAACAGTTACTGAAAATATTGTACATCTGGGAGACACAAAATGACATGATTACGCACAAATTGAGGCAATTTCGAAGTAGTTTCAAAAGCAGTTAACTTGAAATTGACTCTGTGTAATTCTATTAGTTTCCTCTGTATTAAAACATGTTTTAAAAGCATAGGAGCCATGATCGCAAAATAATGTCGATAGCGCTTGTTTTTGAACGTGTAATATTCAGTGTTTCTTCAATCTGTCTTTCAATGTTGTAATCGGCATCTTTGCCGTATAACCTTTCAGTTTTCACCAGAATGGCGGTTATTTTCTCCAGATTATACCGTCTATTTTCATTTCTGCAAACAGCAATGATGGATTGTTTCATTGTGTGTGCCATGATGCCGACAAACACTAAAAACTGTTTGAATCACTCTTCCCTCCCTTATACTCTCCAAATGGCATAGTGTGATATTATCAGCAATTACTCTTAAAGGTATAGTACAGGTTTGGTAACATACCCAAACAGAAATGTTCAAAGATGGTATGAAGATGATGCTGATAGAAACATACTGTTAAAATATTTCCGCCTGAAATGTTGTATTTATCCAGAAATTATTCAAACAAAGACCGAAAACAGTTTTGATCTTGGGGTAAGATCAAAACCATTCTTTAGGTTTCATAAGAAAAATTGAGCCGGGTTTTCGCGTGTTTCTCGTGAATCAGAAACTGATGTCCGATTGAGCTCAACTTGTTCACAGGTTCGTCATTTCATGTATAGGCTATAGGCCTACAACTTCAGACAAATTGTGAGTGCTGTTCTTGTGTCCGTTACTAGTCATGTATTATACCTTTAACATCTCTTAAGCACCGTGCAAACTCGTATTGTCAAGTGCACGGTCACGAACTGCTGAAATAATTTGGCAAAAAGCGCGAAAAATGTCAACTCTAATCGTTTCTCACGTTTACAGCACCGAAGGATAATAAGAACTGTGTAGAATAATTCTTCTATTGTGACGATCGATGAGAGTGAAAGTGATGACGTCACAACTTGGCAGGGTTCCAAGTTACGACCTTTCAAAATAATGGCACGCCGCACACAAAATCAATATCGCAATTTCTGGATATCGTTATTTTTCTGCCTACCCGATAAATGAGAAATTGATTAAATTGATTTGAACTCATTTTAGGGCCGCGATTTTTTTATGGGCAAATAAATTTATTAGATGCAGTTTTATTTGTATGCGACGAAATTCCATAACTTTATTGTCACTATTTATTACTTTATTTGGAAATATAGGCTGGGTTTCTTAATCAAATTATGTAATATTATATTATCGTTATATTTAATTAATTATGAAAGATAATAGGTGCATTGCAAAATTTGATTTAATCTTCGCTATGGCTTGGTGTAACATCAAACACAGAGACGGTTGAAAATTAATTTGCTCTAAATAGGCGGGCGCGATTCGCAATCCCGGACGAAATTGGCCGTGACCTCGATCCAATCCTGGGTTGTCACGACTTATTCTTGTACTGATTTCAAGATGATATAACGTCATAACGTCACGATACCGTGATTAAAAATACTATTTGTATTAATATTTAAAGTTATAACACAATTGGTAAAGGTCACAGAACAGCACTCACACTTTGTCTGTTCCATCATGTACATGAAATAATAAACCTGTGAAAATATGAGCTCAATCGGACATCTGAGTCAAGAGAAAATATAGCGAAAACCCGACTCAATTTTTTATTTTCCTTATAAAATATAAAGTTTGGTTTTGATCTTAACCCGAGATCAAAACTGTTTTCGGTCTTTTTTGTTTTACTAATTTCTGAATAAATTAATAGACAATTCAAGTGGAAATGTTTTAAATGTATGTTTCTACCAGCACCTTCTTCATACCCTGAAAGTTGTAAGTAAATCTGTGAACATTTCTATTTGGGTATGTTACCAATCCTGCACTGTACCTTTAAGTGTTTGCATATGCGGCAAGGTATTTTACTGTATCACAAATAATTGATTTGTTTTTTATCTCACTGCTTTGTGGTTTGTTGAATGACACATTGAAAACCACACTGTTCGACATATATTTTATTTATTGATATTTATTATCATGAAAATTTTCCATGAAATTTTTCATGAAAATTATCATGAAAATTTATTATTTGCATGATATTTATTATATTTTATTTTAAATCTGAAGAAATTCATCTACACAAAAAAAAGCAAACAAAAGTATAATTGGGGCTCACTGCACGGTCAAGAAAATAATGATCACAAGTATAAAAACTATCATTATAACATCCATGCCTTGGGTGCAATAAAGGAAATATAAAAACAATAGTAACTGCATGTGTTTATTAAAGTCAATATAAATAAACAAATAAAAAAAAAGGATGAAATAAATAAGACAAATTTAATTCTAATTGATTAAATAAATTCATTTTAAAACAATTATCCTATGTTAATGATTACCAGCAACTTTAACATTTCCCATTAAAAAGAGAAGCACATCAGTAATATTGTTATGATGTCTATACATTCCAGGAAAAACACGCCTCTGTGCTATTCCTTATGGGGCTGACACAAACCTGGATAATATTGATCACTTTACCTTATACCAGAGGCATCTACCCTTCCCTTTGTAACTATACTAGATTATACTCGTTGTATAGGGATTGCTTTTTAACCTAAATCGTTAGGCACCTGCTCCGTACACCTGCCATGGGACTTGGCATCATCAATTCAAAATCAGTTCCTGTTCTCATTTAAAACCATGGCGTATACACTGACATCTATCTTGTACAGTGCATTGTGCATAATTTTTGCATATATTTGCATGATATTGTACTTACCTCATCTTCCTTCTTCAGAGATACTGCTGAATCTATATAAACAAACAGAGAAAACAATTATAAGTCTGAATCTGTATAGAAACAACCCCCGAGATCGAGAAATGAGAAATGTTTCTCTCTTAGTTTTCAAATATTGCTCAATTTGAGCCAGGTTATATTTTTTTAGTTTGTCTGCCTGAAATGCTGTATTTATCCAGAAAAGAGTAAAATCAATGACCAAAACCAATGTTGATCTTTTAAAGTTTAAAGTATAGCGGTGAAAAGATTTTTCCTTTTTAAATACTGTGGGCGATTTTCACTTGATATTATATTGCTCAGGAATATGCGTTTCGTTGAATTGACAAACACCAAAGTATGATATACCTTTAATGTAGGACTAGAAAGAGGCTTAGGGCCGATTTCATATAAAGCTAGCTCTAGCTCTGCGACGCGTCGCAACTCGATTTGCGACGCGTCCTAGCTGCGACGCGTCGCATCTATGCGGTGAGTCCATGGCCCTTTTCCAAACCTCGGCTCCGGCTCCGGCTCAGGCTCCGGCTCCGTCATCCATATGCTGAAAATAGAGGTTGTGGGTTTTCATTGAAGCTGAAGCTCCGTTTTCCCTTTCAAACCAGAGAATCTACTTCCGAACCACAGCCAAAAGTCTCTATTTTGATACCCGTTATTTTAAAATTGACTCAAGAAATGGAGCTGGAGCCGGAGCCTGAGCCGGAGCCGAGGTTTGGAAAAGGGCCCTAGGCATAGAGAAAGGATGCGTCTTAACTCTGCGACGCGTCGTAAGGTTTATGAAATCGGCCCGGACTGATTGTGCAATGGCAACTCGAATTTGCACCTTGCACTTGGGATGTAGATTTTACAACCAAGATAGTTCGAGTGATTAACAAAATAAACAAACACTGCAGCAATGGATATCCAAAGGTCTTTTGAATTCAGTAACGGTGCTTGGTATAGGCCTATACGAAGAATATAACTATACACAGAAACTACATTCCTGTATTTCATGCAGTCAGAACACTGGTGCTGAATTTGAACCAGGCCTGGACGACAGACAAACCAGGCGTGGTTCTAGAGTCAAAATTTGGGGGGGGGGGGGGGGGGGCTAGAAG